>JAHWFO010040648.1:845747-1010644 GCA_023313115.1 Rhysida immarginata
CTCAATCAGAAATTCGGAAATCGTGTCATTTCAAATCGATTCGGGGGTGGCTTTCTTTGGCCCCCTACGAGTACTGACCTAAACCCATGTGATTTTTATCTCTGGGGGTTCTTTAAAGACAGTGTCTTTACTACAACACCAAGAACCCTAGACCAGCTGCGACAAAGTATCGTCGACTGCTGCACCCTTGTGGATGCAGAAATCCTGGCTAGAGTTATGAACAACTTTACCATTCGGCTGCGAGCAGTTCAAAACGTTCGTGGCGGCCACATTGAGCATATCATCAAGACTTTTCCACGGGAATAAAAACTCCGAACTGCCTAAAATATCATACTGAAATGCTAAGTGTGTAAACATTAATGGGTCAATAAATCATAGTACAGAAATGGTCAGAAATTGACTGAATCACCCTGTATTATCGTATTTCTTTCTACTGTCTCCGAGGGCATTTTTTCTTAAAATGTCAACATAAAAACAACAATGGTTTTTATAAAGAAAACCCAACAACCTGTATGATGATTGGTTTTGTTTTGTTTGGTTTGGTTGGTATGAACGTCCCTTTCAACTACTATGGTTATATCAGGCGGCGTCAATTCTGATCCGCAAATTTTGCTCCGCAAGGGTTCTTTAACGTGCAGCCGGCAAACGACTACGCGGGACCAATGGCTTTACTTCCCATCCGAAGAACGTGCGTGATCTCAGGATTTCCCCCCTGAAAACATCCTCATCGTCCTCGGCCGGGATCGAACCCGCGTACTCGGGCATCAGAGGCGATCACGCAACCACTGAGCCACAGAGGCCGATCTGTATAATGCTGCTGAAGGGCGAGTAGCTGAGGTCAACAAGAAAAACAGGCACCTGACCATCGGGGTCTCAACAACAATCCAACTTCATGGTCTCCATCTTCAAAATCTGAGAAATACAGGGTGTTTCTAAATTATCTCCCGTAATATACATGTTTATTACTCAAAAACTATTACTGATTTTAACGTGATTTTTTTTTCTTCACAAAGAAAAACTCAAAAAGTTTCTTAGCTTGCCTTAATACATTTCAATGTGCTCCCCATTTATGACGTGAAGGACGTCAAAGCGAAACTCGATTTCCTCCCATGTTCGGGCTAGCATTTTGGTGCGGTTTAATTCATGATCGAGTAACCGGGCCTTTCTTTTTCGATGAAGACATTACCGCTATAACCTTCCTAGATATGTTGGAGAACTACCTGATTCCACAGGTGGAAGAACTGCAGCCCAATTTAGTCCGGAACAGGGCAGCTAGGCGCCGGACAACTGGGCGATGGTCAACGGGGTGACAGAAACTTAATGAATTTTAACGTCTCAAACATTGAAGCTCATACAGAGTGGAATTTTTTTAATATTTACATCAACACATTAATGAATACATGTAAAAATTTATTACATCATGTAAAACTTAAGACTAAAGAAAGACTCTTTGACCACAACAAAGTATAAGTTGAAAAAATACAACCTGATAATACTGGAAGCGCTTTTCGAATGCTTTGCATTCATCATTCAACAGACCAAGTGAGAACCTGGAGAAGACCTTGAGAGAACTGACTTGGGACAATCGACAATCGAACAGCGCAGGGAAAAAACAAAAAACGAACGGCCCGGAAGCCATGCTTCCACTGCCATACTCGTCCAAGTAATAGCCAAGGGAAAGAAGCCAGATGAACCTGGTTAAGTCATCCAAAGGATAAATAGGAGTCCTTTCCTACAAGGACGATAGAGTTGATTGTTGATTGACGATAGGACACAAAAGAGCTAGGTGAGCCAGTAGGTTGGAAAGATGGCCTTTTGGATGTTGTCGAAGTTGACTCCAGGATGTGACAAGGCCTGCGATGCCTGAGGGTACTTCTAAAGGTGAGCTGGTGATCCAGAATATTTGCAACCAATGGATTAGGATGGTCCTTAATCTTCGGAAGCA
Source organism: Rhysida immarginata (assembly GCA_023313115.1). Classification (NCBI taxonomy): domain Eukaryota; kingdom Metazoa; phylum Arthropoda; class Chilopoda; order Scolopendromorpha; family Scolopendridae; genus Rhysida; species Rhysida immarginata. The sequence goes on from JAHWFO010040648.1 coordinate 847,693, forward strand.
GCTTCTTCAGCGACTCTTGGACGTGGTTTCCAATGGTAGGTATACCGAAATCTTCAGCAATGGAAGTATTAGTTGCTATTCTTCTGCCGAGTTTGGCAATGGTCCTCAGGGTGACGTTTTGGAAGGTTTGGATTTGGAGATTGTAGCCCAGGCAGGCATACCATACAGAAAAATGGTTCGGATTACCATTTTATATAGCAAAAGTTTGCTATCCATTCTAAGAGCACTGTTACGCTCCAGAAGAGCAACCAGACTAAACTTTGCCTTCTTGGCCTTGTTGATAGCATAAGAGATGGTCGCCCCAATTTAGCTTGGTATCAATCACTACTCCGAGGTATTTATAGTTTTTTACCCACTCGAGCTCCTTTCCAGATAGGAAGAGTGGCTTCGGGGGTTTTCTAAGCTTTTTTGTAATGAACATGGCTTTGCATTTATCAACGTTGAGGTCTAACCTCCATTTAGCAAATCATTTCTCACACTGATATAAAACATTTTGTAACCGAGATATAACATGAGCAGGATTGCGAGCACTAGTCATGATGGACGCATCGTCAGCAAACAGGTATAAATTGCACTTTGTAGAAGTTAGGAAATCCTGAACGAAAAAATTGAACAACGCAGGGCTTACGAAAGAGCCTTGGGGGACGCCAGCATTGATGTCACAAGGGTTAGACATGGAGCAGCCAACGTTGACACGAAAAGTCCTTTCCGACAGAAAGGAACTAATCAAAGCAATCAGATCGTCAGGAAAACCACAAGTAATCTTTTTGTATCTCAGGCCGTTATGCCAGACCTGATCAAAAGCTAATCGGACATCCAAAAAGATAAGACCACCGTACTTAGCGCAATTCAGAGGAGTGTTTAAATCAGCAACAAGCCTCCAGAGTTGGAGTTGGCAGGAGTGGCGAAAACCGAATTACTCCTCACGAATAAGATTGTTGGCCTCACAGAAAGCTTTAAACTTCCTTAGAATGACGCGTTCAAGAACTTTTGACATCGTTGGTAATAAGCTGATGGGCCTGTAGCTGACTGCGAGAGCAGGGTTTAGACCAGGTTTTGGTATCGTAACGATGACGGACTCCTTCCACTTGTTAGGGAAATATCCATGTTTCCAGCAGTCATTTATGACCCTGGTAATAATCGAGATAACATTAGGAGGCAAGTTCTTGAGGGCACTGTTTGTGATAGAATCGATACCTGCTGCTTTCCTGGTTTTAAGACGCTTTATGACGTCGGAGATTTCCTTAATGCTGATAGTTTCCACAAGAGTAGGAACTCGCTGAGTTAGCCCATAGAAGTTACACACATCGTTGACAAGTCGAGTATTTGAGCGACTATCAGGGTTTTCTTCACAAGGCGTGGTAAACTGCTTTTCCAGGGAGTCGGGGATCAGTTGAGCCTTATCACGATCACTGGTGACAACATCGTCATCTGAAGTAAGCCGTGGCGACAGGTTGATGGGTCTGTTACCCTTTAAGGCCCTTACAGTATCCCAGACCGAGTTGTCCTGGACAGACAAGGACTTCAGTTTGTCGCTCCACCTATGATTTTGTAGAGCTTTAACCTCTTCCTGGACCTTGCGAGAAAGCCTGTTGTACTTAGTCTTGAAGAAGCGTAGTCGCTTATGCTGCCATAAACTTCTATAGGAATTCCTTTCAAGAATGAGACGTCTTATGTAAGGAGGGAGGTCGAGATGTTCAGGACGCTTTCGATCAGCAGTGGAGGCAGTGGAAATAGTGGCATCGTGCGCTTTCGATAGCACTGATATTTGTGTTGATGTCATCGTTGAACCTCTTTGTATGGAATACTATTTTCTCGGAGAATATCCCTGAAAAATTTCCAGTCCAATCTTCATACCGATATTTAAGTCCTCAAAGATTAGCATCACTGGTCGATGGTCAGAGGATAAGTCATCTACTGTAAATATATAATAAGGCTTGAAGAACCCTTTAAGAACAGCTATGTCCAACGCGTCACTAACTGGTGAGTGATCACAGTAGCACGTGTCGTCAAGAGGACCAGCAACAAATGTGTCAATTTTGTTCAATCTACAGGGTGATTTACATCGAATGTAAAATACTTAAAGGGGGTATTATAGAGGTTAAGATAAACACAAAACGTCCTAAGAACATGGGTTCAAATATGAACGATAACTGAGATATGAACAGAAATAAAAATGCCGCCACCAAGATCAACAAGTTAATAACTCAGGTTCTGTAAAGCCTAGATTATTGCAATTTGGAGGAATAACAAGGTACATAAGACTGTGTATACCGTTAAAATTTGATTGAATTCCAACGAGAAGTTTCCGAGTTACACAGTCAAAATTGTGACAAGTGCTAGTTAGTACTCACAAGTGAACACGTATTATGATGTTGAATGAGTAACTTGGAAACTTCTTGTTAGAATTAGATCAAATTTTAAAGGTATACACAGTCTTATGTACTCTGTTATTCCTCCAAATTTCATTAATCTAGGCTTTACAGAATCTGAGTTATTAACTTGTTGATCTTCGTGGCGGCATTTTTATTTTTGTTCATATCTCAGTTATCGTTCATATTTGAACCCATGTTCATAGGACGTTTTGTGTTTATCTTAACCTCTATAATACCCCCTTTAAGTATTTTACATTCGATGTAAATCACCCTGTATATCCATATAGGATATTGCCGTTTTGATATTGCCGTTATATATCCATGCATGGTGCTTGGCATTCAAGTCGCCCGCAATAACAACTGGAATGGGCCCAGACAGCAGCTCGTCAAGTTCGCACGGATCAAGCTTGTGCTTAGGTGAGTTATAACGAGACGAATTTGATTTCACCTGCGTCCGCATCGTATATAATCAAGGAGACTGCTTCCATTCCCACAAAGTCTGGAGTGACAGACTCACGGTGATCAATGCCGTCCTTAACAATGTTCGCTGCTCCACTAAAAGCGTGGCTGGCATTATTACCCAGTGGCCGATCCTTGCGATAAATACGACACCCAGGCAAGGTGAAAACTTGAGTAAATTTCAGGTGCGTCTCGCACACACAGGCGATGTCGACATTCCAATTTGTGAGGAAATTGTAGAACTCGATGCGCTTGCGAGCGATTCCCTTTCTTCATAAATGGCGGGGGGGGGCACATTGAAATTTATTATGGCATGCTAAAAAACTTTTTGAGTTTTTCTTTGTGAATAAAAAAAAATCACGTTAAAATCTGTATTAGTTTTGGGTAATAAACATGTAGAATACGGAAGATAATTTAGAAACACCCTGTATTACGATGTTCATGTCAACAAAACAATCCGTAGAAAGAAAAAATAATGGACCATTTATCTAAAATACAATGACCTTTTCATTATCCATGATGGTGATATCTATTAAAAGTTTTAATTTAAAACAACGCATAGAAAAATAATCATTTTAGTTTAGGGATATGAGGGAATAGTGTCCATGGATGCTTTTCGGTCTATAAAAATATCCCAAAATCAACTCTATGCAAATTAACCATGAAATAAAAAAATTGGCATATAAAAAAAATGCCTTACTGATGGTCATTGGGCTGCACTGCTTTTTATTTCTTACCAAAATTTTCAAACAACCAGAATTTTTCTTATATTCACTAAAAATCATAATTCCCCATTAGTATTATCCTATTTCTCCTTGCGGTCTCCAAGGTTAGATTAGGTCAACAATATCATCTTGTAATAATCAAAATCAAACATTAAGATTGGGTTATTAAAGTGGATGTGATTGGCCCGATTACCTTGAAGCAGTCTTGGCTTGGGCACTTATCGTTTGCGCAATGTCCATATTTTCATAAAGCTTTCAATGAAACAATTAGAGTTAATAGCAGACTTTGTTACTATAACTTGCAAAATCGAAAAGCTATATATGTACTCTAACAGCTTTCGTGAAAACTTATTTTCGGTCTACTTTAATGTAAGGAAAAATAAACATAAAAACTTATACAGGGGATCTATAAACATCATTCGATGGATGAAGCAATCCTAACAAAGCCCGTAAATCAATAGTGACAATAGCTGATCCAGCTTGGAAAATATTCTAAAGAAATACAGGGTGATTCAAAATGACGTCCGGCACTTCAAAATTTAATATGCATTTATTTTATAACATAAACTAACCAGACCGGGTTTAAAATGCAGGAAAACTCAAATATTTTTTATGTCTAGCATTACGAATGTTCTATGTGACTCCCTCGAGTCACTCGGACAATGTCAAGACGATAGTCAATCTCATCCCAAACTCCTTTTCTTCACTTACACGTGGCCTTCCCGTGCTTTTGCGTTTACAAAGACATCCAGTTTCCAGAATTTGATCATACCACTGACGGATGCTTTTGTCAGTAGGGCAATCTTTATGATATGCCCATTGGACTAAAATTATAGTTAGATTTTGCATACTTCAAGACGCAATATGCCTTTGCATTCACAGCCGCCATCATTATTTTTATTGCGGGAAGGTTAAAAATATTTGAATTTTCCTCCATTTTAAACCCGGTCTGGTTAGTTTATGTTATAAAATAAATGCGTAGTAAAATTTTGAAATGACGGACATCATTTTGAATCGCCCTGTAGTACAAAAGGGAGTTTCTGGAATGGCTATAATACTTACTTCAACTTGTAGAATTTCTCCATCCTTGCCACCGTAGGTTAGGGTAATGATCTTCAATATCTGAAATATTAAAAAATATAATTTTCTATACTTATTCACGAAACTGAAAAAACTTTAAATAAATAAAACAAAAACATAAAATAACCTAATCTAAATTTTTTAATAACTAAATTAAATATTCATGATTTGTTTTTAGTTGTGGATTTGTTTTTTCTTCTCTTATTTTTTGATAAAATTGTTTTAGCAGTTATTCACTTTTGTAATCTGTGCTTAGTATTATTCTTAAGAGTAATAGATAATATGGCATTTGTCGCGCATAGGTGTGATCTAGCACGTGTCTTCATGAGTAATGAGTCTCGATACTATCATTACTCACATCCTCAAACAAAATGCTTTCGCTCAGTTGGCTTCGGGCATTTCTGAATTTGTATTGTTCTAATAAATTTCACTCTCAGTTCAAAGAGCAAAAATATTTTCTCCATTTTTACTTTCGGTCTTAATTTAATAAAAAAATTATGTCTTTTATGTAAGGGCTTAATTGGAATCAATTAGTAAAACTCAGAGCCACCTGCTTTTCTTTCCGATTTTTTTTCAGTAAAGGTATTAATTTGTGGCAAACATTGATATCTTTTCAAAGAATTCAGACTAAATGATGACTTCAATGAAAATATTTAGATGACTACTTTATAAAATTTGAATACCAAAAACAAAAAAAAAGTAACTCACTAATTTCGGTATTTACAAATCTCTTATAACAAGATATAAATTCGTCCATCCTAACCTAATCATCCACTCTTAATGAACTGGGCAATAATAATGATAACCTTCCACAATGGCCCTTTCCTTAATCAATGGCTGGTTAAAAGAAAATTATCAGCAATTTTAACACAATGAATTCGCTTTTTGGAATATTATCCTCTTCGACTACAGGAAATAGCCTAAATAACGGTAACCAATATTAAAAATTATCGATATTTTCCCTATAAAAACAGAAAACAAATTTTAAGCGGAGCAGTCAATCTTAAGTCGTTGTTATCTCAGTATCTCATTTACCTTAATTTTATCCCCGTATGGATAAAATAAAACTTAAACACTTAAAATGAAAAATAATCTACAAAAAAGTCGAGTGAATAGCGATTTTGTCACAATATAAGAAGCTTCTCTTTTCAATCTTCATTTTTTTATAGGAGAAATACATAACAAAAATTTTTTTTCCCTTTCGGGCATCAAACATACTTTAGTGGTCAGGTTTAGCGTCGATGCCGTTTCGTCAACTAGTCCTCGTCTCCCCATACACTATGATTTGCTTTAATTCCTTTAATTTTCTCTTTCTTCTTGCTAATACACGCTAAATACAAAAACCCTTGATAAACCCTTATTAAGGGTAAGAAAATCACAGGGTTTTTTTACCCTTACCTGACCTTTGAATTACAGGTTGGCTATGGGTTTACCACCGGTTTACAGTAAACCTATAAATGGCCCTTCATAGTATGGGTTTGTCAAGGGTTTATTCTTTTTATGTAAGGGTTGACTATAGGTTTATATTTTATGAGTTGATTATAGAATATGAGTATGGTTAATAATACTATAAAATGACAGAAATCTGAAAATTGAAGAAATAGATACAAAGAATTTCCCTGAGTATATATTTATTTTTTTCAGAACATGGACATTACATGAATTCTGGATTACATTGAATATTTTATTTATATTATTAGTTTCAGTATACTATTTCAAATGAAGTATCATAGTTGCTTAAAAACAGTAGACAGCATCAAAAACTAAGTAAGAAATGAACAAGATTTATTATACACTATAACAAAATAGAATTTGAAAACAAATTATTAACAATTATTTACAATACTTAAAATTTCCTTTAATCTTCTGCTTTTTACAAATTCAACAGGCTTTTGAAAAAGAGGCTCTTTACTGATGATGGAAATTCTTGATGAAGTAATTACTTACATCTAAATTTCCTTCTTTATTTTGAACATCATTTATTTGTACATCTGATAAATCAGGAGTTGCAACAGAATCTGTATAGTGAAATAGAAGATAATGTCAGATTCAAGAAAAGAGTGAGAACGTGTTTCAATTGTAACATATTAATAATATAAAGATAAAAAATATCTAATACCACTTACCAATTCTTTCATGGTTAAAAGGTGAATGCGAGCAGTAATCGCACCCGTGACATTGAGCTGAAATTGTTTTTTCACTTTCTTTTCTAATTCTGGTGTATTGGTCGCAATCGCATCCTTGATAAATACATTTACCTCTAAGTACATTTCTGATATCAAGAGTTATATAATCTTCCATTTTATAACTTTCGAAAAGTATTCACGAAATACGAAATATATTTGATGTAAATAGAGTTATTTTTCGAGAATAATGTTATGTTATGTCCTCCTCAAATGCAGAAAGAGACAAGATAGGGCAAAGCACAAGAAAGAAATGGGGGGAGACAGATCAGTCACACAAGCACAATAGAATAGAATACATCTGGGTATAATTAGCAAGGTCATATAAGGAAGGAAAATACGGGAAAAGAGGACGAGCAGAGATAAATTAACTGTTCTAGAGTCTAATGAAGAGGGGAAGAAATAGTAAATATACTGTGCATAGAATACATGATCTCGCAAAAAATTTTTGCTCCTTTCAAATTTAAGTTATCGAACAATGAAAATAAACTATAATACATATTTTTTTCGATTATAATCTTCTTTTGCTCTTAGCGCAAAACAATTTGATTTTTTTTCTGCATAGTGTATATTCATATTGGTTTGGTTTGGTTTATTTGGTATTAACGTCCTTTTTAACTGCCATGTCATTTCAGGACGGCGTTATAGGGGCCGCAAATTTTTCCTCGCAAGGGTTCTTTAACATGCAGCCGGCAAACGGCTACACGGGACCAACGGTTTTACTTCCCTTCCGAAGGAAGTGCGTGATCTCAGGATTTTCCCCCTGAAAAAATCCTCGTCGTCCTCGGCCGGGGTCGAACCCGCGTCCTCGGTCATCAGATATATTCATATTGATTGGTTATTTCTTTTTATTATGCAGTTTTTATAAAAGAAGTTTTATAATCTTATTGCAGTATCGTATTTAATATGAGCATTTATTTGCTTTTCCTATTAATGTCTTTAATAATTTTTAAATACATTATTAGCTATTATAACGTAATATAAAAAACGAGGAATGGAAATTTCAAAAAATATAAGAAATAGATAATCTAAAAAAATTAATAAGACTACACATAGATAAAATTGAAAATCTTTTTTAGTTTGATTTTTACTTTGCCCCGTCATTGACATCGTCAGCACTTTACTTTTAGGGTTTAGTTAAGGTAATGTAACAGTATTCTTACGGTAACAGTATTTTTTCCTTAACGGTTTACTAAAGGTTGTCTTGATTTTAAGGTCTCCTTCAGGTAATGTAACGGTTTCCTTAGGGTTTAAGCTTAGTTGTAAACTCTTAACAAACGGGTAGTCAACCTGTAATCAATCGATAAAAACTTTGTAAACCGATAATAAACCGGTAGACAAGCATTTTAACGATTTGTTAAGAGTTTCTTTTCTAAGAGTGTACTGAGATCTTATTATTACCCTTATTTACTTCTCTTTTTTCCCTTTTGTGTCCATTCCGAGAGCCCCTTCAACTGTTCGCTTAATGTGTATAATTTTCAAATATTATTAGCCACGCTTGCCTGGGTCTCAACAAAGCCGAACAGAAGGGTCCCCCCTTTTCGAAATCTCATTGTATGTAGTTCGTGTCCACGGAAAATAATAATAATAATAAAAAAAAAAGAGTTAATTTGGCATATAAAGAAAAAAAAGAGAGAAAGCGAGCTTACTACACTGATTTCCAACGAAGAGTATTTTCATTGTAGCGGAAGTAGATTGTATGAATCGTGCATCCGGTAGGTTCGAATGACGTAAAGTTTATTTTTTTTTCCCTCCTTATGAACAAAAAAGAAAAACCAACCCCACTTTTTTTCGTGTTCTTTCCCAAGATGAATTTTAGACGGATCACTGATTCTGCTTGAAGAACGAGTTTTCCCATCCAGTTCTGTCACATTGGCACCCTAAAGAAACACTTGAACCTGATGTTTCCTCAGTTATTTTCGCCTTGATTTATTGCATTAAAATCTTTCAAATGCAAGGAAAAGCATTCATTATATAATACGGAAAAAAAGTGAAAGACAGATATTGCTGTAACAATATAGGGATCTTTGAAAATGGAAAAAACACCTTTCATTAGCTGAACCAATTAAGTTATATAGAGGTTTGGCGTTCGAAAAAAATATTCTCTAATGGATTAACATCATTATAATTTTTATAATATTTTATTCCATATTTTAAGCTTAAATTTTGGAAAGAAAAATCGACGATACTGATCTCAGTATTGTAAACAAAATATTCATGCCAAAACAGGACGCATGAAGGACATACAACGTTCAATGAATTTTTTGAAAATGAAGTACTTTCTGTCGGGCCTCTTCGAAACTGCTAAAAGAACTTATTCGGCGCGAGGGCTACAGATATTGCATTAACTATAGGGAGTGCAAGTGACTACGTCACAGCCGGCGTCATTTGCGCGATGAAGGGGCCGAGAGCCTAGGAAATGGGATCGCTGGTTCCAAAACATTGGAACCACGCAATATACGTACTAGTAACGTTGAAACGGGCGGCCACTAAATATGACATCTCTTAAATTATTATGTTAATTTGTGTAATTTATATTATTATTAAGACATTTAATACCATTATATAATTTACACATTAACATTAGAACGCTTTTTAATCACTTTTAATCACTTAACAAAAGAATGCCATCGTTCGCGGATCTTTCTTTCTTTGGGAAAACGATAGATGTCTAAATCGCTGTTTTGGCTCCTTCTTGAGCAGTGAGGAACTAAACAATTTCACATCTTAAATGTGTTATAAATACTGGGCTTATACAAAGCGATTTTATTCCATCCCTACGTTGGAACCATGTTAAATCCCGAAGCGAGAAGACTTGTTTGGAACCAAATCGAGTCTCGTGACTGAAGAATTCCTAGGACTGACGTCACACTTGCACTCCCTATAAACCGCTCATGTTCGCCAAATTATCTGCATCTCCACAATTTCTTATCTTCCAACTTATTTATTTACTAGATTAGCTTATTATGGAAGTGCCTTATATTTTCGTTATGTCCGTCTGTAATTTGATTTTCTCGAAACAAATGAGATTTTTAAAATCCGTTTTTCGTTGATCGATTAATATATACTAGTTGTTACCCGCGGCTTCGCCCGCCCGCGCCATCTGTTGAGGGGAATTACAAAGAAAACCCCAGAAAATGGCGAAGGGGGGGGGGGTCGTAGGGGGCTGATTTTTGGCGATAGAGCAGGTCATTTATTGATAAGCCTGCCCTGAAAATTTCAAGTCGCTAGCTCAAACCGTCAGGAGGACATAGAATTACAGATAGATAAATAAATAAATAAATAAATAAATAAATAAATAAATAAATAAATAAATACACGCAAGAGTTTTAGTATATAGATAGGACTTACAGGAATTCAAAGATGATCAAATCGGTCTAATGGTGAAATATTAAAAATTTTCAAATATCAAGATAGGGCATATGATACAATTATCAATTCGACGGTTCAATCCGTTCCTGGACCAGCTTTGGCGTTAGATCTAGATTAGAATTAGGTTAGGTTAGGTTAGGTTAGGGTAGGGTAGGGTAGGTATCAAAGGCTAGGTTTTTTTTTTTAGAAATGTACATTCTAAATTCCGATTAATGTTGTCGGTTGCTTATAATTATTTTAAGATCATCTCGCGTTAGATATGAATATGGGTTCTTATGTTTAATATGTGATGTATTCTGAGAATTCTCTATGTTACGTTCTCTATTTCTAAGCAGGCCTTTCTAGGCTGCTTTAGTAAAGCTAATTTTTACTCAACTTCTGGAATTCGCATTAAAGAGCAAAAATAAAATTTTATCGTTACTTCCTCTTTATTCCAGTTTTATATGCACTTAACGAAATGAAGACAAAAATTTTGACGATTTCTTATACAAACTCCAATAAACGAACTTGAGTTATCAGAATAATATTGCTATGTTAATTGGTTGTCTATTTGACTTACCTGATGAAGAAAGAAAAAGTCATACAAACGCGAGATGATCTTAAAATAATTATAGGCAACTGACAACATTAATCGGAATTTTTTTTAGAAATATGTACATTCAAAACTAAATCGACTTACAGTAAATGACTTAATCGCTTGATTCCAATCTAAAGCTTAATTTTTAATTATACCATTTGGTATTATTATATAAAACAACTGTATAAAAAGGGAAGTGGGAATATCTATGCATTATTATTATTATTATTATTATTAGTGCAATACATTCCCGTAGGGATAGTTTAAGTTGATTGCACTGTAAGTACTTCACAAATTCAAAATGTGATTAAAATTATGGTTATAGCATGCCGTATATGGTTTGGTAAGTAGGAGGACCATAACCTATGATTATATTCCTTGTAGCCAAGGGGATGTCGTTCCATACCTTAAAAGTATTAATGGGAATTTATTTTTATTCCAAGTCGATAGTTTTTTTAGGGATGATGACTTTTTATTTCCTTAAACATTCTACAAGTGGAATGTTTCTACAAAGTGAAATATGAATCAATCAGTCTATCAAAATGAACGACCAATCTCAATGCCATTTGTTCTCTCCGACATGTTCCTTGTTTTTCTCACTTTCTACGAAGATTGTGCAATACAAACACGCTTGGATTGCGCAGCTGCGAAGTTATCGCCTAGATAACGGATAGCAGTCGTTTCTATGCATTGTTTAAGTACTAGTGAAGCATCAGTTCCACATATTAGCTGTTTGCTTCTTTCTAAGAGTTGCGATTATGTAGAAGATGACATTCATGGTAGGCATTCCGTCCAAAGATAATCTGCATGCTGTTATTCAATTTTTGACCATTGGAGGTCGTCAGCAAAAAGCTATTTTTGAGAATGTACGCTTGGTCTGTACGTTTTTCCGGCCGTCCGCTGTTTGTAAGAAGTTTATTTTATTCAATAAAATTAATAACTAAAAGACAACGGCATGTCATTATTAGCTCGGTTGCATCAACTTTTCAGGCCTTTTCGATTGCACGTGCTAAAACATTGACCATAAAAAATAAAAGACAATGGCATGTCATTATAACAATCGATTCACCAAGTAGATTCTTATTTTCTTTTTTACTGTTAAACATTGTTGAAATGGGCACGCGCACGTGATGATCGCTTTGTCGCAGCTAAACAACACCTCTATACTCTATTCAATTTCCAATTTCAAATGAATGGGTGTCCAATTAAATTTCCAATTTCAATTGTTACTTACACATTGTTAATTTTATCTGTAACAATGCCTAAACAACTGAAAACTGAAATTTAACTGGACACGCCCCTTCAAACTTTGTTGTACAGAGTATAGAAAGAAAGCCTGTGCACTGAAAATTCATACATTGTTACATCTTCATAAAAAGGCATTGTTAATCGTATTTCTACCAATAATAAACCGTAAATTATGATTTCTTATGATCATGTAACAAGGAGGCCTACGAGAGAGACAGGGCCTGAAACTCAAAAGTCACTGATCATTTTAGTCCAAGCAACAATGTATCCTCTATTGTTTCCATCTTGGATTTTAATAATCAGTATTTTTTCGTTTGTTGGAAACAATGAAGGTTACATTGTTGCTCGGACTAAGTTGATCAGGTGACTTGAGTTTCAGGGCCTGTCTTTCCAAAGAAGATTTGAATAGGCGTGTCCAATTAAATTTCCAATTACAATTGTTAGATATTGCTAATTTTATTTTGCAACAATGCCTAAACAATTAAAAGCTGAAATTTAACTGGACACACCGCGTCAAACTATCGTCGGATAGAGTATAGTCAATACCGCCTAGAGAGAAAGCCTGCTCACGGAAAAATCTTACATTGTTACATCACCTACGATAGGGACAATTTCAGGCTTATTATTGGTTGAAATAAGATTAATACCCTACCCCTATATGATGTAACAATGTATGACGTTTTCGCGCTCAGGCTTTGAATAGAGGTGGTGTTGGTATAGTCAATGCCTCCTATAAAGAAAGCCTCTGAAACGTCATACATTGTTACATCATCATAAGTCGACCAAATTTAGGGCTTATTATTGGTAGAAATACGATTAACAAAGGACGAAGTACATATGATGATGTAACAATGTATGACGTGTCAGTGCGGAGGCTTTCTTTATAGGAGGCGTTGGTATAGTTGGCTTTGATGTAACAATGTATGACGTTTCAGTGCGCAGGCCTGTTTTTCTAGGAAGTGTGGAGCTAAACCTTCTTATTGGAAAATTTTATTTTCTAAATAAAAAGTTGGATAGTTTAGGTGAAATTGTTTTTGAATTCTAAAGAGATTAATTAAACTCGTAGATTAAATTGGTCTAATTTATATAAATTTGTTAGAAAATTTGAATTGAATGTCTTTTCCAAGAGATATGCGCTCTATATCGCTATTGAAAGATGCCTGTTCGCTTCATTTATGTCCTTATCGTGTAACAGATTTCGAGATAACTAACTTTGAAGCATTTGCTTATAATTTTTTATTTCAGCAAGTATGATCATTCCAGCTGACTTTCTTCTCTTAAAGTATCATGAAAGAAGTCTTTCCACGCAGTCAATCGAAGAAAATTATTAAATAAAAAAAAATTTCTATTAATTTCTTTCCATTCAATTTGCTCATTTGGTTCCATTGGACGCTTCTTTTTCCACGTCTACTTAACAGACGAAGGGCAAGGAAAAGTGCTCTCTCGTGTCTTCGTAAATCATTCTAAGTAGGCAAACGATATAGGGAAATACATAGTTAAAAAAGAAAAGAAGGAGGAGAGGCTCCCTTTGCAAATGCATAAAACCAAGAAGGAAAATAAATTAATAGCGAGATGAAAAGAAGACCGTCTCCTGTGTTCGCCACCCACAATGCACCAGTTGACGCCCATTAATTCGCTTTTTACAACCCGATCGAGTTCTCTCCTCCGTCGCAGCTATCTTTAGAACACCAACTTGCTTTTTTTTCTTAATTTTTTTCTTCATTATTATTATTGTTATTATTATTTCCGAGGGGCCTCATTAAGTCATCCACAATAGCATCACGCTCTTGGCGCATGCACTATTCTAATCACTCGTGATTAAAGGATGTCGAACAAACCTCTCCACGAGCGGAAGATGCGTTCAACTCATTAAAAGCCCACAAACCCTCGTCACAACGAACATTCGCGATTCTCTTTCCTTCTACGCTCCTCATCTTTTTATTTTTATTTTTTTACACCCTGCCAAGTGATGTGGCAACAAAACCGATTGACGTGAGCTTCGAATCGGGCTTTTATTAACTCGTTACGTCGATGAAAACTCCACACAATGACATCTCTTGCATTCATTTTTCTTTCTTCATTTTTTTCTGCTCACTCAAGAGGTCAGATTGTTGTTTCCGTTTTAGTCGTCCTCACTATTTTTTTTATTATTTGAGATCATGAGAGAGGGGGTAGATTCCATATTCCGATGACTCACAGTGGCCGGTCATTTGTTGGCGACAGGGGCGGAAGGGAATCGATGTCGACTGCCGACTTTCTGTACGTGACAGATATTAACGCCCTCCGAGACGACCCTCGATTAAGAGACCACGCAATGACCAAGCCAACACGAAGCCGCCATCCTTAATTTCAATTAACTCTTCCGAGAGAGAGAGAGAAGAAGAAGAAAGAATTCATCAAAGAAGAGGAGAACGGGGATGATGGGTGGTGGAGGAGGTCGCAGAGGAGACAGACGAGATGACATTGGTGTCGGGACCCTTTAATGGGACAATTTTTTGCTTCCGGTCTGACATCATCCTCGTTCACACTACACCAAAACCATGGACAGTTTCTGCTTCTGTTCACCAAAACAGTGAACAAATAGCAACAGCGGTCAAGAATGAGCCCATACAAGAAGAATAATTTCTATAATGTATATGTGGAGCCGATGAACGTTTAAACATGACACACAGGATGTCATTAAATGAGCCTAAGCCAGAGCAAAGCAATACAAATTGTTAATTTCAACTTTTCATTAGGGTATAATTTATGCCTATGCTCTTTAATCATTTTTAATTTTATTACGTACGTCTAAAGGACACATTATATTTTATTTATATACTGCTTAATTTATTTATTTTATTTATTTATTTATGCTATGTACTGCATTTTCAATTTCCCAGAAATTAAAATAAAAAGATTTTTTTAAAAAGAGAACGATATATATTGCGACCAGCGTAAGGCTGGACACGACAGAAATATTTTAATCACGTATTAAATTAAAAAAAAATAACAAACCAGTTATGATCTATGTAACGTCACATTTCGTCAATATTCTTGAAATCTAAGCCTCAAAACCCATGCTAAATCAATGCATATATGCTTGAGGCATTTACTGTGTATAACCCATATATGCTGTACATTTCTTTAAAGATTTATTTTGCTTTTGCGTGTAAATTATATTAAAGATACGGGTTTTTAATACTGGTAAAAATATTTTGAAATAAAGCTTTGATGATGCTTATAATATTAGGAAAAAAAATTAAAGCTTTTTGTTTTATTTTAATGTTTTTTTGCCATTTTTCTTTATCGTCTAACAATAAGCATGATGAACTTACATTTAGATATACTCAGACTACTACTTAAGATGAAATAATCTCAAAACAGAAAGACCTAACTATTACTTAAAATGAAAAATGAAAGGAAAAATTCCGCGACCTGGATTCGAACCTGGGAACGGGGATCATAAGTAGCTTTTTTTTTCTTTTTGGCTTATCGCCTATTATGCTATTCACCCATCATTGTTCTAATACTATTCCTCTTCTTCCTCGTATTTCTACAAGTTTCATCAATTGTGCAACATCTTCTCATATTGAATTTCCCGAACTTCAGTTTTACATCATCGATGTATAAATAATAGAAAAAACGAAAACACTAATCCACATCAATTCTCACTGATGAAGGATTTGTGAAATCCGAAATGCGCATCTGAGGAAATAAAAAGAATTGATGTGGATTAGTGTTTTCGTTTTTTCCATTATTTATACGTCGGTATCCACAGTTTCGGCAATTATTCCTGTATTATCTTCGATGTACTCTTCAATTACGAGCTCTCTTACATATTCCTCAAAACTTAATCTTCAAGATTTCCCTTCAAAACCCACAGGACCCTCATCAAAACTACAAGACCTTCATCACATCAACAATAATTAGAACAATAATTGTTGAACTTATTCATGTAATTATTTACATCATTTATTTATTTCAATTATTTTCATTAGAAAGAAGGATTTTATTAAGTTAATTATGAATAATATTTATTTTCTCTTTCTACTTAAATAAAAAAATGTATACATTTTAACCTTTTCTCTCTCATAATCTTGTAAATCTGCTGTTCGACGCACAAAACATATTCTTCCTTGCGAGGGATTTTAGTGAGGGAGCGGCGAATAATAACCAGTACATGAGAATATCATTGAACAAATAAATTGAAAAATTCGCCATACATTTACATGATATCTCTATAGTAAGATATAATCGATTTAAAAGTGATTTTCCCGCTTTGTTTGCCATTTATTTATTAATACATATATATATTTATTAATGTTTCATTTATTTAATACATATAGCTTTGCTGCTGCACATATTTATTGAAACATTAATAAATATGTGCAGCAGCAAAGCTATGTATACAACAGACGGACGGAATCCGGAAGAGCTTTAGCTCAACGACACACTATTGCTTTTGATCGCAACTGATAAGAAAGTAGCAAGTACACCAACAGTTTAACAATTAAAGAAAACCGATTATGAAGCAGGACCGTAAAAAAAGACGAACAGGTTTAATGTAGGTAGACAGAGAGCCAGAAAGGATTTTGAAGGAGAAAGCAAGCGAGGATGACAAAAGGGACTCCATCATTTTAATTGGTGGAGACGGCATTCCAGAGCATTACGATACTAAATCAAACCTGACAAAAAGGATAAAAAGCGTTCAAACCTAATTAATTAAGTCATTATCATGCAGTGAAATTCTATACGGGTCATTTTAAAAAGTACACAAACGATGTAAAGTTGCTAATGTCAAGCTTTCACTAAATTTCACCCTGTAATCCTTGATATTAATGGATTCTTTCACACCTACAACTGCAGAACTTAATGGACACGAAAACTAGTCAACATAAAAAATTAAAATGAACTGCACAGCTGTTCTACTTCTGCAAGAATAGTTCTTGGAACTCTTACAGCTAAACGCACATATTTAATGAATGCTGAAACATTAAATCTGATAGTCCGTGAAAGAATATGGGTAGGCATTAATTTGGTTCTTACGAAGAAGATATAGTCATGTTAGTATTACTAATTTAAATATTTTAAAAAGCTAGACGTACAATCGAGATTAAGGTTTAAACCGAATTGTGGCTAATCACAAGGTTAAATTCGATATATTGCCGTAATGAACGAATAATCCACAGGAAAAACTGAACAGTTTAGAAAGTGGTATTTTATTCAGAATATTTGTACTATGTGTAATTAAAACCAAAATTAAAGATATAAAAAATGCACAGAAAATAATTTCAGATGAATTTATTTTTATTTAGTCTATGATAAACTTTCGCATTGTTTAGGAAGGAAAATTCCTGATCAGCCGGGTGTCTGCTCTGTCATATTGAGCTTCGAAAGGGACTATGGGGTGGAATTGCCTATATATGAAGGAAAAAAACATCTTTCACTACAAAAGAACATCCGAGATATGGAATGCTTTGGTAAGAGGCATTTTACTTCATATATTGGGCTTCTACTTTAACTACTTAGTAGTCTTTAGAACTTTTGGAGACAGCCTTGGCTCAGTTGATAGAAGCGACGGCCGAATGGTCATGGTCCCTGGTCGCTAAATCTTTTAAATTTGATTCCAGGTCCCTGAATTTTTCCTTTTGTTTCTCGAACTTAGGCGTGGATTCCACATGCGTAAAAACAACGGCAGAAACCACAAGGCAGAAAACGTTCCTGCTTTCTTCTTGCTGCCCGACAGAAAACTCCTGGTGTTTTCAAGTTGGATTGAGCCATAGCCTACAAAGATAAGAGAACTTTCTGTCGGGCAGAAAGAAGAGAACAGGAATTGATGTCGGAATATTTTCTGCCTTGTGGTTTCTGCCGTTGTTTTTACGCATGTGGAATCCACGCCTTAATGTTGGAGCATAACGATATTGACAGAAAATTAATTAGCAAAAGCGTAAATGAATTGATTACAAAAATTAACTTTTCTCTCATGTGTTTACAAAAATTAACTAACTTTTGTTATGTTATGTGGTTACAAAAATCAGAGACAAACGACGACTACATGGAGGCATTAGCAGATAATTATTATCAGAAATATAAAATTTTAATAATTTTTTTTTTTTTTTTTTTTTTTTTACAAATTATATTCTTAAGAGTGGTTATTTTTCTGATAATAGTGTTACACAAAACAGTTTGATAATGAATAAGCACAGACTATTAATTAATGAAAGAGTTCACTAACACAACTGTATCATATTAATAAAGAAGCAACTGTGGATACTTACAATAATGACAGGATAGAAACAGGGATACCAGGTCCACAATGATAATTTTTTGTCAGGGACGCGCAGTTCGGCTGCAACGGCTACAGTGTGAAAATCCTCCACCGTTGGATTATTATAGTTTTCAAATTTTTCCTGTTGTGTTGGCGAATTATTTCATTAATTAATTAATAAAATTATTTTACAACGATAATTCATTCTACCAAATAATTATTACATATTTCTTCTTTTATACAATTATATATTTCAGATTAATAATAAATACACACAAAATTCTAATGATATGATTATTTTAAATTTAATAAGAGTTTCAGGCGTATGCAATTTATTCTTACCTCTATTATTAGAGGTTCAAACCCTTTTAGGTCTTAATAAAGTTTATGGAGTTCTTACAATACATAACGGAAGAAAACACAAGATTTCCCGACCGATTTCGCCGTTTACTCCAGGTTGATATGACAGGTTTGTTATTGATGAAGGGGCTAGCAAGCCTTTCATATGTACCCCTAATAAAGCATGGAATAAACGGCGAAACCGTTATGTGCCCCAAAGAAGAGAAAATGATAACACACGCAGAATAACCTATTTGTAGGCTAATAATGAATCCTGTTTATTCACCTCTAAAATATCAATTTTTTTTCTGCCAGCCTCGTGTCTTCCTTTCTTCCCAGTTGAGCATATAAAATGAACCCTTTTAACATAGTCGTTGGTAACATTGATGCTTCAGGAAAAGATAAAATTAAATATAAACACTATGTTCGTCTACGACCACTATGCGTGCATCATCATTTTCGTTATTGTAGCGAACCTTTTGTTATCTTTTATTAATACTGAACTGTAAGGCAGACCTCCATAGTCAATCGTATTATGCTCTAGTGGATCCGAATGCCACAGTGGCATGAATGTTTGAGTTTGTTTTTTCTAACACCTACTAACAGCCTCCAATCCTCAATGTGGTCAACGTGAAGGCGTATTGGCTAATTTCCCTTGAAATTAACAGGCTTCGTGCGTGGAAAAAATTTCGGGGAGACTATTTGTTCTACAGCTGTAAATGGTGATAATGATGTATGGAAATTTCGTAATAAAGAGAAAAACTGGAGATAATGCTACAATAATTAAATAAGGTGAAATAAATTAATAAATGAAAGTAAAAATCCCACGATCTGGGATCGAACCAGGGAACGCGAGTCACTTGGCTAGAAGAGTGATGTGTTGAGTCGTGAGTCGTGGCCTTTGATTCCATTCCAAATCTCGGAACTTTTATTTATAACTTTATTCTTCCTTATTTACTGAACTGTACAGTTACAAACCTTAATTTTTCTAAGAATCGAAAAGGAATTTTTTGAGGAATAGTGCATCTTTTCAAATTAAAAACTTGTATATTTCGCCAAATTTTGACTTAATCTGAATTGTATATGTTGGGTAAATATGAATTCGAATATGCTGCATTTCTGACACTTAATTTTTTATAAGGAATTTTTACAATTAAATTATCCCGAAGCAACTGCTGGCTCAAAGAAAAAAGAAGCCATTGCTTAACTGAGCACCCAACTTACTTCTTTGTATATATATATACACAGACTTCATCAAACTTTTCTTTTTAATTCCTCAAAACTTTTCTGTGTTTTTTAAGACTAGGTTCGGCGACGGGAAACCTTTGGTCGAACTGATGATAATGATGACCACCGTGCGAGCATTTTCCATCGGGAAGAAAAACACGGAGGAGGAGGAGGAGGAGGAGGAGGAGGAGGAGGAGGAGAAAAGAAAAAGAGTTAAAAAAAGAAAAAACTAAGATAAAACCAAAGATCAGGTCGTTGGCGTCCAGACAAAGTGTTAAAAGGGGTAAAACAACGCTAATCTACGGCAATTTTATTCAAGCGATCGCCCTCTGGCTGTGAACCTTCGAACTAATTAGCGATTGGTTCAGGACAATCGGTTGGATGCTCGTGGTCAAATTACAAAAGGGGAAGAAGAAAAAGGATGGAATCTAGAAAAAATACATATATAATAAGGGGGCAGAATAAAATTAAAAAAAAAACAAGTCACTTCAATTGTTCAACTGATATTAAAAGGAGAGGAAGAAATAATGAAATAAGGTTTGAGCTAATAAAAGAAAAGAAAAATTAGGAGAAAAGGAGCGAAGATAGTAAAGAACAGAGCCGTAACAAATCAGAATGTAGAATGAAAAGCATTAAGGTAAGGAAACGTACAGAAAGAGTTGAGAAAATTTTACGAAGATGTTTTGGATAGTAAAGGAAAAGAGAAAAATCTCATGAGCTTTATGGAGAACTGAAACTGGAAATTAATTTAGGATTAAGCAAATTTTATAATGAAGCATTATATTTAAAAAATATTATTAACGTAATGGAGATAAAAATACAGTGAGTTTACAAATGATTGCAATTGTTTGATCAAAAAGAATAATTACAAGAAAAATATCAGTGGAAACGTAGCAGAGCACCATCCTATTAAAGTCCGCACTGTCGCTTTGCAGCTGATAGGTGTATCCTGTCACAGTTTCTTCCGCAAAGAAAAACGGCGGCCCATAAATTTTAATTTTGAGATGATTGGCAAACCACACAAAATTTCAACATCTGCTTCTGTTACATACCCAAACTGCATTAGCACAATGCTAACAGAAACGTTGTCAGAAATTCTCGAAACTGCTCCAATCATCTGTAAATACCTGGTATAGGCCTCAAGGTATAAAAAGCTCCCAGTTATTTCCTAATTTGAAAAGTATAGAAAATGGCTATTTTCTTCTTATTTTCCTTTGTGGCCACGACAGACTACATTTGGAGACTGATTCGTCAATGTAGATTGGAAGATACAGTCAACCTTCCTTAATGATTAGTACTGTATTACGTATATAGAATTTGCGTTATATAATATGGTAAGAAGAAACTCACAATTAGCACATACAAGTCGGGTTAATTTATACCATCTTCTAAGAATCTCAGTATTAGTAAAGAAGAACCAAATTTATTCGTAAATGCTTTATATGGGATTAGTATAATGAGATGAGAAACTGGAAAGGACTGTGGATAACGACATGACCAACTGACAACAACCTCTTGTCCACAAAAGAATTTTATTAAGCATATACGTATTTCGAACTCATTGAGTTCATTATTCAATGGACAAAAACCATACTTATTACAAAACAGTAGCGCCTACATTTGGAAAATTAATGAGAATGAATGAGTCGTTACCCTGAAAAGCTAATAAATTCGACCGGGTTCCCCCCCGCCCCCAGGAAAAACATTATGAAATTTGAAAACTGTACATGGGAAATGGGAAATGTTTTTGTCTACATTAGCTAGCCATACCTTTCACTTTACCCACTCGATAAACGGCAGGGGATGAGATTTTTTCACCGGGTTTTTTGCTAAACCCACATTTTACATGATGCTCTACAACTTTCTAAATAACACATGGGGTCTAACCCCTACCCCTACAAAATTAAAATTTTCAAAATTTACCCCTTCACCCCCAGGGACGCGAAATGTTTTTATTCTGAATTAGGGGGCATTAAAACCAAATAATCAATAATCATTTTCCCCCAATCTGTTCCCCTTGAGTCGTTATTTGGACCTAAAGACGGGACACCAATTATGAAACACCCTGTATAGGCGGTTTTGCGATCTAACGCCATTGGATAAAGTCATGTGAGCTGCTTTTGCCTTCTATTGTAATGCTGCATGGTTCTGAATTTACAGGAGAATTCTTTGATAATTGAAATTGAAAAATTGTAATCTACGTGCATGCAAAAAAACAACAACATGGGAATTCTTTATTATTTCAATCATAAAAGTGGAATAGAAAAATTCATGCTATAGAGAAATTGCTTACAATTAATCTAATTAATGATGAAAAATAGGAAAGAAAATTCCACATCCTGGTTTCGAATCCTTATTTTGAACAGCTGAGGTATGGCGTACGATAAAACCCTCACTGAACATTCATGAGTTATTAATTAATCTAATGAAGCTGTAATAAAGAAACCATGATAAGAGTATCATTATAGGCACAATTTTTGTTCCGCTTTATATGAAAACCGCGTTGTGAGAATACTGCGTTATAGAAGGTTTGATTGTATAATCGCAACTTTCAAAAGATTTCCTATCTCTGATCTTTTATATAATTTTTGTATAAATCTATATTAATTTTGCTTTATTTTTTGTGAATGTGAATTTGTTCATTTTTTTTATTAGAATTAAGGTAAATTTCACTGTCATGGTTTGAAGGCACTCAACAGCCATTTTCTATACTTTTCTTAGGCATAGGCAATTAGAAGATAACACATTTTCTCGGAAACAAAAATTATGCCACAGTGTTGTTTTAATGATGCTACAGAACCATAACATTTACAAAGTAAAACTAGGTTCTTTTATAGGAGAGTAGGAAATAAAAACAAACGACAGAGAGAACGATCTAGTTAGACACATATAGAACTGTCTAAAGTTCGAGCCCTTTAAAGCGTGAAATAGCCTTGACCAATTAAGACGAAAATTTGAATCTACTGGGTTTAAGGTTTCATGATTTATGTCTCTTCCCCTTAAAGTTTGAGGGTGGCCCAACCAACGCAGCGAATAGGACGACGACGACGAGGGCAAAAAGACGGTTGCAAGTCAGCTGCTGGAAGGAGGAGGATGGTAGGAAATTGACTATTGACTACTTCAAAGTCAAGGTTAATTAGGTATTCTACAAGTAAGCAGCACTAATAAATGGCTGGGTCCATAAAAATGAAGAGGAGGCAGCCAAGCAGAACGAGAGAGAAACGAAAAACGATGGTTGACCTCGGACTCTGAGAAATTGATGACGGTGGCTCAGCACTTGGACCATCGACAACTTCACAAAAGAAGAAGAGAAATAGAAAAAAAAGGCAAAAGGAAGGAAAAGAAAATGCGAGGGGAGGAGGAAATATCCTACAAACAAACCCAATGATGGAAGTAAAAAAGAAGAAGATAGAAAAAAAATTAGAGAGAAAAAGTAAAAAAGAGGAAAGGATTTGAACTCGGATGAAAGAAGACGTTTTCAACAACTAAGTAGAAACAATCGGATGGTGAAGAGGAGGAGTCAAATAATTTATAAAGAAACGAGAATGGAGATAATAAGAACAAAGAGTGAAGATGGAATAGAACTGAAGTTTAATTAAAATAAACAAGAGACCAGCTATTTTCTAAACACTTTTTAATACAGAGAATGAAAATAGAAGAAACGCTTTGCAATGTAGTCTATGCTTTCAAATTTTAAAAAAAAATTGAATTGCAAAGGTTAAAGGGTGAAAATTTAATTTAAAAGCATATAAAAGGGTTTCTATATTGAAAGGAAAGTTACCACCTCAAAGAACCTCAAAGAAAAGTTTCTGCTCACTTTTTCTCATTGTCAAAGATAACATAATAGACGATCTCTTATTTTTTAAATTTATATATTACAAAATAATTTTAAGAAAGAAAAACATGGATGAATGGCTCCAAAAAAGTAATTTAAATAAAACCACTGTAAAAAACAACCGAGAACACAGAATCCCACGATCGAACAATCAAGATAAACACCTGATGAAAACTTTTTAAACTGCGGAATAGACAAAAAATATTTAAGTATACGTATGAAAAAAGTGAGGATATTGAGAGAAACTAACTCCATTTTGAAATATGCATCTAATTTGTGATATAATTAAACATTTCTCAAAATATAAACATATGATATGGAATCAAATTCATAAGAGCGTATAATAAGTAGCGTATAATCAGATAGTTCGAATCGCATTTAGGATTACGCGGAATGATTGTTTATCACGCTTTCTTCCCATATCATTTAACAACACTTGAGTCAGCGTAACATAGTAGACTGATTATGGAATTTATACTCATTAATAACTCATTGCAAACGTCAGAAAACGGATACATGATTGTTGTTTGACTGTGGGGGTCATGACAGATTAGTTTAGTATTAACAAACTATCAGGAGATGATTCGTTAAATATTAGTGAAAGTTTTGGGCAGGAAAAAAATCGCTTGTCGATCTGTGCCAATGCTTAGTCTCACCGGGCGAATTATGACCCAGAAACAAGCCTGTGTGCTAAATCATCCACTTTATTCCTTTGATATTTATTTTCCTTTCTAAAAATATATTAACAGCTGAGAAGGCGCCTCTTTGACGATGTAGAATACTTGCAAAGGATTGAAACATCGAGCCTTCGTGCCATACCGCAAGCAGTCAACAGTCGTTTCAGTTTTTGTTAGATCGTGATCTCGCTGTATCGATATCCTAGTTCTTTTGTTTATTTTTGTTCTATAATCTTAGTCTCATTATTAAGTAGCGGAATAATGGACCTACTTATTGGATTTACAATGTCCCTCTATCCTCCTCATATTTTTTTACATTATTTGACCTAGAAGGTTCAAATTCTGAATCTATCTTACCATGGGCATATCCTACTTCATTATTTACTTTGGTTTTGATTAGCCCATTGAGGTCCGAATTTTGGGGATGAAAGTTAGATGGGACCGTCTGATCTATCACTGCGTTTACATGCACACTTTCGATCCGGATCGAAAGACAAGTTTCAAGTCAATCCTGCAAAAAGTGGCATGTAAACAGGCTTCAAAACCCCGATCCGGATCGAGTTCAATCCCGTCGAAAGAGGTGGTTTGAAACCAGGGAAGCACCCTCAGGAAAGAGGTCAACCCAATAATAATATCCGGATCGAGTTTAAATTTGCTGTTTGGTTGAAAGAAAAAATATAGAAAATTTTAGCTAAAATAAGTTCTTGGTTGATTTATACCTCGACACAATAAATATCTATAAATAAATAAATGAATAAATTTTAAAACACATTGCATGTTTAAATTTTTTTTTGTAAACTTTTTTATCAAAATGTCATTTTTCCTAATTAAAAATTTTCAAATTGTCAATCAAATTGGAGTTTTATATATATATTTTTTTTATCAAAATTTAATTTAATATTTTTTTTATCAAATTATAATTATCAAATTAAATATTATATTTATATCAAAAATTTCAATTTAACAATTTCTATTTTATTAAATTATAATTTTATAATTTTTATTAGTTAATACAATTAAATAAACAATTAAATTGAAGTTTTTGATATAAATCTAAAAATTAATTTGATAAAATCTATTAAAATTATGTTTTGATAAGAATGTATAAAATTATATTTTGATAAAAATAAGTATAAAAAACTTAAAAGTTATTAAGGATTATTATATTGAAGGTAAATAAATCAAAAACTTGACATATAAATAACATTATAGTTAACATTATAAATAACCTCAACCTTATTATTTATATATAGAAAATTTTAATTGAAAACAAAATTTAAAGTAAAAATCAATAATTACAAAATGTATTGATTGTCAATTAAATTTCTAGGCGATAATAATGAGAAAATTTTAAAAAATTGAATTTCAGCCGTATTTTAGAGGAAGCGTAATTCAAGTGATAAGGTCGACTGAGCCAACAATGGCGGATTTTGTAGCAGATGACAAAGTCGGGCGTACTTTCCTAATCTAGAGCTTTACCCACAGGGCATCTTATTGGACTCGATCCGGATCGAGTTAGATGCATGTAAACGCGAGGCAATTTTGGATTAACTCAAGTCGATCCGGATCGAAACGTGCATGTAAACGTAGTGTATGTGGTATATAGGTATGTTTGCAGATTCAGTTTGCAGATTCATCTAGGCAAGATCTACATTGCTATGAAGTTAGGGTCAATTGTCCCAAGGGGTCGGATTTGTGGGAGCAGCAGTCACGTGGTCTTTAAATGGCAACATATGACATGATATGTCATTCGATTGAAAATGATGAGAAACGAAAGAAGATAGAGCTCTTTTATATTTTCTAAACAGCTGGTAGATGAACTCAGGGATTTTGCTACTAATCTTCTTCAATTGAAAGAGTGTGTTGGCCTATAACCAAACAAACTAAACGGAACGTTAGTTATTTTCCGTATGTACTCTCCTTTATGTTTAAATTTTATTGTCTTTCTATCGTCTCTAAACTTTTTTGTAATTATGTTTTTATCTTTTTTTTCCCCTAATAAAGAGCTTTATGTTCTAAATTATTGCCAAAATCGATCACTAACTGCACAAATAATTCTGAAGGGATGGATGATTTTCTACAACGAAATTCAATACGAATTTGCAACCAAATGTTTCGCTCTCTATTTTCGGAATATATAGTCCTAGTCCTTATAAGATAGAGCACTGCACCGGCGTGTTTCGCTCGCTCGAATTCGCTCGAGCGTCCCAGACACGAGCGTACTACCCTCGTTGTGAGCTGCCGCCCGGAGTTGGGCTTTGCTGCTAAACGCAACAGTCCACTACTTACAAGGGGGATTATAAATCTTGTTGCAAAGTTCCAATTTGCCAAAATACACTCAAAAAGATATTAAAAAACTATAGAAATTTAATATTACTTTAGGGGTATAAAAATAGGTAAACAAAATTTTCATCCCTCTCCTAAGGGATAAAGTTTAAACCATAAAACCTACATATATTCACAGTTGAATAAGGAGAATCACGAAATCAGGACTTCAATTCACTTTTTTTTACGGAAAATTTTTTCCAACTAAAAATTTATGTTTATTTACAATAAATATTTGTTTGAAAAAGTAATAACGAATACACGAATCTGTTGCGATCTGCTTCGTTTGCACGTTTAAAACAGTTCGTCCCACTGTCCACTTCCCCCCTTCATGGGATAAACAGAACCGAGTGAACGACGCTCGGAATATCCTATCCATTCTAATGACAGAGTCTTTTTCGCTCGTTCTATCACGACCATTTGCCACCTAGCGGATTTTATAGTAATGTTTTTCCGCCGAGCGAAAAATGTGTGAATGTAGTCCTCTATTATAAAATAAAATACATATATGCTGAAAAGCATATATTGGTTTCAATCTGTTTGTGTGTGTCTGTCCGTCTGTATGTCCGACGATTACTCGAGAATGCTTTAACTTTTTCAAATTCTGCTTTCACTCTTCGATAGAGACCCTTCCTGAGCTCACCTGATTAGTTTGTGATTGAATCGGTCTAACAGTCACGTAACTATTGAGCCCCCCCCCCCCATTAAATTTTTTTATTGGCAATATAAGATTTTTTTCAATTGATCCAACCGTTTAGAAGATAGAGGCACTTAAAATGTGGAACTTTTAAAGTTTTGAACTCAATTTTATCGATGAAGACAAAGAGATAGAGGGTGGGTCTTCCTCTTCTACTTTAAGAATCCGAAGAAAGAATTTCAAAAATCCAATAATATTTAATACTATCGAAGATTTCAAAATTGCCCTCCCCCCCTCGCAAGGGGTGCTAATTTTTCTGCTAATAAATTTCCCCCGCGAAGTAATTCACTTTTGATTTCGGACATTTTTTTCGAAAATTCCAGGTTAAATGACTCACCCTATATTTCCTAATATCTCTGTAGTAAAGATTTAAATAAAGATTGTAGCTCTGACAACAATGGTCAGGTGACTTTTCAGTTCCGGCGTGTGCTTCGAGCCGGCGCCAACAATGCTTAAACGTGCAACAACAATGCCAAACTGTTTCCGTAACACTTTTTGGTGTCGGTTTTCGCATCACGTTTTCTTAGAATAAGGTCCAGCCTTAAAACATTATCATGTTAAAAATAATCAACGAAAAAAGCTCTCTTAAATCATACAACGCCTGCATCCATTGTTGGAAAGGAAAAAAACTAAAATAGTCGAGAATCCGTTTTCTATTTCACACCGATGGGTTGATTCTGACACTCAATTACGAATGATCACGGGCGAGGAAGACGATGAAGATGGCCGCCGCTACTTGCTACGTGGGCCTCCGTCCGCCTCAGGGAAATGGGATGCGGATGCTGAACCACGGCGATGGCGACCACTGATATCAGCCTCACGCTACAGGTGGAAAAGGAGGCAGCAGCCAGCGCAGCACAAATCTCTTTTCGGCTCCGTGGCCCTCGGCTGTGGGTTGGAATTAATTTATGGCCAGGTAAGAGTCCATAAATTCCGAACCGATTAACTGTGCTGATATTTAAAATGGAAGGGACGGTTCTACACACACACACACCGAGCGAGAGAAATTCATCGACACTCCCTTCGCATTTCTTTCATCCTTCGATTTTTTCTTACATTCCCTCCCCTTTTAAGAAAAGAATTATTTGGAAAATAAATTTGTATACAAGCGAAACTTAAAAAAAAAGAAAAGTGAGAGAGAGAGAGAGAGAGAGAGAGAGAGAGAGAGAAAATGAAAGCTATGTACTGCATCTTGGAATGAGGGGCAATAAAGATTTTAAACGATCGGCGGAACGACTCAATTTTCAACTTTAATTTAGAACATTATATTTCAAAGCTGATGATAAGTAGAACAACATCTTTCATTTCTCCTATCTCGTTCCCCTTCCTTGTATCGAGGGTTCTTTCTCAAAATTATTTATGTTCATTGGTTAAAAGGTGTCGCCTCCTCAGGCCCTCCCACTGTTCACCATTCTTTCTCGTCGTCTTCTTCATTTTTCTTCGGAGCTCATCATCGATATAGGGAAAAACCAAAACCCTTTCTAGACACCGCAGTTAACAGAAAAGTAAGAGGAAATCGGTTTTTCATCACAAATTTTAATCAAAATGAACCCTGTATATTCAGTGTTGAAAGTACACTTTGAAAAAATATAGACGAACTAAGAAGTACGTATTCAATTGAAAATGGAACCTTGAATACATATGCTTAGATGAAATTGGATAATTTATTGGACAGAAAGCTTTCGCTCATTTCTGGTCTGGATACAAGCTAGTATCTAGATAGTCTCATAAAGTATCATAGAGTTGTTGGGTGATGTTCTGAGGGATATTGGCTGGCTAATTCGTCCGTAGATGCTCTGAATTGGTCGTACCGCATCTTAGATATAGTCAGTAGGAAAAAGATCTGACTATTCTAGTGTATCGTGAGCATACAAACATTTCAGAAATAGATGTGTGGTCGGGCGTTATCTTGTCGAAAAGTAAGTCCCAGATACTAGGAAAGGAATAACAGCACAACGAATCCTAAAATGTCCTCAATATACCATTGTGCTGTCAGGATTCCATGAAGGACTATCAAGGAGATCCGGCTAGCAACAAAACAGCACTTCCAGATCATAACTCCATTTGACGTAAAAACGGGATGGGATCCTGCCTGTTCAGGCCCTGTCAGCACAGATTTGCGAAATTTTGATCATTTGCATATCCGACCGAAACGTGTCTGCATAAGATGCTTTATTTTTTTCGAGCTGCACCAATTTTTTTTTTAAAGTCAAACACTGCACTTTGCTAAATGAACAGTATTTATTTATTTATTTATTTATTTATTTTGCACCCCGAAGCTGTAATAAAATCTATTTTTCGGTAAGAGGAAAAGAAGGTTGATCGCCTTTCTAAAGCCAGTTCTATTAGAAAATCGAAAGAAAACAAAAGCTTAAAAATGTTTGTACGCAAATTTAACAGTAATACGTTCCAACTTAAAAACGTACTATAAGGAAAGCGATTTAACACAAAAAATTGCTTAACGGACATAAATTCAAATAGTAAAAAGAGGTTGGAGCGAGCAAAAGATTTGGTAACTAACCAAGAATCAATAAATTTGGCAAGTTGATTCGTATCAGATGTGTCACGTGTTAATTCCACTAGGTTGGTCTTTAATAATGTGAAATCAAAATTAAGTAAATCAAAACTTGCCAAATTAGTTGACGGAATCACATCAGGTTAGAGAAAAAGCATTTCGAATTCTTTTATGTAGTAAATATTCTCTGTACTATATTTATAAATGAAACGAAAAGAGGCCTTACAGTTCGAAAATTTCACTAGTTTCATCATTCAATCCCTAAAATGCTTTACTATTTGGCCTCTCTTCATTTCGGATATTTTTGTCATTTTCAAAATACGCAAATTGTTTCTGGATAAACAGATCATATAGCCTCACCAAATAACTTTGGAATAACTTAAAAACAATAAGCAACTTTTCCTTTCTCTTTAAAAGATTGCACATCCTAAATCAAAATTTAAGTAAAAAACATGATGACATAATAAAAAGTCACTGTTAAAAGAAATTTTCAAAGAATTTACTTCAGCGGGACATCTAGATATGTTAAGCATCTATGTCTTGCTAGCATGAAGTTGCAGAGCTCTGTTGGAATAGGTGAGAAATTTTGAAAAGGTGAGAAACTGGACCTGGCTTATGAAGTTTGAGTAAATGCGCACGAGCCATTTTTGTACTCTAAATAGGCGTAGAATGTTAAGTTTGGTGGTTACAAACACTAATTTAATAACATCTAAAAAAGCGTTCATAAGGGTGTGACGTGAAATATTGTTAGGGCAGGTATTAAAATAGTTAAGCATTCGAACAGCGAGCTAAAAACATTGAGTTATGTCATCGAAAATTGCCAAGTATTGAGAAGGCTTTATAACAACCCTTTCCGACGTCAAATTCAGCTATTCCAAAATTATGAATGCATGCAAGAAGCGAGGCTTCATAGTTTCCAGGAAAGGGATATCAAATGTACAAAATAACATTGGCAAAACAAGAAGGGACGCCATTCCTGAGGTTAAAAAGCAGGCCAATCCGAGATCATCCGCTAGCCGTACTTCTGAGCCACCAACACAACGGGCCATTGCACAGAAAGTAGGGATATGTGTGTACACGGTAAACACAATTGAAGGGCTCGGGCAATAAAGACATAAACCACAGGAAGAATTTTTTGAGAAAAGTACTGTTATATTTTTAAAGAAATTTGTAAATCTGTATGATTGATGTTTTGCTTTACTGTGATTGCAGTTTATTTGTCCAATTATTACTGAAACATACTGTAAATTGAATTCACAAGCAGTAATTACTACATACATATATAGTGAGAACTTAAGTAATTACTACATACATATATAGTTAGACATATATAGTCCAATTCTTGTGGGTTACATCCTTATTGCCTCGAACCCTTCAATTATCAGCCATGATTTTCACCTGGAGAAGCTATAGAAGAGCCACGTTCATAAGTTGTTGACGCGCCATTTCCAAGAGCGACGGACCAATGCCTTAAATTGTATGAACGATACGTTGCGAATGGATACAGGAAATACGTGGTCAAACTAGATGAGGCTTATGTTTATTTAAACGGCTGCAAGAAGAGCAAAGCCATTTTTCCGCCCAAAGGGTTCTAAGGCTTCAAAATATGGTACCGTGAATGCAAGGAAACGTTTTCAAAAGCTTGCATGATCGTGGCGGGATACAGCTACAACGGCAAGTTAACTTTACACAGAATGGAGTCAAAGGCAAAAATCAACGCCATATACTATCAAACTTACGTTCTAACCCTTACATTTACCCGTGAAATTTTTGGTTTTGCGGTATGGAGGTAAACAGGGTATGGCTATACAAACCGCGAGTTGTTAAATTCAACAGTTGCTCAGCGCTGCACCAAACGCTGCAGCAATAGAGTTGTTAAAAGCATTGTTGAGCTCTGTTGAAGGCTCTGACCTATGCAACAGCGCACTGGTTCGAGATTAAAATTTGCAGCAACCCATTTCGTTGTTTGTTCTGTTGCATCAGTATTAATAGAAATGGCGGCGTCCATTAATGAACTCGATTTTGTGCATGAAGATACACAATTTTCGTTACAATTAGATGTTGACATGGCTAAGGAGGTTGCAAAAGGTGTATTAATGATCCTGAAAAGATTTCTTATCGGGATGTTTAATAATGGGCAAACGCGGAGATTAAAACACCGGCGACGTGACGTAGGATCGTTTTCCTCGATCGTGGCAGATAGCTTGACAGGCGGCTTGTTTGCAGCAGAGAGCCAACAATAGCGTGGTTTTAATACCGCACTGCTACATGCAACACAGGGCAGCATGACGTCATTTTTGATGCTTCAGTGCTGAGCAATTGTTAAATTTAACAACTCGCGGAAAGACAAGGGGTCCAGTCACACCCCCGTATCAACTCGCCTGTTTTTGGAATGCATGCAAGATACCGGAATCCGCTCCATTCCGCGACATACCCTTCAAGTCGACGGACGCATCTCCTATGGATTTTTGTGGTTTTGACCTACTTGAACGGGCCCTCGGAAAGACACGATCGCGAACAGTAGAGGATCTTTGGAAAGCGTGTCAACAGGAGTGGTTACGAATTGATCTCTGTTCTGCGCTGCAATCTCCTGCAGTGGAAATGCGATGCAGGGCAATAACAGCGATGGATGACTACCAGAATGAATACACTCGATGGTAGCAAAAGGGGTTTTCCACCTTGTCTGGCCCTCTGTAACTTGTTACCATAGATCCTAACAACTCTCTGTATACAGCTCGAGGAACAAGAATGTAAGTTTCCTAAGACTCCTCACTTACACTCTATCCAGCGTTTATCTCAAGTTTATTGGCATTCGATCGTATCAGAGAGCAGATGATATTTAAGTTCGATAACAATCTTCCAATTAATTAAGTCGTTATTAAAGCCTCATAAAGAGACAGCAAGGCCATTAGCTGCTGTAGAGAGAGAGAGAGAGAGAGAGAGAGAAAACAAGAAAATTAAACTCGCCCATTTTCAGCCCACACACAATTAGAAACTTCAAAGTTCTTGAACGAGAGTAAATTATTATTAGGTCTTCTCAATTATAATGAAGTTATAAAAAGTCGATTTCTAATCTTAAACTCAATGTAATTTTGAAAGCCCTTAGGCTATTCTTCTTCTTCTCTCTTCTTTCAATATGTTTACTACTAATAGAGCCTTATTTTATGTACTGCGCAAGAGTGATTAATGGGCGAAAGCGCTCCTACATTCTAATGAGACACGCGCCTACCACAAAAATAAAAAGTATTCTTTTCAGTTTGAGCGAAGGACACAAGGTAAGAAGAAAATTAACAAAGAAGGTAAAAAAATAACAAATGAAAGGAGAAGGTGGAGGGGAGGGGGTAGGGAAATGGGAGCTTTCTGAAAGGCAAGGATAGCGAGTCAAAGGATTATCGACGTAGACGCGAGAAATTGGGCAACGAAGGGGTGGGAGGGCTTTCTAAAAGAAAACGAGCGTCGAAAAATGAATGGAAAGTTAGTAAGCGAGCGTCAAAAGAAAACTTCCTCCTGTGATAATTTCACCAGTTTTGACGTGGCTTTTGCAAAAGGAACGGAGAGAGAAAACGACGCAACCGCTCGTCGAGGAACCTTCTTTTGTCCGACTTGTCAGTCGTCTGGGCGGAGGACAATCGCGGACGAAGATGCGACGCCGCTCCTCAACACCCACCTGGAGAAAATTTTCCCAGGAGGGGGTTTTACACGGAATCCAAAGACCCCCTCTCTCTCGCCGAACACCCAAAACACCCTGTCATTAGGGGTCCCCCAACCACTAAGGCGCTCCGTCTCCAGCCAGCAAACGGACTCGAACCTGGAGCCCCCTCGGTCCGCAGATGCAACGGCCAATCCCCGTAATTATCGCCTCCCTGTTCGGTGGGAATCTCGCACCCAATGAGATCCAGCTGGATTATTCAAAACCTCCTCCCACAACAACTCGTTCCCTTAAAAACCCTCATCTCGAACCATCATCGCACTCGATTGTCTCTTCAGAAAAACCTCCGGGCTGCCTCCATTCAAAAGCAAAAGGCGATAAAAAGGAAGTTGGAATAAAATCGGTAGCCATTGATGAGCGCTAGAGAGCCCAGTAAAGAAGCATGGAGCAGCAATAGATAGAAGTGATAGGGAAGAGAAGAGAGAGAGAGAACAAAAAAAAAAACCCGATTAAAATAAAAGAAAGTGGACAAGCAGTGGGGGAGGAGGTTTAACGTCTCCATCCAACTAGACCCTACAATCACTGTTGTCAACTTCATCATAACCGTCCCCCTCAAAGGCAATTCTATGAAGCTGATCTTCTTGTTCCCCTGTCAATAGTCTTAGAATACATAAAGGGATGTAGAGGTTTACACCCCAATTCGCCGGGTTCAAAATCTGTATCGTATGTGGTTTGTTATCCCGTTAGCTAATAATCTTCTATGTTCTCCGGGCAGTAGAAAATCGTTGTACTTTAACAGAAGATGATATCTCGACACTGATCACATGCTTTTAGAATAACTCTAAAACTAAACTAAGTGATTCCTTGCAGGTTAAAAATTCTTTTCAAGAGCTTCGTTGTGTTTATGCAATTTTCTATATCTTTCGTTTGTACCATATAACTGCTGCTATTCATTCAAAATTTGCGGCAATACCGATATAGACAGCTATACAAGATTGTATAAACTATAGAGCAGCCTTCATATTAACAGTTTCGAAAAAAAATTTGAACGAAAATTTAGATGAATAAATCGAAAAGCAATGGAGCTATTCTCTAAATTTTATTTCAATAAAATTTAGATTTGCTTGGAAAAGTTGAGAACTGCATATAGGGGAAAATATCTTCGCATTGAATGATGGGTACAGCTGCCATTTTTTGGGGCAAGAGGAACGCAATCCTATACTGCTACTCATCGAAGTGCGCCGTTTTTGCCCGACTTGTTGCGTGTTTGGATGTATTGTATAACAACGGGATAAGTTCAGAGCCATGGCAGCCATGGGTCTCGATGCCCTCAAAAGATGGCGGATATTCAATGTTTATATTTTGATATTTCTCCCTATACGAAGTTTCATTCGGAAACTGTTGGGGAGTAAAGGACCAAAACTTTTCAACTGTTCACCCAAACGTATTGGCAAGAAATGCTGAATACGCAGAAAAGATGGGAGTTTTATCTCATAATTCGTTACACCTCTACCTGCGACACATTTCGCATAAAAGAACAGTTTTTGGCCAGCATCTTTGGTGTCAAGCCTTGAAATACTGCTACAAACTTCGCTTCAAGTCTTGTAGATCGCTCGGGCGTACTAAAAATTCAAAGAAGTGAGATCAGGTGAACTTGGTGGTCGCGAAATGGGACAGCAAACAGCTCGGCCTTATACCAGAATATTTTCTACATAACACTAAAATTTTCAAAATGAGGAACAAATCAAAATGAAGAACACAGCCGACGACTATTTGGAATGTTCCGGAACCTAACGTGTTTTTCTCGAACTCCATTACATCGTTATTCAATGAAACTCGTCAGTGTAAAAATCAAAATCAATAACTGTTCATGTTTCTTGTTAAGCCTTTACGTCATCTTATATCATTTGTGCCTGAAGAAGAGTACATTTGGGACTGGAAAAGCTTAGCAAGAAACGTGAACTGTTATTAATTTTGATTTATATGCTGACAACGAGTTGAAAAACGATTTAATGGATTTCGAGAGAATACAGCGAGTTCCGGACAATCCAAATCGTCTGCTGTCTTCGTATCTTAGCTTGGACTTTGTTTTGAATTAATTTTGGTATTGTGTAGAAAAGATTATTCTCCAATGAATACTTAGAATAATATAATGTTTCAGTGTAAGTATTTTCGAGATAGCTTTTCAAGTCTTGGCGGAGCGCTGGAGGTTGTGAATAGACATGCAAGGTAATCACTGTCAAGACTATTCTTATGCTGAGCTTGGGTATTGACCTCAACCCTCGCTCACCCAGAGAATAGCATATGTACAGAGAAGGGAGGAAGCGAATGTTTAATGGAAACATAATTTAATTTTGGAATTTATATTGGCTTACAATTGTCCAAATACTTGTAAAGTATATGAAATAGGATTAAATGCACAACTATCTTCTGGCCTCACGGAGGCTGCACAATGCGAAGTGAAGCTTGGCAAGTTGGCCCACACGCAGTTGACCCAGATGGTTGAATACCTTTTTCTGGCGTCGAAGTAATGATGCCTTGTCACCGTCGAAACAGAGCACGGCGACCCACTCGGGTTTTGGAGCTTGAGATAGGTAGCTAAGATAGGGAAAGAGAAAGAACGATATTAATACGCAATCAATAGCGGAGTCCACGGAATCATCGACCGCGGATTGACTATCTTTCCACGATGAACATGTACATTCTCGAATACCACAACTAGAACTTTCTCGAATACCACAATTCTTTAGTTTATTTTGCCTTATACTACTTTTAATCCTAAGGGCTTACCCGGACCTACGATGGGGAAAGCAAAGCGCGACTCGCGATCACAGCTATGCACGTGGCCGCTGCTTGCTAATGGCGTCTCTGGGCCTGAGGGTACCGGCTGCCGTCTCAGCCTAGGATTAAACTGCAACACGTCTGATTCACTCGTAGCATCCGCTGCACCGCTGGGCCTATCGGAGTTCCAACTGCTACCAAGGTCCTCCTCACGTGCTGCCTCTTCGAATATGTCAGGCTGGGAGCAAGGCGAGATCCACTCTGAATCCGATGGACCTTTTGGCCAGGTCGGGGTGGGGCTGCGAAGCGAGCACCGTGGAATCTATGGAGTCGTCTGCGTCCTTCCCAGTATGGATCGCACTTAAGCTAGGCTCGGGTTCCTTGCAGTTCTGTCCGAACCGCTCGTCCTCGTGGCGAGATTCCTTTTCCACTATACGCCTCTGCTGGGCCCGGGACGGCTGGCTTCGGGATCGGTGGCTTCGGTTAAGCTTTACTCGTCTCCGTCCTCGTCCTCGGGGTCTAGGGCCTTCAGCTCTGGCGGAATCTGTCTGCCTTCGCCGGGGGACTTCTGTAGTCAATACTCCGGAACCTCGATGGCCTGGAACTTGGGCGTGTTCGTCCGCACAATTATTTCTAAGTCCCTTTGAAACATATTTAGAGTTCAATAAATTAGATTGGCCAAATCGTGTACCTTTCTTCCATGAGGAGCCGGGGCGTCTAAGGGCTTGTCCTGCTCTTCCATGGCTAGCTTGGGTAGAGAGAGTGGCGTCCAGGGCTCGTGGAATGCGGCTGGCCTTCTTTGGCTGTTGGAGCTGAGGCTGATTGTGTTGCCTTAGCGGACGCCTAATCATGAGGTCTTAAAATCTAGGCGTCCAGGCGCACATGCTGTAAGTGGCAGGCAGCCCATACGGGGCTGCGTGACTTATCCAAACGCCTCAAAAAATAGGCCCGTTCACATCTGACGAAGTATCAGAAGGCCATCGGAAAGGTGAAAAGGGAGGTCTGGTCTCCTCCGATGACCTCGCATAAGCGCTTAGATGATGTGTAGCGTTTTTTAAACGTAAACGGACCTAGCCGTGGCCATTCAAGGAGCAAAAAGGATCGAAGTTGATCGGCCACTTTCCTCCATACGGTCGAGAGTGATGGAGGCTGACCCTGCGATCGACTCCAACGGGCCAGCCAAAGTTCTTTATTGATGAAGGCGATCGCAATAGCTAGGTCCGTTTTAAATACCTCGCCAGTGGAATCGTTTAAGAGGAAGCGCACAGACTGATACGAAAATTGTACCAGCCCGTAATGCTGCCTCAAACGATCCCAGATCGACTTCGCAAAATATATGGCTGACGGTCTCGGCTACGCCGCAGTTTCCACATCCAGCAGACACGACCACTTTCCACTGATGCAGACGTTGAAGGGAAAAGAACCCGTGAAGCAGCAGCCGCCATTGATAATTACATAATGTTCTTTCGAAGGCAAAAGATTTTAGAAGCTTCATGACTGCTGCCCACGGGTGATCGGGAAAAAATCGAAGGATGTCGGTCGATTCTCGAGGGTCGGTCTACTGAAAAAACCACGAAAGACTGAGCACTCCCCAGTCTTGTGGATCAATACGGCGTAGCATCGGTAATACAGTCACTAAGTCAAGGTTAAATGTTCTATAAATGTCAGGATGGAAATGATACGCCATTACTGGCAACAAGGATGGTAATGGGAGCCTATTCACCTTGAAAAAAAATCTTAGGTGTAAAAAGAAAAAGTTCGCCCATAAAGGGGGAGGGCAAAGAAATACCCGTATCATAGCAGCCAATCTAGCAGCACTGAGATAACGCTTAATATCAGATACACCTAGTCCCCCTCTCTCAAAGGGAATAAAGAGGAACGCTGCTCTTAATGGATGACGTTGCTGAGCAGTTGTCCCCCAAACACAGTTCACAATTGCACTATGCAGTTTCCTGAAGAGTTTATACGGAGGCAAGGTGAATAGGCACTTAGATGTTAGAACTGGAAGTACATGGGTCTTGATGTATCTCACCTTGATGAACATTGATATTGAAAACCGGAAGTTTTAGTCAAGGCGAGAGATGCACTTTTCAATCACTTGTTGCCAGTGCATAGAGTCCATAGTCGGTTGGAAAGAAAAGACATATCCTAACACTGTAATTCCGCACCATGTTATTGGGAAAGTTTTAAGGTAGTCCACAGTCCACTTCCCAATAGCAATACTTTTAGACTTGACGAGGTTGATGAAAATTCCCCGTCGAAGTACTAAAGTGGTCAAAGGTCTCTTTATAGATGCTCAAGGAATAGGGATCGGACGCAAGAAGCACTACGTCATCTGCATAAGCCAAAGTCCTGATGTTTATGGATGCTGCTGGCAGATCGTATCCTCGAACATCATGGTGGCGATTTAGGTATTGTAATAATGGTTCCAGATAAAAGATGGATAGCAGGGGGAAAGAGGACTCCCCTGCCTGACACCCTTACACAAATCGAAGGTAGCGGATATGGAACCATTAATCGCCACACATGATGCAGCCGAAACATACAGTGCGGAAATAATCGTGGCAAAAGTCCGAAGACGAAGATGACGAAACACTTCAAAGAGAAACTCATGGTTCACTTTCCTGGTCAAGGCTTAAAACGGCAAGAGTTTGTTGACGAGCACACGCTTCTTCCATCACACACCGAATCGTAATTAGATTATCGGACATCCTGCGTGATGGAATAGAGCAGGATTGTCCGGGATTGATGAAATCTTCGGCAAAAACTTTAAGTCTCTGTTGAAATACACCAGTGAAGACCTTGTAGTCGGTTTTAAGGAGGGTTATTGGCCTCCACTGGGTAACAAGCTCTGGATTCGGCACTTTGGGGAGTAAGATGATTTGCCCCACGGTGAAGTCCGATGTGATGGAAGACGGGTCTTCAATGATCGAATTAAACACTTGCACCAGGAAAGCGCCAAGAAGATTCCATGTCGCATTGTAGAACGAGTATGGTATGCCATCCATACCCGGGCTGGACTGATGACGGCCGTAAGCTGACAGGAACTTCTTGACTTCGAATTCGGAAAAGGGACGAGAGATAGACAGGTCAGCATCCTCAGAAAAAGGTCTTAGCGCCTCAATCCACTGCTTCGTTTCGACTGATGGAATGATTGGGTTACTGAAAAAGGATGAAAAATGGGCGTGAAAGGCTGACAAGAAGTCGTGGTCAGAATTCACTTCCTCATTTTCCACCACCAATCGATGACATCGTTTTTTGTTGGCACGTCGTCTCTCCTTGGCGAACGCTGCTGACGATAAATTCCTGACGTCAGTCGCCCAGGAAAGTCTGGCTCTGAGCGCTGCGCCGGCTGCCTTCCGGATCATTAGAGCGTTGATCTCGCTCTTCACCTGACGAATCTCCATCTCAAACTCCTCCTTCGGGGTGGATACTTGGAGGAGCCGGAGGATCTCTTGTAACATGAGGAGATGAAGACGTCGACGACGAGCAGCAACTGACCCAATCTTCCGAAAGAACAGTTTGATTTTGGTTTTCAGCTCTAACCACGAAGCAAGCGTAGGAGGCACATTATGAAGATGTTTTTCAACCAACTGAGCGAACATTCCCTTGTATTCCTCTTCGTCCAGCAGAGAAACATTCAGAAACCAATTGTGATGATGATGCTGGAAATGGAGGATTCCATGAACATGGAATTACCTCCATTTTACCCGGCGAACCAGCAAATGCATTGTCAACGAGAAAAAGGTCTAATCTTGATGTAGTGGGCCCTTGATGGAAAGTGGACCCAAGCTGACTACTTGGTGGATGGTGTGTCCATAGGTCGAACAATGCATTTTGCTGGCACAAACTATACACATGACCAGACGAGAAGATGTTGTTGTCGTCTGGATGGCAGTTCAAATCTCCACAGGCAACGATGAACACAAAAAGTTATTTAAGTCACTGAAAAACGTTGGTTTCTCCGCTGTTCTACACGGTGCATATACATTAAGCAATCGGAAAATGACACCAGATGTTGAAATGTCCAAAGAGATTACCCTGCACTCGCAGTCATACACACAGTTCGACACCAGAATAGAGGGGTTGAAGATGATGGAGGCAACCCCTTTCCCATTTGGTGACGAAGAGTTGATAAAGAATTGTCCGTTGGTGCATTGACTGCGAAGGCCTGGAAGGTCGTAGCACTGTTGTGAAGTCGCGAGTTTTACTTCTTGAAGTAACAAGATGTCCGGCCTGTACAGGGCAATGAACGATGACAACACCGATTGCTTAAAAGAGGAACCAAGAGAACGCACGTTCAGGGAAATGACCTTTATTGAGGATGTTTAATGGCGCACCTGCTGACCTGTATCCTGTTGAGACTTGGGCTTCCCAGATGATACGGGAGGCTCCGTCGTTCTTCTCATCGGAGATCGCAGACGACCTGATGAGGAAGAAG
Organism: Rhysida immarginata; assembly: GCA_023313115.1. NCBI lineage: Eukaryota > Metazoa > Arthropoda > Chilopoda > Scolopendromorpha > Scolopendridae > Rhysida > Rhysida immarginata. The sequence continues at coordinate 888,448 of JAHWFO010040648.1, forward strand.
GGCTGCGCTGGTGGCTCGCGCGGCTGTCTCTCTCGGAGGAAGAAGTGGCTCTTCTCTCGTCCATGCTGCCACGATCCCGTCTGGATTTTTTTTGCGGGGACTCCTCGTCCTCACCAGATGATCCTGCTGTTTCTGCGCTGATGGAAGCGAGGTCCCAGCAGAAGATGTCATCCTGGAAGGTGACGACATATTAATAGTCCGCGCAGGCTGTGATGTTGTTGACTACGTTGGTGGAGGAAGAGCTGGAAACTCCTCCACTGAGAAGGCTGATTCTGCTCCTATTGAAGCATCTACGTCGTCAACTCCAGAAGCTTCGTCTTCACCCATCGTCACATCCAGGGATGACTGAGGAAGAGGTGTTATCTCTGGGAGCTTGGAAGGAGGTGACGATGACCGCTCCCTTCTGGGCTCCGAAAATGAAGTTGGAGTCGAAGATGATCGAGGCGGTGGTGGCATCATCTCCTTCTGCTCCTGGGGAAGAGTCGGAAGAGCCGGTGAAACTTGGCTCTTCCGCGATGGTGATCCAGGCGACGAAGCTCTGGTTGGCCCTGAGGACTTGGCCGGTGATGACATCATGTCTTGCTGCTGGGACGACATTCCTTTAGGCGAAGCTGGAACATCTGCTGGCGCTGCAAACACCCTCTCCGGACACTGGTGGTACTTGCTCACAATGCGATTACAGGCATCGCATTTCTTTAGGAGAGAACAGTTTTTTCTGACGTGCGACGTTTTCTTGCAGTACCAGCAGCACTGCCTTTGACCCTTGTAAGACACGCGAACTTTGTTACCGTGCATTACAAGGTTCTCTGGAATGTCCCTCTGAAGGTTCATGTCCACTATGATATCACCAGTTTTCTGCAGGGGAGAATCTGGATGCGTTGGGTAGGCTAGTTTCTTCACCTGATCATAGTCGGACATGTAAGGCTTCAGGTAATCTTCTTCCATCAGCGGCGAGGCGCCCCGGATACAGATGGGCAGATATCCGGGCTCAGCATAGACCAGGCGGACGGTGGTTTGCCCTACCTTGACGTAATCCGTAGACACGACACGGTCTGCTATGTTTCGCTGTCGGCAGAGCATCCTCCATTCGTATGGAGAAAGTCTCTGCACGACAGAAACAGCAGGATCGCCAGACGGCAACACGGGCGGGATGCCCGTCTTAAAATAGAGTTCTTTCATAAACATGCCGACGGCTATTGGTCCGTCAGCCACTATCAACATCATGTTCTCCATGGCTTAGAGAAGGAAAGTTCGGAGGAGGGGGTGAAACCTCCCCCGGGCGTTACCGGGGGGGGGGGGAGGGCCACTCAAAGTCACAGAGTCACTCACGCACGCGTTGGTTGGTTGGTTGCTGCGTGAATATTTTCTAAGTCCAAGAATTTAAAAATCACTCACTCACACAATCAGTATTCGGCTGGCTTTCTTTGAACTGGTAGGCTTTTCCAGGATTCTCAGTCTCTTGGGCCTCCGTCTTGGCTTTTTATTGGCCGAACCTATTTGCATAATTGCATCCTTATCAAATGAACGGCCGCCAGCTTTCTTTACGCACTTTCGGTTGTGTCGAAAAAGCTGTGAAGGAGGAGGGAAGTTGTTAGACGTAATTCGTCACCCAACCTCCTTCTAGCCCCGCTCGTCGTTGCTTAACTAATGCAGGCTTCGTCGTCTGATCATCTCTCTTGCTCGCAGCTTCTCGCGCTCGAGAGAAATGATCTGACAATCACGTTAAAATTTACCTGAATATGCATCCTAATTGTGATCTTTTCAGCAGACTGACATTTATTCTGTAAAAAACGTATATTTTGCGGTAAATCTATAGAGACTTTACAATCGTGGGTACTTAAGTCTATAATTTTTCTCCTAAGAACCCGATATTTGCTTAATCTGTTTATCAAATCAAGAATACGTGACGAATATGGGAACGAATACGCTTCATAAGAATTTTGGAGATTGAAGTATACCCAGATTAGTAAAACCCCTTCCTCTTAATGTTCAATTATTATAAACAAGTATATAATTTGTACTATATTTTCCTATAAAATTAATTATTTTGTTTGTTTTCAAGGAAATGCTATTGCATTCTTTCAGTTTATAGAATGAATTTGAAGCACTTCAGCTTGTCTGTTCTTTTATTCCTTGTTTTAGTTGGGTCGTATCTCCCTGAAGTACTGCAAGAAAATTATTTAACAATATACTATTCACTATACATATTTTATTTCTCATAAAGGGGGATAATTTAGCTTGAGTACGAAGCATTCTATGGACTTTTAGGAAGATCAAAGCGCCTGTAATAGGATGAAGGGGTTATGGCTATCGTCCCAACAATAGTTAATGGTGTAGTCATGCATTTGCTTTAAAGCTAGCGTCTACTTTACGGAATACGATAGGGTCATTTTCGAGGAGACAACAAAAGCCAGCGTCACGTACTGATTACGCCGAGTTTTGTATGCAGCAGGTGATGGCGAAGCGTACAGATGTCGAACGAAGACGAAGCGCAAATGCCACAGTAAGAGGCCATCTTCCTACTTTCAAATTCATGAATGGGGCAGAACGAAAGAGAAGAAAACATTCTCTGATATGTCGAAGGCCATAACGCATAATAATTTAATCCTTTCACGATCTGCCTTCCTTCTGATCTTACAGTTACGGAAGCTGAATACATTACCGTCAATTTCCTCCAAGCTTAGTCGTCCCCCACTCATTGAGGAACCACCGTATATAAAAGGACCTACTAGGACCTGTAATCACGGCGACGGGTGCTAGGGTTGGCTTAGGGACCCTACAGAGAGGAGCTGTTGGGGCACCCCGCCGTTCGAAGAGGCTTTGGCCACCGTCAAGCACGTGTTCGCCACCACCATAGACGCCCCACTCGAGCGAGGGCCATTATCCTTCCCTCACCAAAGTCCATCAGAGGTTAGGTCACTTCCAGACGCCTCATGGGATTGGTTAACTAACGGTCCTCTCACCCTAACATTCACATCGCCTAACTACACTCCCACTAATTTACCTCGCAATTCCAGTTCCTTCGCGTTTGGCTACTTTAAAAAGCACCCAAAAATCACAACAATTCCTTTAAAGGAGTTTTTTCCCCCGAAGTGATTCTCGCTGATGGGAGGCATTCTTATGGTGATGCCATCGAAATTTTTTTCTCCCTCCCCTTTATTTTTTATCCCCTTTATTTAGGTTCCCTTCCCCATTCTTTTGTGTGTCTTGAATTGCGCCATTAGTGGAAACACTTAGACGGGAGCCTAACCCTCCAACAGAAAACCAGGTGCATCAAACCGTATGATTATGGGCAAAACTGAAGGCAGTGTTGCTGTTTTGTAGTTTGTCTCTTTTCTTTCTATCCCCCACCCCTTCTGTCTCTTTGAATAAAATTGCGTTCCGTCTCCTCTTCTTCGTGGAAACAAATAAGCGTCAACGATCCCATAAACGTCACCGATTTCCATGAAGACACTTCGTCTAAGACATATCACTCTCTTCAAGGACTTGTGCGCTTTCATCTATGCGTTACATGTTATACTAATCGAATTCAAAAAAAGATTTATATTTATTTAAAATTAAGTTTCTAGCTTCAACGACTAAGAAATGGACCTAGCATTGTTAATTATTGTCATCGGACTCTATTAGAAGCCGCATAAGGCCCATTAAGTAATTGTTTAGGAGATTTAATATTAGTATTCGCTGTATTTATAGAACAAATCTATGCTCTTATACGACTTTATCTAATTTGAAAGTATTTTACATAAAGACCTCAAAATGTGCAAATTAACGAAAACTTTGACGTGAGTTATATTCTGTCCATCAAAAAACCTACACTGGGATGCCCAGTTAAGTTTCCTATGTCAATTATTTATTTTTTTATTGCAAAAGTGTCTAACAATTGAAGTCGAGAGTTTAAAGAATACGCCTAGTTTTCTTTCATTGGACAGACTTTAATAAGGAAGAGAATTTCCATTACCTGATGCATATGTGAAAATACAGGATGGTTATAATTAAACTTTCCCTACATAACCATCTCTATGTGGAAAACGAACGACTGTACAAAGAAGAACCTAATATGACATTGGCAAGGGCATAGGGAAGAGAAATAATGAATAAGCAATGCCATTAAAACATTTATTGTCTGATCATACAGTATGGTTAGTTATTGTGGCCGTATCGTCCATCAGACTATAAAGTGTGCGCGAAATGGTGCCCATCAAGTCCAGGACAGTCTGAAAGTTTCACCAATAACGCCCTGATCTTTTTGTCCAAGCCTATGTTGACTCTCCTAGCACTTCTTTTTTTGTTCGTGAGGCTAGTAACATCAGTTCCGGTAAACGACTGGTGCTCTAGTATGGTAATAATCAAGCGATGAACCATGCAAATCTTGTGGCCCATAATCTGAACATTATTCTTACCGAGTTTGGTACCCGTACTATAAATATTTAAGTTATAGAATGAAAATAAATATACCGGGTGATCCAAAAGTGTACTACATTTGTTTACATTGTTAACGACATTTACCAACACCTCCTAGAAAGAAAGCCTCACAACTGAAAATTCATACATTGTTACATCATCATAAAAAGGCATTGTTAATCGTATTTCTACCAATAATAAGCCCTAAATTATGATTTCTTATGATCATGTAACAATGCATGAATTTTCAGTGCATAGGCTTTCTTTCTAGGAGGTGTTGGTAGAGGTGGTGTTGACAAAGTGCGCGCGGGCCCCATTAATATAGGTAATAATTGGCAGATAATTAATAACAATTAAAGAAACAACGATTTTAATTTGACAAACAATAAATACACAACAATCTTCGTTACAACGATAATTTATCACTTTAAATCCTACCAAAAATAACTGAAGATGATACCAAATGAGGCTCGAAAGCGTTCTTAAATTTTATAATTTGCTTCCATTTTTTGTTATCGTTTTTTCCTATTTAAAAGACATTTTCGTTCCAATTTTTTTTCTTTTTCTCTTAAATCTTGAATTACATCCTCAAAAATTTTATATAGGGTGTTTTTGAATTGAGTACAGATTTTGACGTAGAACTACGTCTATCAGGGGTGCAGCCGAGGAAAAATTCAGACGCGATTTTTCGTTCAAAAAGTGATGTACATATCTCAGTCTATATCTTTCTATCACTATATCCTACAACTATGGTCATTATCTCGTTGGAAAGAGGAAGGTTGAGTCTTGAATAATGAGCAAAAATTTCACCAAATGAGCCACTGGGTCGAACGTTACAGCAAACTAAAGTTAAGTGAATTTTATGCTCGCAATCGTAATAACGGAGTGGCGCTGCTGCAGCATATACGTGTGCGAGATGTATTGGAACTAATTGGAGCTAACCATGGCCTACGAGAAAAGGCCTGTGCATTTAATATAAAGAAGGCCTGTGCATTAGGTATAAAAACATGGAAACACGAGCGTTTTAAGATAATATCATGAAATCCTGTCATCTGCCGGCGAAATCAGTACATCATCATTTATATAAATTCAGCGACGGTGGATGTTGTCACAACAAAGAAAAAATCTAACAATGAGTTATCTAACAATGGATTATTTTCCGATTATACAAACGGGTGGGTTCGCTTCTAGTTTTCTACTAAAAATATGTTGTAAAATAATAAAATATATATTATTTTAAGCAGATTAACTATTTTAAGAAATGAACTTTGAAGTTTTGTTAATTTCTTAAAACAAAACAATAAATCTGACTAAAAAAATATATGTTTTCAAACATGTTGGTCTTAGTTGTTTGTATATGGGTCTTTAAAACAACAGTGATTTTACGACATAGAGTCGACGCGTTTCAGCCGTGGCTTTCTTCAGGACTGATTCAGATACAAGGGTTCGAATTAAAAGCATTCATGAACATTACTCTTCGATCTAAGACAGCAAATGGGCAGCGTAAAGCGAGTGGTGTGGCAATTTATAGAAATTTAAATAGTGTAGCAGACTGTAAACCTGTCGAGCATCATATAAATGTAAGACGGAGAATGATTGAATATGGAGTTGGCGATTTATGTTTAGTGGACGTTACCTTAAATGGTTCTTCAAAATTTATATTGGGCTCGATATATGTACAGTCGCCAGCAAAAGTACTTAGCCACCTTCCATTAATTTTCCAAAAATAAACATTAATTTTCGCTTTAACAATTCCGGTAAAAAGTAACATTTCACGTGCACCAAAATGATCATACCCGTATCAATCAATACACACCAAGAAAAACTTTTTACCGGAATTGTTAAAGCGAAAATTAAAGTTTATTTTTGGAAAATTAATGGAAGGTGGCTAAGTACTTTTGCTGGCGACTGTACATCCAAATACTTCATGTTTAGATTTAAAAATGTTCTTATTTTCTGGATTAAAGAAATACACCGACATCTGCAAGCAAATAGATGAAGAGTTTGAGGTGGATGCGGATATGCCTATGATATTGATGGGCGATTTTAATATAGATGCCAAACGAAACGAAGGAGCATTTGAATTTATGAAACATCATTTCAATTTAGACATAGTCTCGACTAACTATCCAAGTACATTGGGAAATACTTACATTGATCTGTCATTTACTAGAAATATAACTCCGAAACTTTTGTCATCTGTTTGTTATTTTTCATATCACAGACCCATTCTTCACAAAATTGTAATGTAATTGAATATAGTATCTTTTTTTTTTAATTTTGTTCTTTTTTTCGCCAAAAAATACACACTAACGGTAACCAATAATAACATACAGTAGTAGTTCTACGCCTTAAAAACCCGCGGCTTTGGCAGTCACCAGAGCCTCCGTCAATTTTTTTGGGAGAGGATAGAAGAGGTCCTTAGAAGTATTTTTTGTCATATGAACATGGGGTCCCCGCAGCCCCGTTTACTTACAATGCTGCATTGAACAATCAAATGACACCGGGACGCAGTGTGCGTTAGTAGGCCTAGATTATTTTATTTTTAACAATAAACACAAGCAATCTACTGTAATAACTTTTAAAGTAATTGCTTGCAAAGAAATTTCAAGGTGCACGTGCTTGTTTGTTGAAAGGTCTTAGGACAAACTTCGTCAAGGAGATTCCATGGTATCCAACCCCTTTGTAAAATACGATTAGTCCATATGTAAATGAACTAATCGCATTCTGGGAAAGCAGTAGGTAAAGATTTGTTTTAAAAAGTTCACTTGATGTGCTTTTTACATGTGTAAAGTTAAGCAAACAGTATGAATCGTTTTACATAGAATGATTATGCAGACATACATCTGTCTCGGTGCTGCTGGTACCATGGATGGTGCAAGGCGTTTGTATGCTGAACGTTATCCCAACAGAATTCTTCCCAATTCACGAACATTTGGTGCAGTAGACCATCGTCTAAGAGAAACAGGCGCATTCGCTCGTGATAATCATCAGCGTGGACGTCGTCGGTGGTTACGCTCCCCAGAATTAGAGGATGAAGTTTTGGAAAGTTTTAACCGAAATCCATCGACAAGTACTCGTGCGGTCGGAGCTGCTTTGAATACTAGTCGTACAACTGTATGGAACATTTTACATGACAACCTGCAACATCCGTTCAAGCTTCGAAAGGTGCAGGAATTATGTCCCAATGATCATGATCCCCGGCGTGCTTTCGCGGAATGGTTTATGCAACAACAGAATAGGATTCCAGACTTTCCTTCCATGGTTTTGTGGACAGATGAGGCAACGTTTACGCGAGAGGGAATGTTCAATAGCTACAATAGTCATCTGTGGTCTCATGTCAACCTATGTGCAACACATGTTAACAGTTTTCAGCATCGTTTTTCGTTGAATATTTGGGCTGGCATGATTCACAAGAGCAGTTAGAGATTACATAAATGAGACATATCCTGGTCGTTGGATTGGTCGTGGCGGACCAGTTGCTTGGCCACCGAGATCGCCAGATCTCACACCGATGGATTTTTTTTATGGGGAAGCATAAAATCAATGGTGTACTCCGAACCCGTAGATACCGAAGAAGAATTGGCGGCTTGTGTTGTCGCGGCAGCAGGTGACATCAGCGACCGTGCAAATCAACTGTTTCCACGCGTACATCAATCCATCATAAGGCGTTGCGAATTGTGCTATGAAGCAAATGGCGGTCATTTCGAACAATTACTGTAAAAGTCATACAGTAGATTGCTTGTGTTAATTGTTAAAAATAAAATAATCTAGGCCTACCAACGCACACTGCGTCCCGGTGTCATTTGATTGTTCAATGCAGTATTGTAAGTAAACGGAGCTGCGGGGACCCCATGTTCATATGACAAAAATTACTTCTATCATCTCCCAAAAAATCTTACTCAATTCAAAAACACCCTGTATAGTAATATAAAATAAGAATGACGTTATTATGTATGTTTTCTTCCCTACATGCTCAATCGAGTTCATATTCGGAGATTTTGCTGGCCACTCCATGCGTTAAATATCCTCACTTTGTAGAAAGTCCTCCACCATCAGAACTCTGTCGGGACATGTATTATTGTCCATGAGAATAAAATGGCACCTCTGAATCCTCAAACATGACCTTCTAATGAAACTGTTTCAGTAGTACATTTTTAATGACACCATTATAGTACCAATGAAAGATTTAGATGCTAAGATATGCCACGTAATATATCAAGCTACATATAATGACGTGTCATAGACGAATTTAAAGAGTGATTAATAAGTGCAGAAATGGTCGATATTTATTCAGGGGTACATATGCTAATGATACCACAATTGTACCACTGGAAACTTTCAATGCTAAGATTGAAAGCATGTAATACATCAAACGACTGGGAGCGACCTGTTATGAACGAATATATAAGATTAATTACAAAATTCAAAGATAGTCTAAATTTATTAAAGAGTACCTGTGCTAATGATACCACTATTGTACCACTGGAAATTTTCACTACTAAGATAAGGCATGTAATACATCAAACGACTCGGAACCCTGTTATGAAGAAACTATAAGAATAATTACAAAGTTCGAAGATGGTTAAATTTGGTTCGTGTTACATTTTCAAATGATACCATTATGGAACTATTTAAAAATTTCAACGTTAAAATATGCTATTAATATATAACAATATGCTATGAATGAATATACGAGTAATTACAAAGTTCGAAGATGGTGGACATTTATTCAGGGGTACCTGTGCTAATGGTACAACTATTGTATCACTGGAAATTTTCAATGCTAAGATAGGGCATGTAACATATCAAACAACAAATAACAGGCCATGATAAGAATAGTTATAAAATTTGTAGATAATCGAATTTGAATCAAAGGAACCTGTTTTAAGGTTTTCAAAAGCAATTCAAAAATTTTGGAATCATGTTTCAAATAGTTTGTGCCGGCGATTAGTTTAGCCATTCATTCCTTAATGGTTTATTATTTCCAGAATATAAATGTAATGAATTTATTTAATAAAAAGAAGCAGATCTTTGACATCAAGGAACTTCCTTCATATAAAATTTTGAGATACCAGATTGCCAATTAGGACTAAAACGGGACCAAAGAGTGAAAGGAAACAATTAGCTGGGACTAAGACTATAGGAACATTTCTAAAATTACAAAAGAATTAGCTAAAGCTTGACATTGGTTACAATTGACTTCTATGATTTACTGGAGGTCATGACATTCAATACATGTGCTGTTTCAGAAACCACACACACAAAAGGGAACAAGAAAAGCATAAGCATCTGGAGTAATTTCTTTCTTTATAACAGATCATCGCAATAGCTGATGCGCGATGCTCCTTAAACTGCCCGCAATGCTTAAGCAAGGGATAAGGATAAAATTAATAGATAACTATTGCATAAGGGAAAAAAAACATTTAGTTCCATCCTCGTATGTCACTCCCAATGCTAACTCAAATGCATAACCATTTGTGAAACGCCAAAGAATAGAGACTGAATGTTAAATTAAAGAAAAAATACTTTTTTAAAATTACAATAACCGAATTGGAAGAGATAAAACAAAAAAAAAGTTTGATAAAATTTTAGAAATAATACAAGTCACACGATTTGAATAAAAAGACATTACAATTGAAGAACAACTAAAGTTTTCAACATCCTCTAAGCGTCTAGCGGGATGACTACAAATATGTAAAATAAAGTCTACGCCGCTTATGTTAGGCTAAAGGACCAACTCACCACCACTGATGACCTGAAATGAATAAATCATAGGATTTTCACCAGGAGGCTTCTAGCAATGATCAAAATTTGGAAGATTACACATGTCCCATGTCGACAGCAAAAAAAAAAAAAATTGTTGATTTCATAAAAAAACTTTGTTGTCTTCATGCTGTTTGGGCTAACAAGCTGCAGAAATACCCCAATAACCCTGATGTAGCTTGGTCCAGTGTCTGTGGAATCCGATGTCGTAGTAATCTTCCAGTGTATGTGCCGAGCTTTTTCCTCCTCTGTCCAACAATGCTCTGCTGTACCAACACCTCCTAGAGAGAGAAGGCCTGAGAACAAAAGGTGTGTATACATTGTAACATCATCATCTAGCGGCTACTGTTAATCGTATTTCTACCAATAATAAGCCCTAAATTTGGCCGCTTGATGATGATGTGCCAATGTAGCCCTTTGTCCGCAGCCCTTCTCTTTAGGAGGTGTTGGCTGTACCGCCGATACGTACAACGAAGATTGCAGATGTCACTTGCAAGACGAGAGATATCTAGAAAGCACAGTCTATGCTTTCCACAGTATAAAGAAAGCACGGACAATTCATTGTCACAGGAATGAACTAAGAATCAAAATGGTTGTCTGCAACAATGATTATCCATACTTTCTTTATATAGTGCTTTAGAGAGATACACTCGCAAAAGAACACAATCCAAAGAAAATTAAACAATTAAATAATGTTTTTTCAAAATAAATTATATTAATATTTATTCATTTAGGAAATATGTGATGTAAAGGAGATTTTGAATAAAAAAAATTCTTCGTATAGAGGTTTTTCATTGACGTCATCAAACGTCAGCTGTCCGCCATATTGGTGCGCCACTGCTGCTTTCTTGACTACGTAGGATTTGCGCTCGCGCTGGTGCACCAGCATGGCCGCCTTATTATTGTAACGTCACATGAAAACTCTCTATACATCACAAAGATAACGCGCCACCCTTCGGATACTGCTGTACAGGAATAGCTAAAAGAACACTTATCGCAGTTTCAAGCCTGTTAGCGGCTGACAATGTCGCCGGTTTTAAACCTAGCTGAATCTCTATGGGATGTTACGCGAAACAGGAGCCATGAACCCGGAACGGAAAGTTTGATTATATCTAACTGCCCATACCTCCGCCAGCTTAGTGATATCTGGTGAAGTAGAGGATACACCTAGAATTTTAATCTTACGTTGGATAATTGTATACTATTTGTAATCGAATTTTTTCTATATTTTTCCATTTTTTTGTTGTTATTTTTTCTCATCATTCCTTTGGAATACTTGTAGTCATAAAACAAACTGAATAAGAACATGTCTACATTATAGACAGCAACTTGAACAGCTTTCTCCTCTTTGAAGTATAAAGTTTTAATATTAATTCATTAAAACTAACCCCTGAAACGACTGCTTACACCCAAAATAAATAAATTTCCCTTTTGGGATTTGGCCATTATTTTTTATAAATCGATTCGCTACGGAAGGCTGCTCGAAGTCGATGGATAGTCCGCCTTCGCCGAGTTGAAAACGACGCCTTTGAATATATTAAAAACATAAAAAATAACACACACAAAATAAAAAAAAACGCCTTGTTCGCTGAATTTCTACACAACCGGCTGTCAAAGGTTAGACTGATTAATTTTTATCGGGTGAAAGTTTCACGTGTTTGATTACAATGAAGGAAGAAAAAAAAATCCCAATGTATTTTCCTCTCGTACAATACTGTAAAGAAGGGGGAGAGTGTTGATTTATGGCATTTTAAGTCTGAATCACAAAGAACAGCTTTTTTATTTTTTTCAATGCCTCCTCCCCGTTAAAAAACAGAATTTTAGACGGAGAGGAAGAAATCTATTTACGCCCCCACTTAACCGACCTCTTACCTCTTCTGACACCACGTTTGCCAAGGAATTGCACATGTAAAATAGGAAGGAAAACGCGTCACTACTAGAAACTTGCTTTATTTTTAATATGAAGAGAATATTTGAATACTTATGTCAACTAATTGCATTATTTCAGGATTATTATCGTTTCTTATTTCTCTCAGCCAGAGCTGGTTCTACGAAGGTTGAGTCAAAAGTTGTAGCCGATCACCGCGCAAACTTTTAAATGGGCATAGACAGGAACCACTCATTGCTAATCTTCAAAGGTTGTCTTCATCCAACGATCAGCCAGTTGGCGGATGCCCTCGCGAAACCATTCCTCCGGTTTCTGAACTAAAAAGTCACGCACGGCGTCTTCAACCTCACTGACATTGGCGAAGCGCCGTCCACGCAGGAAGTGCGCCATGGACCGAAAGAGATTGTAGTCGGAAGGTGCCAGGTCGGGGCTATATGCTGGATGTGGCAGACCTCGATTTTTTTCCAGCAGTTGACGACCCGTTGTTGTGCTTACGCGGGCGTCAGCTCGTGAGGCACAACTCGGCAGGTCCTGTTGACCTTTCCCATGGCGTGCAGATGTCGAACCACACATGATGTTGATGTCCCGATGTCCGCCGCTAGTCCACGGGTGCTGCTGCCTGGGTTGACTTCCACTTGTTGCCGTAGGGCTGCGTCATCCACTTCTTTGGGTCCACTCCATGGCGCAGTCTCCAGATGAAAAGCGGGAGAACCACCGTCGTGCTGTCCATTCATTGGTCACACCCTGACCTTCCACCCTGCAAATTTCGGCGGCTGCTGCTCACGCACTGGTCCCCTTTTTCCAATAGTGACGAAGGAGCCCGCGTATCACCAATTTTTCTGCCATATTTTTACACTGGCTGACGCAGGCGGCATAATGTCTATGCCATTCAAATTCGTACTGACGTTTCTTCCCACTCTTTTCTCTTAAGAAACTGCGATATATCCTTGTGGAAAATAGTCTTCGCCCAGAATTCGTCAAACTCTAACCCTCCTCCTCCCCTCCCGTGTCGGCCACTACTTTTGACTCAATCTCTGTATTAATTAAGCATGCTTAAGTGTGGATATTTAATCTTATATTTAATCTTAATATTATGGATAAATGTGTACAATTAAGATAGAAACCTTCTAGTTATAGATTAAATAAATAATGGTCTTATGAGGATTTTTACAAGCCAAACCTCAGATCTTTAAATTATTGATGAAAACTTCTGGTTATGACATGTGCTTAGAAGTACTTCCTTTTAAATTTGGTTAATGGCAGATTTACATGACAGATCCGATATTTTGAAGAATACCGTGTAAGGGTGTAGGATCAACACCGTGATAGAACAACACAGGATGATTAATTTAACGTGAGACATCGAAAGATCTTGAAAAGTATGCATCGAAAGAAAAGTGTCCGAAATATAAAGTTAATAAGTAAATAATAATGATTATAAACTGGATATGCTCTCCAAGCATAGGTAATGATTTTTCGAGGGGGTCTTTCACCTGTGCTGAAATTACCCCCTCCCCGGGAGGGATGGGGAGACAACTTTGAAATTTCAAATAGGAACCCTCCAATTTTATTACAGATTTGGGTTATACGTCAAGAATTATGTAGGGGTCATCTGAAACATACTTTTCGATTCGTGATAGATGGTGCTGTAATTGGCGAAAATTAGTTAATCTCGAGTGAGTTAGATCCTGCCGCTTCACACTTTCTCACCTTAAGACCACCACATGAATGCTATTTACAGGTTCCCATTGAAAAAAACAAACTTAAATTTACGTAAAGCAGTCGCATTCAACAGTGCTATAAGTTTATGCCAAATGCACCGCCATCTATCACAAATTGAGGAAATGTTCAAGACAATGAAGTGGTATTTTTATTTATCGCAGATTCATACTGGAATGAAACGTGGCTGTACCCAGTTGAAGAAAGCGTAGTTAACCTACAGTTAGCTATTAAGATAAAAACCGTAGTTAATCTTAACAATACCTTATAACGTTCAAGTATCATACAATCCTTACAATTAGCAAGCCAACTGAAAATGATTTTATCAGTAAATATGGCTGGAACACGGTTAGTCAGTACACATGCAAATAGCGACATCGGATGAACAAACAAAACGAATGGCTTTCTATTGCTTTTCGTAGCTGACGAAAAAGACAGGCCTGGGCACTCAAAAGTCACCTGATCACAGTAGTATGAGCAACAATCCAACCTTCATTGTTTCGTACAAACGAAAATACAGCCATAGTTAAAATCCAAGATGGAGACAATGAAAGTTGGATTGTTGCTCAGACGACTATGGTCAGGTGACTTTTGAGTGCCCGGGCGAAAATTTCATACATCATCATGCGGAGTCATAATTTAGGGCTTATTATTGGTAGAAATACGATTAGTAATGAAGGTGTTGGCACGACCCCCTCTTCCCCACCCCTCAATGATTTTCAAAGCCGTATAATGTTCCAATTTATTTTATTAGAATTTGTAGCCCAGACAAATTTAAGTTACCGAGGCAAATTAAACGGTTGAAAAACCGTTGAAGCAACGTCGTATTTTATGAGTAAGAGTATCAGTTATAAAATTGATGTAATAATATGTGACAAGAAAGACATAATAATTTTACATATGACCAAGTAAGTTATTCATCCTTCCAGTAAGGTTAAAAGATGATCCTCTAAGGAAGAATGGGGAAAAACAAAAATGCAAAAATTCTGGTTTTAAAAGGGAGGAAAACGTATCAAAGTACCAAATGATATCAGGCTTGCAAATTAGTCTGCAATTAAAAAAAATTCAGAAAGATGTGAACGTGCAATGTGGAGAGAATAGAACCCAAGCCATCAATAATCTGCCAGTTCTGCAATGTGTCTAAAAGATTAAAAAAAATATTTTAAGAAGTTTCACAGTATGTTTAAAAAACAAAACAGTCTATCTTATTTTTATTTGATATTCGCGCACAAACTCCAAACATAAAGCAAGAAAATATAACTGCAATAGAAAGTAACTGCAAATTTCCTTATTTTATTACACGGATGCCGAGTCACAACATTTAATGCAAGCAGCGCAACGATATTAGCTAGCCCGGTTCATTCATGCATTGACCATCTCTGCTTAATAAGTAACTGATTATCTTATCTTCACCATGTACTCATTAACAATTCCACTGAGAAAAAACATTAAAGTTCACGAACGTTCTTAACTACGGTTGGCCCTGATTCTACAGTAGATGTTGGCTAGTACGGGGACATTACAATCAAACCTTATAACTGAAAATTACAATCAAAACTTATAAACTTATATGAGTTTTATAGAATTTCGGATAAGGGATTTATAGTCATGCTAACAATAATTCTGTAATTAAATAAAAATGTATATAAAATAAAATAAAGTAACTCAAGATGCGAGAAGGGTTAAAGATTATTCTTGGTTCTTTGTTTGATAAATTTAACCATCCTATAAAATTAGTTTCAAGTATGTCTCGAAAGAAGCGTTACGTAACGCCAGATATGATCCCCCTACCTTTCTGTAACGCTGCGTAACGCTGTCGAAAACACCTCCTCCCCCCTCAAGCGTTACGTAATTTATGGAAGACCCTAAGCAATTACGAGTAGGGTGGATTTTTTTTTTTTTTTTTTTTTTTACAAGGTGAAAATGTTTATACCGTTAAGTTCAAAATTTCTAGGATCTAAGTAGCCCCTTCGGTAATGTTATTATTTTGTAGTGATCTCGCCTATAGGTGAATGAATCCGAATCTTGCTCGTACTCGTAGAAAACAGCAAAGGAATTTTTACTTAAATAGACAACTTAAATCAAGATATATTGTAAATCGATAAATCTCTTCGATATGCAAGCACAAAAATAGAGAACAAAATAATAAAACAATGTCATTCATGAATGAGCATGCGCATCCATTTGCTTTTGATGGCGCATTTTTTGAATTTCGTCATTTCTTTTTGTTGATGGATTTTCCTAGAAAACAGTCACTAATATCTCTTATTATCTTAGGGATCAGAATTTTCAATTGGTTCCGAACTATTTAATTACGTGCATGTTTAAGTTTATACAGTCGAGCCTCGCTTAATGTTTGCTTGTTCTTTCTAGGAACCAAAAGTGTAGTCAAACCAAACAACATAATCGATGGGGTATTATCATTTATTTATTGCATATATAAGGTGAGCTTAAAAAAATAATAAAAAGCTTTATCTATTTTGATCTTGTATACGTAAGCAGATAAGTGCGAGGAAAGGTAAATGCCAGCGAGGGCTTTGACGTCAAACCAAAAGAAATAAAACTGAGGATGACGTTAAAATGATTTGACTACGTTTAAAATTTAGCCTTATAAATTTTAGAAATAAAGAAAAGTAAATTTGAATTCTCTAGTCATCGTCGATAGAATTAGGTATTTCCATCTGGTAAAGACGAAATTGCTAAAATTGGGGCTAAATATTCCATTGAATTCTGCTCTCCACAACCAATTGGTTTACAATTAACTCTGTCCAACGGAGTGGGCGGCCATTTCTGAAGAAAATTTTACAACTATAATTATGGTCCGAGCGCTTTTAAAACTGCGAGCGTTCAAATGTTGCGCGTTTTCGCCCGCCTTTTATCTTCTAAATCTTCCGTTTAATTGGAAAGAGAAAGAGTTGTTCTAATAATAAGGTCCAATATTGTATGCGTGACTGACTACATTGGAGGGTCGCTGTCTGCTCTCTTCGGCATTGATCTTCCGCTGACCCCTGACCCCGGCCTGAATGCGCTAATTAATCTTGGAGCGGCGGATGATATCGAAGATCAGTCTATCGCAACGCTCGCTCTGCCCGATAGGTTCATCAACGGGGGACCGAGGACGGATCATATCCCGCAGTTATTTTAACACCGACCTAATCCCCACCGCCACCCACTCTTCGCCACCAATCAACACCCCTTCCATCCCTATCCCCCCTCTTCCCGCCTCCTCTTACTCTCTCATCCACATTCTATTCCTCCTTCCAACTCTTGTTTCCGTTTCAATTCCTCTTCCATTCAAATGGCTTTCCTTCAGCATTCCATTTTGGAGAGAATTATACTGGTTTCAACGTTGAATCAAGTTAAACGCGAAGGTTAGGTTTCACGTTTCATACTTTTCTACACTTGGGGTACTATTCTATAGCTGCAATCTCGTCAGAACAAAAATAGGACGTGAAGAAAAGGTTTAAACCGCTTTCTCAATCTAGGGATATCCTGCCCAGAAAGTTAAGTAGTGCACAGACGTCGAGCAACCTCTCCATTCTTTAATAAGAAAAACACGATTTTAAAAGACTTCAGGAATATTTTGACAGATATCAAAAAATTGAACTAAAACGCAGCAACATTGTTCTTACTTGTATCTAACTGTGTAATTTATTCATCCGTACGATTAAAATTTTTGTGACTGATAGCTGAATGCTTTCCGTATTGCTTAGCGTCCGTGGAAATTTGTTCAACATTCACTGGAAGCATTTCTTTCAGAAAAAAAGCAGCGCAATTATGCAGTTGGCCACACAAATAGTTAGAAAATTCACATTTTCTATAATATTAAAAAAAAATCGTTATTTGACAGGCTCAGAATTGATTTACATATCAGTCTTCAGTAGAATTATCTCTGCTAATCATGTTTAGAAAATACAATAAAACGTAAAAATATAGTATAAGAATATACTATTTTTTTGATCATTTTTATAGTAAAAAAATTCTCAAGATTGATTTAAGTATAGATGGCAGCGCTTACGCTTTATGAATCTGAGGCTATGACGCTATGGTCGAAATGAGGAGAAAATCCCGGCAATGTTAAGAATACTGTATAAGAACAGTTCCACAATGTTCGAACAACAATGTTAAAAATAAAAATCTCAAGTTTCATGGATTTCCTACAGATCGAAAAATTCAGTGAGGTTAAATGAGATGTCGTAGCCTAGCCCAGTATTTAGCATCGTCACTTTCGTAAATCGTAATTCATTATAAAATTTGCTCACTGATAGTCAATACTTGTTTATTTCCGTCAGTTTTCGCTCCTATTAACTGAAGCTTTTCTTTCAAGTCTTTAACTTTCCTCTTCAATAAACTTTTGTAAATAAACTAGAACAAAATTCATAAACCGTAGCGGATGCCATCTGGCGGATAGATTTGGCATTTAAATCAACCTATTGTTTCAATGTGCTTAAGAATATTTAAATCCGCATATTTTTTTTCTTTTCAGTCTTTAGACATGCTATTCCACTATAAACAGGGTAGATACAAAAATGAGCCCCCCCCCCCTATTATTTTCATAACCGAAGCAGATATATCAATTTTGATGAACCGAATGAATAAGAAGTTGTGGGGGGTGACCTATCCCATGGTGCGCTTTTCATCATCCCAAATATGCAAATTAGGACACATTCAAATGATATCTTAAAAACCGTAACAGATACACGAAAAATTCCAATTGAAGACTTGTTCAGTATGAAATTCCGAACAAAATTAAAAAATTTCCAAAATCCGATGAACAGATTTAGCAGTCTCAGATTGTTTACAGAGATATCTAATGCCTGCAATTGGTCTAAATAACCTAACCTAATCTAACCTAAAAAACATAATGACGCCGATCAAAAAAATTATTTTATCCGCCGCACGCGAATTAAAACACATCATTTTTTTCTAGTCAAATTTCAGAAAAAGACCTCGGCTTCTATTCGGGTAAATGCAATAATAATATATTCAAGAATTATAGCCTTATGTTCATGGTTCGGGTTAAGAAAATTTTCCTGTTGTTTTATTTCAATAATTAATTTTAAAATTTCTCAAATACCGCAGGAACGATGAATATATAGCGATGGTGTGACGGTTGTCGTGTGTGTTACATATGAAAGCAAATTTAGTTTTGCACGACATTTTAATGTAGCAGAATTTGAGTCATTAATACCGTTTCGATAACGTAGTAATATACACAATTCAGGAGGTGCCTGCATAATCCTCGAAGTTCGTTAAATCGAGATTCCACTCGAGGAGACGAAAGAAAGGCGAGCCATGCTTTTGGCGCCCTCTGTTGCTTGGTAGGGGCTTGGAATCCCTGGCTCGGTTTCGATTCAGCTTAAGGGAAATTGGGAAGGGGGTGGTGGTTTCTTTTTGTCGTTCCAAAGGCCTTCGTTCGGATTGCTAATCGAACGGCTTTGCTGGCCTGGAGTGCGAAACGAGCGCAACCCCGGTGAAGCCGCATTCCACAGCAGAGCCGCCGCTTGCCGCCTCCTCCTCTTCCATCTCTTTTCCCCTGGAGATGATGTCGAATCCAAGCGAGAGGAAGGTAAATAGCCGCGGAAACTGTGAAGTATTTATCGATGTCCGACGGGAGGTCTGGCGAAAATTAATAGAAATACCTGGACGGGTCATAAAACGGCTCCCCGTCGGCGAGTGTCATGCCGGAGGTGCGAACTCACTCTCGCACTCCCATAAACAAAAGGAAGAGGGAAGGAGAAGATGAGAAGAAGAAAAAAAAAAGAAGAAGAAAATACTACACACAATAAATAAAAAAATGCAAATAATCTGAAAACTTAAAAAAAAATCAAATCTCCAACAGCTAATTACAACATTTCATAACTTATTAGCGGTCTTTTTGTTTTAATAGTCCAACGTACAAGGGCGCTTTGACATCAACACAAAAACCGGTTCACGAAAAGATTATCACCGGCAAATTAAGCAGCGTGTGTACGTATATGAGAGAAGGAAAGGAAAAAAGAGAAGAAAGACAGTTTTGCTGCTTTATATTTTATTTGATCTTAATAACAGCGACAACGACAATAAATAATGATAATGAAGTCGATAAGATAGAACTCGCCCACTTTGAGATTCCGAGCCACTTGACAATTTATGTTTCGGAGCCAAGGCAGGTGGAACAAACTCGCATAGAGTGACGACTCTGGACAAATAAATTAACTTACTACAGACTTCTATGAAGTTCAAATATTTATGCCATAAGGAAATGAAAATGCATAAACCAATAACGAACTAACCAAGAATCATATACAGTACGCTTAAAGATGTTGAAGCTGTTCAGATTCAAGTACCATTGCTAAAGAACCAATAAAAAGCGAGTATTATTATTATTATTATTATTATTATTATTATTATTATTATTATTATTATACTATCAATAGATATTCAGATGCTGAAACGTGTTAAAATATTCTACTTAGATTATTGATGAAAATAGGAAAGTAAATTCCACAGCCTGGGTTCGAATCAGGAACCTTCTGCTTACCGTGTAGACGCGCCAACCAATTGCGCCACTGCGGACATGGAAGCATTAACGCTATCTATATGTCTTTTGGACTGGTTGGACTATCTTTCCTACTGGCGTAATATTCCTTGAAGAACAGTAATTGGTTGGCGCGTCTGCACGGTGAGCAGAAGGTTCCTGGTTCGAACCCAGGCTGTGGAGTTTTCTTTCCTATTTTCAGCAATAATTTAAACATCTGAGTTTGGCGTGAAAACAAAAAAACCCTCTTAAAAAATCATTCAATTACTATTCTACTTAGGTTTCGCTTCCTATTCCGGTATTTTTTTAAAATAATTTTGGCGAAATGGTCTTAGCGATACGATCCAATACCCATTTTCCATAAGAAATACAAATTTAAAATCATTAAAAAATATTTTTAATATATATTTCAATACTCAAAGCCTGTTCAACTTAAATCGCAGTATTAAGTGAGGTGCACACAATTTCTGGTAAACCGAAAATTTGCATCCTTCTGATCAGAAATTGATATCATTTTGTTTCATTATAACTATTCTATTAGAAATAAATTTCAGTGAAGTGAAAACTAATAAATTAAATTATATTAAAAATGAAAGAATGACGTTGAATTGTGATTTAGAAGAACCGTTTTGGTTGTTTAAGATTGTAAAATTTCTTTCATTATTATTATAATAATATATTAATTTTTTCACATCATTGTTTATGATTTCATTTGACGGAAGAATTTAGTAAATTTCTTACTAATTTAGATCAAATTGCTTCCTTAATATGAATATCGTAAAATAAAGATTAAATAAATTATCCAAATAAGATATAGTTAGATATAAGATATTCACTTGTAAGCCTACACATATACAGTGAACGACCAATTTTTAGAGACACCTTTTACGGAAAATGGATCGGCCTCCCAGTGAGACCCAAACAATGGAACAGGCCGAAGCGGTTTATAAAATGGATGCATTGGATCACAAGTTGCAGTCAGCAACAGAAGTGGACTGAATATGGGTAAATCCAAAGATTTGACCGACTTTGAACGAGGCATGATCGTTGGAACTGGATGGGCGCAGTTGAGCATTTCGCAAACCGCGAACCTCCTCGGGTTTTCCCGTGCAACAGTGTCAAGGGTTTCCGTGAATGGCAGTTTTGCCAAAAAACAACCTCCAACAAACAACTCCGGACGAAACAGGGCCGTGGATGAACGAGGCCAACGGCGACTGGCACGAATCATCCACAGCAACAGGACGGAAACAGCCCAACAAATTGCAGTGCAGTTCAATGAGGGAGCATCCCAACCCATTTCGGAGCATACGGTGCGGCGTACCTTGCACCGAGCTGGGTTTAACAACAGGCGGCCAGTACGGGTACCGTCGCTGTCACGCAAAACAGGAAAGCGCGCCTGCTATGGGCACACAGGCATCGCCACTGGACACTGGATGAGTGGAAGAAGGTCGCCTGTCCGACGAATCGCGGTTCCTACTTCATCATGCGGACGGCAGACTGCGCTTCTGGCGCAGACAGCACGAGGCCTGGACCCATACTTTCAGCAGACATCCGTACAGGCGGATGGAGGAGGAGTGCTAGTCTGGGGTGTCTTCTCTTGGGACGCACTAGGTCCTCTGATATCCGTAGACACATCCCTGAAAGCAATACACTACCTGAACATTGTTGCCGATCAGGTGCACCCGTTCATGATGACCGTGTTCCCTGATGGTGACGGACAGTTTCAGCAGGACCATGCTTCCTGTCACCGTGCTCGAATGGTCCTGGGTCGAGTTTTTGGACTTGAGATTGCGGTTTAGTAAGCATCGCTCATACGTCAAAATTGCGTAAGATCAGAGTAATTACCATTGGAAGGCTTTGATATTACGCAATTTTGACGTATGAGCGATGCTTATTAAACCGCGATCTCATGTCCAAAAACTCGCCCCTGGACTGGTTCGAGGAACATGACGCGGACTTCCACCTGTTTCAGTGGCCAGCTTGGTCGCCCGATCGAGCATTTATGGGATGAAGTGCAAAGAACCATCCGACGCCTTTCCACACTACCGTCCAACATGCACCAATTATGGGACGCTGTGATGTCAGCCTGGGCTGCTATTCCTCCGCAACGGTTTCAACACCTTGTTGGATCCATGCCAGTACGTATTCAGGCAGTTCTCCCGCTAAAGGAGGCGCAACACATTATTAGTGGTGTGTCTCTAATAAATTGGTCGTTCCGTGTACAATGTACATAGCCTTTCATCCGTCCTGAATTTCTTGATGTAGCTTTCACTGATTGAATCAAAGTAATCACTGATAACTTAAAATAATTGAGGATAAGGGAAGATGCTTCATTTAAAAAATATGAAGTGCTATTTTTAAATATAAATGTGATTTTATTATACATTTTATATATTTATTTATTTAGATCCTTTATTTAATATTCTACAATCGAATAGAAATATGTTGTCAGGTCAGTTTTATTATTGTGTTAAGTTCAACCACCTGTACATCGTGAACTTAATTTTTTTGCTATTTGAACTAAAACAAACAAATTTTAAACCTCTTAGCTCTACTATAGCTGCCGCCACGTAAGTTGAACGATCTTTTTGACATGCGCAGTAAGTCTTCTCATCAGTTTGCTTTGTCTGGGTTTTACCCATGATGCACTTGTTCTACTATAGTAAAGGCAGAGATATCGTTGAAACGTGGAAACCCTATTAAAAATCATAATATAAAACAAATTGCCTTCGAATCGACTATTTTGCGTCATTTTTTAATTTATTAATTTAATTATTAATTTCATTTATCTATTTTAATAAAAAACGAAAATGGAAACTAAATATAAATACGAAAACAATTTTTCGAAAACGAAAGCGGATGCTTTCATGGAATAACTAAGCGATTTATTTCCCGTTAACCTCTATTGGCTGGCGTTATAAATGACGTCATCATCTCGTTCAACTTACGTGGCGGCTGCTATAGTTTCAACAAACATCAATGTCTTCATCAAACTTCAACCATCAGTGCAGCCTGCAACAATAAGAATTCAAGACGTGTGTGAGACTACATACAGTATGTGTGTGCCTCCAATCAAGATCCTAATAAGATTAACTAAAAAAAAGCTTCTTCTTAAAATAAAATAGTAATAAATTTGTTTATAATTGAAGGGTTGAGAAACAATGTCAAGTACCATTTCTTAACAATTGAGAAAATGAAGGTTAAAGGTTGTTAGCAAATGTGCAGTTCATGTTAAGCGAATAATTTGAACATTTATACTTCATAGAATTCATGCGATGGAGACGGGCATTTGAATATATGACAAAGAATCCTCAGTTGCAGCCCCAGATATCTTAACTGGTTTTCCATTCTAGATGGAGAAGTTTTTCAACTGTTCAACGCTTAATTATTATTTATAATGATCTTATACTAGTCTCTCCCCCCTTAATTATTGTATACTTCTAGCAACAAGAATTACAAACCAGTTACCGAATTATGCAATCATTGTAATTCGCATTCAATTATTAAATTGACTGTAAAAAAAGTGAAATTAAAATAAAGCATACCACACTACCGCTCGCAACTACATTTTTGTACAAGTATAAAATCTCCACAAGTACTTTATCATGTATAAACGATTTTGGGGAAAAGAGTGTCAAGCCACATATTTGTTTAAACTAATTCCGTCGAGCAAATTAATAAAGCTACACTAATACAAATTTACCATTCAGAATACATAAAACAATGATAATAAATTGGCAAACAAGTTCTATACTTAAGATACTTCCGAAAGACACAAATATACTATCACTTTTTCAAATACTATATTGTTCAAATATGATTCGAGGACTTGTTTTCTTGTCAAGATGCGGTTTAGTACTCTGTTGTCCCGACCCCTTCAAATAACTTAGTATACAAATTTTGTATACCACAAGTTTTTTTGTATTCATAAACAAGCATAAACTTCATGATAAATCGCATACCAGAGATTCAGCAGGGAAAAAAACAAAACCCGCAAGATTTATTTAAAGTCTTTATGAAAATATCCGGGGTGAGTTTATTCAGATTTGTACAGAATTCACCAACGATATTTATTACCCAGCCTCGGGAGGAGGGGGGGGGGAATCAAAATTCTCCAGTGTATATAACATGTATTCTAAACCATCGCAAGGTTCGTATGACGCATATTAATGGAAAGAGCAACCCACCTCGTTTTAAAATCGTTACAACTCGTTTTCAAAAACTGTTTTTAATAACACAATAATAACGTCCTGTCCTTGCAACGGTCTCCGTTGTGTAATTTTTCAAGATCGATAGCATTTCCCAACGAATTTCTCGTTTACGTTCTAAAAGGTTTACTCGACGTTTAACCTTGTTTACACGAACGCGTATTGTTCTAACTTGTCAATTACGGTATGTTTGCGGTGGTGATGCGCATGCTCCCCACCTTTTTCTTATTTAAACTTCGCTGGAATTTGAATAGCTATTTCAAACCTATAGGGCTAGCTAGATAGATAGATGGATGGATGGAGAAAGAGAGAGAGAGAGAGAGAGAGAGAGAGAGAGAGAGAGAGAGAGAGAGAGTGAGAAAAGAGGGGAAAAATGTCTAGACCCGGTCGGGTCCAGTTGAACTCGTTGGTATGGGAACCAGACAGGTTGTACCCGGGGGACTGAGGCGAGGCAACCTGCAACCTTCCCAGGCAAGGGTCACAAAAGGTCATCCAGAAGGAGAGAGGGGAGGGAGCCCTTTCTTAGGGGCCCTAAGAACTTAAACCACTGCCCCCTCCTCCTCCTCCGGAATCTCCATAGAGTTCTCGCCCATTTCCCCTGCAAATGGAATCGTCCCATATGGACATAGAAAGGATTCTTCCAAAATGGCTTTAACGACAAATGATTATTTTATAGAACAAAATCTTCCTCTGCCCACTCATTAAAAATTTTATTTTTTAAAAAAAATTCACAACAGCAACAATAACAACTCACTTGTATTTCATGCATTCCTCTTGCTCAACGAAAAAAAAAAATAAAATTATACAAATAAAAAAACGGAAAAAACATTTTTATCGTCGCATTCTCTAGAGAGCTTGGTGCGATGTTTGCACCGATAAATATCACAATTCTTCTCGGTGGCTCGGAACTTTGCCTCAGAATCCCCCCCACCTCCAATCTCACCTGCAGCACGTCAAACAGGTCTAGGTAGGGCCTTGACATGATCCCAAAGACCCTCTGTTAAGCCCTTTGACCAGGCAGGGCCTCTTTTGTGCGGAACAGGTAGCTCCCTTTTTAATCAGCACAATGGCTCGTTAACTTTAAAAATGTTTCAATTCATTTCATAACCAACCTCCGCTCCTCTTATGGTTGGCCTTTAAAAAGCAAAATGAATTTCTCGAGATAAATAAATAAACAAATTAAATTCAAAATAATTTCATTTATTGCTGCATACTGTATGAGTTTGTATTTTTAAATTTTTATGTTCAGTTTTTAATCAAGAAAATTTCAATTACATTTCGATCATTAGTGCGCATATCCTCTCTCGGCTGTATTTTAGATGGGATTCTTTTCGTAAGTCGTAAAATATCACGCCACCCTCAACTACCTTTATATATTTTTACATATTAATGTACATTTGTAGCCAATGCTTTCGATATTCCACTTCTCAAAAAACGCAATAGAAATAAAAATGATTACAAGAAAAGATGCAAAGAGATTAGGTAACCTTATGCCATATTACCTAGTCTCCAGTACCACTGAATTTAATTTCCTAACAATTTATTTTTAGATTACTCTTAGCACCTGAGAAATTACACACAAATACTGTAATGAGGACTTCCATATTGATTTGCTTTTATTATTAGTTTGATGTAATCCTTACACATCGCAGATAAGTTTGCGCATCGCGGAGGATTTATTCAATTATTAAAAAAAATCATCATATCATTTTTATAAAGATTTTACATAGTGGTTATATTTGAGCATTCGCAGGTTGAAAGAGCCACGCATGGTATTATATTCAGAAATTAAACGTTACAGCCTCTTAAGAATATCAGAAATAAATAAATAAATAAATAAAAATTTCATCCTTCGATTATGAATTCTCTCAGGATTATATCCCTCCTCCCAAATCATAATAAATTAAGGCTAATAGTAGTGAGATGGAAAGTAATAATTATAAAAAATGAAAGAAACAATTGAAGAGTAACCGGCAATGGTAGTTTCATTATAATAGACGTATTTCGATTCTTAAACCATCTCGTTAATTTACCTAACCTAACCAACTCCTGCGACAATGGTATGGTATAGTGGTATGGTGTTTTTGCAGTTTAACCTACATACAGTTTTTCAGTGGGAGAGCGATTTCTTTAACTTTTAAAATTAAGTTTATTTATGTTAATAGGTCATTATGAAATAAAATGTAAAGATTGAATGTCTTTTATCACTATCGTAATCTCTTCTTTATATAAGCTGACTCATAAAAAAAGAAAGAAATTTATTAATTTTATCTGGTATGCTGTAACAATCTGAATATTAAAAAATCTATTTATTAAAGCATCAATACAGACTTGATTTTTCAGTTATAGCCTATATGGTCATCCGATATCTATTATCTAATAAACTCCTTATAGAGACAGACTTCTCCTCCGTCCTGTATATATTATTGGCAAGTAATACAATATTCGAATACATTAACGCAAATTAGCGAGTACCAAGCCATCATCTGTCCATTTCTTAAGCTAAAAGCTATTTCAAAATCATACATCATCTCTCGACGGCACATATTTAATGGGGTGGGGGGAGAGGAAAGTGGGACCTATGGGTCGATCCCTTTTGCTCCCTGTTTCGTCTTCAATAATAGGGGTGACAGAAGAAGAGTTCCCAAAAGTGGCCCCGACCGGGCAAACGATGTCACCCTCTTACAAACGACGATGATGGATAAGAGCAGGTTATGAAGGGGAAGGGGGAAAAAGAGAAAGAGAGACAAGAGGACCCGCAGTAAACAAATGACAGTTGTTTGAACATCCTCCATTCACCGGGGGGTTTCAAAGGGTTAGGGATAACGAATAAGGAGAGAGAGTAAAGTGGTTCTTGCCGACTGGTTTCCCATCCGCACCTACATCCATTCGCCACCTATTTCTTAAGAGAGAGAAGCCCCCAAAATGATATTGGTAAGCCAAAGAAAAACCAAGGACGGAGGATCTTCTTCAATCCTGATTTTCTGTATAATTTCCGCTTGATTTGCTCCTATTCAAAGCGACGACAATGACGGAAGCCACTCCGGCAAAATAAAGGTTTTCGTCGAACAAGAAATTTTGTGTGCAACTTTCTCTCCGAAGGAGGAAGAACGTGGAAGCTTCCTCTTATAATTATATAATAACTAAAAAATAACATCCGTATGATTATCACTTAAAGAAACACTTGTAATTCGCAGCTTTTAACTGGTTGAATTGAAATAATAACACCCCACAGGGGAAACATAAGGGAGGTAATTATATCTTATTACAGTTTCTTTACAAGCGCATGCTGTCATTGGTTTAACGACATTCTGGAAGTTTTTCTAATACTACATCCGTATTTAATGAGTATCTAATCTAATACTATCCTTCTCTTATCCCTCCGTCGGTCCGTCCGAAGCCAGGGATTCGTTTTCATTGTTATTAATTAAATAAATAAACTGAAAAAAAATAATAATTCTCTTGGTCAGTCCAAAGCTAGGTTTGTTGTGGTAAGATAATACTCAGCCATTGTTGTGCATTAAATAAATAAATTGAAAAATGTTTAGGTTGAAACAGTATATTGTTGCAGAATATTAAGTTTGAAAACTATTGATGCTCCACTTTCATTTCTTTACCCTTCAATCTGTACGGTTGAAACCCATCATATGACGGGTGGAATTCTAGTCTACAATAATATTAGCCAACATCTATTTATATAAAAGCTTTTTGTATGTCTATTCACCATTTTTCGGTGCGTAAAAACTTCGTAAATTGTTTCAAAATATAGTTAATTTTATGTGCCTTTAAATGGTTTCGGAATTTTAAAATTTTTTTATTGCGGGTCTATAAGGTCAGTGTCAAATATCAATTAACCTGCAGCTGAATGGTTATTACGCAAAGCTCTTTGTTTGGCGCAATTGTTAAGAGCTTATACCAAGACCACCTGACATAAGAATTAGTGGTGTTGCTTATACTCTATCCAACGAAAGCAAAATTGGCAAGTTTTCATTTTCATTTAGATGAGCACGCCCAGTTTTTCTTTCATTGGACAAATTATAGTCTATTATTAGGGATAAGCTCTTTGTAATACAGAATTCTGTTTTCAAGAACTAATTTATAGTTTATTAAGAACTATTTTTACATTTACTTCTCTCTTAAGGCGTAAAATTAAGTAAAGAAAAATAAACCTTTTGAGAAACACTCACTAAAATGAAGAGCTGAAGAGAAACAATAGGTCGCATATCCACAATAAATAAATATGTATAAAACTATTGCATTCGTTAATCACACATCTTTATTTTCCTGTGTTTAAAACGGCCTTTAACTCCAGCTTACAATAATAGTTTAACTATCAAGCGTCGTTAACGCTAATTATTTTATGTCAATTCTATTCAGAGTTAATCAAAGTGTCTTTAGGTGTTTTTAATTGCAAATCTTAAATATTACCTTTAAATAATAGAACGAAGAAAAATTTTACTCGTTAAGAATTTTACTTTTCTAATAATTTTTAAGCTTAACGCTATTGATTAATATGCAAGTTCATTAAGAAAATATCGAATAGTGTTAAATAAAGTATCATTAAGAAGAATTTAAGGAGAAGAGTCGAATGATGTTTTGTATATTGTAAATCACAGAAAAAAGTGATATACATGTAATACTTATTTAAGATAGAGAATAATGAGAGAAACACCACAAAAATAACACAAAAAATATATACGAGGCCTTTCGGTCTTTTTTATCAATGACCTTCATCAGTTAGAGAATTTTTTGAAAGTTTTTAACTGATTTTTTCATAATACTTATTTACTTTTAATTTGAAAAATGCCTATTTATTTTACTGTAAAAATCTACTTCACACATTGGCATTGAGCCGAAACGGCTTTCAAATTATCAGTTAAAGAGCATTTAGTACAATGTTCATATATTTTGACGTACTGCAAATAGACAAATGAAATTCCCTATTAAGAGAGGTAAATAAAATATAATACTCCAGTTTTAATATAGAAAAGTCTTTGAAGCTTTTATGGTACATGAAAATGCGTTTGTTTAATAATCACAATGGAAGTGAAATAATTGAGCAACGAACTCTGATCCTTGAAAGTGACAAAGGACAAATTTTCATGTGAAAAGCATCGGGTGGACGAACAGTACAGTGAATTCAGACGGAAATAGGAAGGGAGAGATTCCTATGTTGATTTCGCATTCATTTTGAAAATTCCCAAATATTTGAATGGTGGAAAACGAAAGTGAACGAAAGGATTTCCTGTCCATCAAAAAGGGAAGAGAGAGAGAGAGAGAGAGAGAGGGAAGACCCTTCAACTAAAACAAACTGTCCATCTGTCAGTGAGTCTTTTTAGGTTGTCACCGAATAAAAGCAAGGACAAAAGCAAGGGCTATGGTAGTCCACGATCAAAGATCAAGAATAATAATATGAAAAAATGGAAGTCCTGCTTCGCTTTTAGACATTCTACTTTGGACGAGTCCATTCCTCGCCTCGAGTGTTAAGCTGAAATTTTAAGGGTCACCAATAAAAGGCGAAGCCAGGAGAGCAAGAAACAGAAAAAAAAGAAGAAAAAAAGCTTTCTTTCCTTTGCAAGGTGCACAACCCTTGTCTGTTCCTCACCTTCCCATAAGACACTGCGAGGGGGTAGAGAAGAGAGGGTGAGAGGTTCAAGGGGGAATAGCTATGGACCCAGGTTCACTGTTTGCCACTGGGACGTCTTTGTTGGTCCCTCAATACCCTTTACAGAACCCACTTGACAAGAGACCTTAGATTAACCCTTCCCTCTGCTTTTTCCCTCCTTTCAAAGAAGGGGGCCTCCAACTTTTACTCGCACAGTGTATCAAAGGGGAAGACCTTTGCCTCCGCACCAAATGGAAAATCTCGTCGACAACATTGGACGAGGAAAAAAACGGGACTTCCTTCGAAATGTTTCGATTCCATACGCACAAAACAAAATATTTAAAATGCTGCTAAACCTAATCCACATCTATGGTCGAGGAATGCACCTTGAGTTAGTTCGTTATTAACAACTGTAACACTCTGTCATTCATTCGATGTCCCTTATGAAAATAGGTGAGAATCAAAATTTCGACAGTATGAAAATAGATGAAAACAGAAATATGAAAACAGAAATATCCGCGACCTGGATTAGAACCAAGAACTATGAGCATCCGACTCACCGCCCTGACCAATTGAAATATCGCGCACGCGGGAATTGGTTAGAGCGGCGAGTAGGATGCTCATGTTCCTGGTTCGGATCTAGGTCGCGGATTTTTCCCTTTCTGTTTCATCTACTTCTGTACAGCCGCTTAGAACCAATTTATAACTAAAATTGGATCACCAACCTTTATATTAAATTCAGGAGAAAAAAATATTAAATATAGTATGGTCACGATAATCTGAACTGTGATCTGAATCTTTTATAATCCAAACTGCCTCTTTACGAACATTTTTATCGCCTCGAGTTCCTTAATGAGCTCAACCAAATTTGCAAAACGTGCAAAACTTTGACAATCAATATGATGACGAGAAGAGATTGTGGTCAATATTTCACGAATTTCTCACGAAAAGGCAGCAATTTGTGCCGAAAATTTATTTCAGTTGGATTGAAGCTAAAGAAGAATCGTTGAGTGAACTGATTAAGAAAAACAAACGCAAGAGCTTTACGGCCGAACACAATGAACAAGTAAATGATGAAAAAATAGTAAAGAAAATTCCACGGCCTGGACTTGAAACAGCTTTTGATAGCAACAGCTTCCATATCAGAGTTGGCTTAGTGGTTATTGCATCTGGACGGTAACCCAAAGGTCCCTGGTTCGAGTCCAGGCCATGAATTTTCTTTACTATTTTTCACTTTTTTTTTTATTAATATCCGGAGGTATGGCGTGAAAAATAACACTCCTAGGCCTATTTTCCAGTTATACAGTGAACAAGACTCGAAATAATATTACAGATTACTTTTGAAATATTGTTTAGTTGCGATAGTAGTTTATTGTTGAAACCTTTTATTAATTTTTCTTTGTATACAAAATTAAACACATTTTATTTAAATACTTTTATTTTAATCTTTATGCAGTATAGTATGCGGACCCGCAAATCCGAACACCCAATTAGTTCGGATTACCGTGACCAAATGTATTGCAGAACAACTAATGTTATATCGAGACTAAGAAGAAATTAATCCCCCCAGGAAGGTATAAGAAAGTAGCGGAAGTTCTGGAGTCATCTATTTTTACCCCTTTATCTATACTTTTTAAGCCCATTTTTTTAAATCAAAAAAATTGATTTTCTCAAATGTAGTATTTAGAAAATGTAAAAGAGCTCTATCTTCTTTTCTTTCTCATCATTTCCAATCGAATTACTAGCATATGACATATGTTGTCATAATTTTAAAGACCAAGTGAGTACCATTCCCACAACTCCGACCTCACTCAGGTAATTTGGCACAAACTTCATAGTAATGCAGATCTTGCCTAGAGAAATCTGTATACCGAATTTCACTCCTATATACTACGTAAGCCTTTTGGCAACCTCTAACTCCCACCCGTTCCTACGATCCTAATGACCAATCAAAACCAAATTAAATAGTGAAGCAGGATATACCCATGGTAAACTAAGTTCGAATTTTCAAATTTCTACGTGAAAAAATGTAGAAAATATGAAGAGAGCAAACACACAGACAGACAGACGGATGGACGGACGGACAGACAGACATTGTGAAACCAGTAAGTGCTTCATTCTTCCGCTAGTTAATAACTGCCAATAGTATCTTGTTAAGTAGTAAAATAATTTAAAACAGATAATGAAGAAGTGAAGAGCTCTCTTTATTTAAATAAAATATAGAGCTAAATAAAATCGAAATGAATTAGTTAATAAGTTTATTTATCGCTTGCAACCAATGAGTCCGTTTTCTTAATCTGTTAATGAAATTTTGAATGTGAACGCAAATGAAGAGTTCATTATCAAAGTCGACACCTACGCTTTTCATCTACTGGGTCTTGCACTGGACTTTGACACATTAATTTCAAGCTTTAGGGGAAACATGTTAAGATGAAAAGCGAAAGGAAAAAGATTCCGCGACCGGGATTCAAATCAGGAACCATCAATATCTAGCTCATCGCTTTTACTAATAAGGGCATATCATATGATATGTTTGAAGAATACCTTCAGTCTCGTTATTATCTTCTCTTTTGAGTTGAATTTCATTAATTTATTTGATGATTTAAGGTTAAGGAGGATTCCCGAAATGCGAGTCGGGGTTTGCTCTGCCAGATGAGCTGATTTGTGATAATTTGGCGTTCATTGTTCGCGGTAGCTCAATTGGTTAGAGCGGCGCCAGCGAAAGACGTGATCTCTGGTTCGAGTCCAGATAACGGAATGTTTCCTTCCCCTTTCTACTTTATAATTATGAACTGTTTGTGGAATTTTAAGATTGAGATAATAATGAGAAATGCTATCAATCTCATTATTATCTTCTCTTTTTGATGTTTACCTGAAGTTTACTTAAAATTATTTTAGAAAATTGATATAACCATACAAGATTTTTTTACGATAATGGAACTTCTAACAAGGGCACAGATTTATAGAAGAAATTATTATTTTATTTCAATTTTGGATTATTTTCTCATAAAATTATCAAGTCACTTCAAAATTCGAAAATATTTATAATGGTTTGTAGCTTCAGGTATACTATATAGAGTGAACAATGATTGTGAAATTTCATTATCTCAACAATAGCGAATCCACACAATTTCCTGCTCGCTTTTTAAGCTTATATTCTCAGTGAAAATTAATTTATGTAACAAATACACAAGGAAGTTGCTAAACTAAAAACAGCCTTAGTATCATGCTATCATAGTATCACAAATATAATCACGTAAAAAAATAGCCCTTTCGAATGAAAAATTAGCTTTCTTTCACAGAAAAATAGAAGATATGCAAAAGTTATGAGGCAATTTTTAGTCTCGCTCGAGTCAACAAATAGCCATTTCAGCCTCATTCCCAAACTGTAACCTCGATAATTCGTCGACGCGTGAGGAGAGGAGAAGTATTAGCGCCGAGCAAATATTTATTTTAAAATCAATACATCGATTTTCCAAAAATGACATCATAATGACGTCATGCCTGTTAATGAAAAGCGTGAACATACTCATGTATATGCATGGGATGCAAGGAGGGGAATGAGGCGCTGTGAGGACGACGTAAACAGGAAGCGCCGACTGATAGCAAAACTGTTTGGGGCTTTTCCGTTGTATTTGTGGTTCGCAACAACAACAACAGCCCCACGTAAGCATGTCCCAGCAAAACCCGAAATCTCTCTCTCTCTCTCAGCAATTGATGATAAATCCGTAATAAAAAAAAACGAAAAAAGGGAACCGGAAAGGCGGAGGGGCCAACGCTCTTCGGTCCCCGTCGGAGGGACCGTCGACGCCCGTCGCATTCATAATGAATTTCTTCCGCACCCGGAAAAAAAATATTGAAAAAAAGAAAGAAAGAAATAAAGAAAGATGATTAACAAGCGTGCAATGGAGATGAGACTCGATTAATCTCTCCCACTGATCGCTCTTTATCTCCTTTCGAAATCGCAAACATTGTCAGATCGTCGTGAGGGTGTTCATTAAATGTTCGGGAAAATTATTTTTTTCTCTTATTCAAACTTAACAAAGAAAGCAATCCAAATAACGATCAGATCCACACCTAAGCTTGATATTTTCCTTATTAACATCGATTTCATTGATTTTTTTTACGATGTCCCGGCTCGAATGATTTATTCGTCTCACGTTCTCCTTTTGCTTTTGACGCTTAACGTTGTCGAGATTCGACCCTTCGATCTTTGGGATATCACATCAAATGCGAACCTATGTTGTGTCATGTTAGTCAGCCTGTTTTCAATGTAACTTATATAAATTTAAAAAAGAAAGATAAAAATAAAATAGTCTTAAGATCCGTTTTCAATGAGCCCGAGGAGTGTTCATAATGTGAAGAGAATTTAAGAGGAGCGTTAAATTGCTTTTATTGACCAGGTCTTCACCTCCCTATTTTTGCCCCAAATAATAATAACACGGTAACATAAACAAGGCTATCAATCACTCGGCTCTTTAATTCCTCATCACCAGAGGCGCTCGTCAACGTTATAAACATAAAAAAAAACCAGATAAGCACTTCTTACCGGAAGGCATATTATGCGAAAGAAATGAAATTATATTCTTGAAACCTGAATCCATAGAAGAAAGTGTATTGAAGTCGTCGTCTTTTTTTAAACGAACGCCCGGAGGCTACGTTATAAACCAAAACTGTGCAAGGGCAGATTGGCTACACTTATTAAAATAAATAAAATAAAGAGGTTCAAAGTGAAACTTTAATGAAACAGAAAACACAGACTTCGACGGATGCTGAAAAAAAAATCGATCTTAACAAGTCTCACAAGTAAATGCCTTTCGATTAGATATGCAAATGATCAAATTTTTGCAGACATATCCGTATATTGCAGGACCCCAATCTTACAGCCACACGGCCCGTCAATAGACTGCAAAAGCGTAGTGAGGTTATGGCCAATGTGGTCCCGTCATAGACGCTAATTTTACATAGTCGCAAGAATAGAGGTTTTTAACTGAAAATATATTATTAGGCATCATTTTCTTTCCTGGCCATAGGCACCAAAATTTCTCTCTACGTGTCTAATAGTCTGCGATGCCATTTTACTGATAGCCGGACCCCGAACGTAGTCAGTCCTTCGCGGCACTCTCACAGAAGAACGGTACCTTGAAAATCTTCTATGAACGTTTTGCTGCCGTTCCTTTCCCCTTTAGGGCTTACTCTTCAACAGGAAAGTGTCAATCGAATACTTTCTTCATGGTGCATCAATTTTTATGTCAAAGAGCGAATGCTCAAATATAACCACTATTTCAGTATTTTCAAATATACATGTAAACGGATAAACCAAAGAAAACCATTACAATATAGAATTGGTTGAAGTGGAATTTAATTAAAAACAATGGTTCAACAATGGGTGTTAAGGCATTATAGGGCTTATAAGTCACACGTTTTTCGTTTCGAAATATTTCGACTTTTGCGTTTCGGTTAGAGTGACGAAACTACCAAAACGTCGATTTTTTTTTTTAAATTTTTAACTATGTGTATACAAACAAAGCTTTACATTATTGCAATCCACGTAAATATGATGCAAAAGAAATGATAAATTCTTATTTTATTGATTTCATGCCTTTGATCACTGTCATCTAGTATCTAGTACAGAGGGATAATCTGCGGCACCTACTCCTACGAGGGAGTTTTGCGCCATCCCAGTAAATAACGACTGCTACGAGATGACAGTAGCAGCCGGGACCGACGGCTTAACGTGCCCTCCGAAGCACGGGGGGTTTCATGATGGAAGAGCTGCTGGGGATAAACGAACCAGAGGCTGTCACCAACTGCTGGAAAACCAGCTATGGTCAATCGGCAAATGGGTCAGACTAAAGTCCCCCAACAGCCGCGCCCCAAATAGCTGTCTCGCCAGCAGTGGCCCTCAAGCCCTGGCCGTCACCCAGCCAGCAGCTGGCCGCGCCTGAAGTTGCTGAACTCCATCGATTGGCACGCCAACCGACGAGACAACCAGGCCACGGCCACCCCCTGATCACTGTCATAGTCACAAGCACATACAAAGTGGATACAAAAATGAGCTCCCCCCCTTTTATTTTCGTAACCGAAGCAGATATGTCAATTTTGATGAATCCAATTAATAGGAAGTTGTGGGTGACCTATCCCGTGGTGCACTTTTCATCATCCCAAATATGCAAATTAGGACACATTCAAATCCTATCTTAAATCCGTAACAGATACACAAAAAATACCAATTGAAGACTTGCTCAGCATGAATTCTGAACAAAAAAAAAAAATTCCAAAATCCGATGAACGGATCATAAACAATCATAATTATTTGTAATTTACAAACAGCCACAGTGCATAAATAATTGTACTCCAAAGTTAATCACATGCCTTTTATTTGCTTTTCCTCATGAAAGTGAATGTTATTATGCTAATTTTTTGTAATATCTTGATTTGCATTGAACTGATATTGAACATTCAGATGTCTTTGTGAAGTGCATAGAGAGGTAACTAATAAATTCAACATGTGATTGTTAGTGATCCGTTCATCGGATTTTGGAAAATTTTTTTGTTTTGTTCGGAATTCCATGCTGAACAAGTCTTCAATTGGAATTTTTTGCGTATCTATTACGGTTTTTAAGACAGAATTTGAATTTGTCCTAATTTGCATATTTGGGATGATGAAAAGTGCACCATGGGATCGCTGCACTTATTTGACCAACTTCCTATACATTGGATTCATCAAAATTGATACATCTGCTTCGGTTATGAAAATAAAAGGGAGGAGAGGCTCATTTATGTATCCACCCTGTATAATGGCAACAGAACTAAGAATTAATCGATACGTTATAATTGTTCGTTATTATTAATAGTTATAATTAATTGATACGTTTCTTCTATTGAATTATTAGTAGGTAAATAAGGTCAATGGCGACTTAAAGATTACTACTAATCTTATTAATTTATAATAGAATGAATACTGCACGAGATAAACTTTAACCAGATTACCCAATCGAAGGGTGTATAAGACCAGCCAAATTACGAGATTAGGAAATTAATACAAGGTACAAGTTTATGGGGCTAATGTACATTAATGTAAGTTAAAATTTAAAAAAATTGTTATATTTTAATGGACTGCATTTATTTAGATGCTTGCGAAACCCAGCTCATATTCTGAATGCAGTGAGGATTAAGGTGAGCTGCATTAACCTCAGATCAACAGATAAACATATTCTCTGCTCCTATACATTTTCATCACTAAATAGCAGCACACTCTTTTCATATACAGCCCAGGTTAATTTAACGGTTTCCCAATTCAACCGTCACGTGGCCCGTTCGTTCAAACATAGGAAGTAGGTTTATGCAAATCGTGCGCCTCCACTTTTCGCCTTTTCATTCGCGCTTCGACCAACGTCCACGAGGTGGAGTGGCCATAGCATTTGTGGTCCCGAACCCAACGACCCGACTTGGCCCTGCTTCTCCCTGCTTTTGTTGCCTTTGTTGCAACGTTCTCTCGCGCACTGATGAGCCCCGTGAAAAGCCAAGTTTTTGCACGCGTTTCCGATCCTCGTCACCATTCTGCTTTGCAATGTCTTTGACCCCCTCCAACTACTCTCTCTCTCGCTCTCTTTCTCTCTTTTGGTGACTATCTTCCCCTCCCTTGTGTTTCACGACCAACAAAAACATTTCCTCAGGAAATCCTTGACCATGCATAAACACACTCTTTTATTAATCTTCGCACGGAAGCAGACAGCGGCGATCCAGTTTTTGGGTGTTGCTTCCTTTCCCCATCGCACAGGATGGGAAGCCGCAAAGGAAGGAGCATTTGCCGTCCACCGTTCAACCTCACCTTCAAAACTCGTGTCACGAAAAATATAAACGACCTTCTAATGGTTTATCGTTATAAAGTTTAACGCTGAATTGGCGCATTCACCGTGAGCGGCCTCAGCACACACACAACCTATTCAGCGGCCCATGTTTTTTGTAGGCATATCAATTGAGAAAATTTGCGTGTCATTCCATTTAAACCGAGCATACTCTCAGATGACGTGCAAAAATAATAATTAAAAAAAAAAGTCAAAACACTCCTTTGCATTTTGCGTCCCTGAAATAAATTAAATCTAAAAAAAGTTTAACAACAATGAAACTAAGTTAACATAGCCC
This sequence comes from Rhysida immarginata, assembly GCA_023313115.1. Classification (NCBI taxonomy): domain Eukaryota; kingdom Metazoa; phylum Arthropoda; class Chilopoda; order Scolopendromorpha; family Scolopendridae; genus Rhysida; species Rhysida immarginata. The sequence goes on from JAHWFO010040648.1 coordinate 926,703, forward strand.
CTATTTTATAATTATAACAACCTATGCCAAGAAATATAGGAAGTGCGCCTCCGTGGTCGACGAGCGCGATTTCCCTTTTCTTTAACATGAAAATATATTTCGCAAGAGTATCCTGAGAGATATCAACAAAGTGAATGAAATCACAGCAGCGGGGCTTCTATACCCTTATGAATAATATTTAGTTGATATTCTACGGCGAATCATTCGACGCTCATCTCAATATATTTTCTCTCTTCAGCGTCAGAAAATACAAGACCCCTCATACTAGGATCATTTTAAGAATATATTTCGTAGCAGGCGACCTGATAATTTTTGCATAGCATATAGAACAACCAATCTATTTGGAGGTAAGTGGAAATTGTAGGCCTATTTGGAGGATCCTTACCAAACGTTGTACAGAAGTTATGTTGGACTATAGTTCGTTTCAGGTTTTATTAACCTAAATTTTTAATACAATCATTGAGGCTGCGTCTGCGCAGATGCGCATTATTTAAGAAATGATTATTCAGATACTCGATTTGGATATATTTGCATTAGATTTGGAGAATTTAAGGGAAATCATAAAATAAAACTTGGAAAGAAACTAAATTTTAATTTCAGGCGAGTGAAACTCGAGCAATTATACGAGGATGGTCAAAAAGTTCGTATTCTTCCACAGAATGGCTGGTCACGTTAAGAAATACTAGTGTAGTCCTTGTTCTATTCATTTTCAACCAGATTAAAACGAAAGAGCGAGGAATGCTCTCCAAAGCCCGAGCCTTCTACCACAAAGTATTAGTTAGCAGGCATTATCACTTCTACAGCTCAGTGAGAATACAAATTTGGCCACATTCGTGATATTCACCAGATCTTACACCCGTTTAGGAAATTGAAGCCAATTCGTAGGAGGCGATTTGACAGTGATGATGAGGTTATTTCTGCATCCGAGGAATAATTTTCTGAGCAGATGGAGGACTTCTACAGGGAAGGCATTCTGCAGGTGAAACACAGATAATAAGTGTGTAACTTTTCAGGAATAAAAGTAGAGAAGTAGTGATGATTCTATAAATTTGGTTGCCCTGCAGTTAGGCCTTCTATGCAAAGTTACGTACTTTTTTTACGGCCGGTCGTACAGTGAGAATAGAAAATCGCTAAACTGGCAGCAGAGGATGACAAATGGTAGCAATATCGGAATTTCTGGTCACGAGTAACATACGATTTGTACTATATTTATCCGATTCCTTTCAGAAGGACCAAAGCGAAGTTGATGATGACGAAAACAAAGCAATTACCTCTTTGGAATAATATAATATACTCAAGAATTTCACTTAAATGTAGGTTGTCCATAAAATAATTGTACCTTAATATTTAACAATTTTTGAACGTAATAACATAGATCGTTTTCAGCAGGTTACAAAATCCCTCCATAAGTTTTTTCTGATCTATTGGTTTATTGTAGAAACTGGACATCGGGAGGCACTGGCATCGACAGAATAAAGGTAGGGTCTACCATAGAGAAAGCGCAATGTGTAGTATGGCCTGCCAAAACAAAATCACCATTCGATATTCAGAGAAGATACAGGTTAATTTGCGATAAACCACCGCCAGAAAAAAAGGTCGATTAATGCCTAGATGAACATCTTTATGAAGACCTTTGAAAATGAAGATAAACTACTCTTAATTTCTTTTAGCGTCTCGTCTACTCCTCTTCTCTATGCTAGAAGCAGTGTTTGGTTCTGTCAAAGTCAGTGCCTCTTATGAGCAGTTTCTGTATACATCTTTGTAGTATGTTGAAAACGATACAGATTATGTTGTTATTATTACATTCAAATGTTATTATATATTTAATGGTACCGATGTTTTAAGAAAATCCAATAATTTAATCTCATTCTTAGAATCCAGTTCTAGTTATTAAAACAGATAATTTCTTAACCATTTTCACTCGAGTTCGATCTCGTCGCAAATCTTAAATACTATAAAACTGTTGATATTCGTTATAATGACATCAAAGCAGTTAATAATCTATGTTATATACGGTTAAGAAATATTTAATGTTTTCACGTAAATGATCTATCAACATCGACTTTTAAGTTTAGCTCAATCAATGAATTTTATACGAGTTACGCATTCAAATGAATATCGAACATGTTTAATCAATAGTTCACATTTTTTTCTCGTGCTCGAAAGGCATTGTGACGCTGTAAGTTTCTCATTCGTTAATATTTATAATAAACTAATCTTTTTTCATTTTCACTTATTTCCCTACTTCCTAATGCAGGATAGGTCACGTAGCTGTAGACAATTTTGATGAAACCTCTTCTTCCCTACTCATTTCAAATTTATGGCGTTAAAAATACATGTCAAGATGAAATTAGAACACTAGAAGATGAATAAAAATGAACTAGAAATATTTGTATAAAAAAATTCGATTAATTTTCGATAAGCTATTGACCTAAAATTGAAGAGAGGAAGAAGAGAGTTGTCCGATTCGTCTCTACCGGTTTTGTTTAAAATAAATCTTAAAAAAATTCTAGAGCAGTTAAATTAAAAAGAGAAAACGGGAAAACTTGCTTAAAAAAAGAAAGGAAATTGAATGAGTCTTTTTTAAAGTTTGCTTTCTCCTTTCAATTTACTTACATCGTGATCGTCATTAACGGTCGAAAGCGATTCGGAAGTGATAAGAAAGGTGAGAGCAGTGGAAATGAATTTTCTGGTTGGGGGCGAACTTACCTGGTCCATCTCAACCAAGAAAGGAAAAATTAAGCATCGAGACCCAAAAGGAAGAAAGAAAGAGAGAGAGAGAGAGAGAGAGAGAGAGAGAGAGAGAGAGAGAAAAAGAGCGCATCGTTCGCCGAGTCCGTCATCAGAGAGCGCTCCTTAATAACCAATCCCATGAAACGATACCCGAGAGCAATAATCGAGGAGGTCACGGAAGATGGTCACTTGACTCTAAAGGGTTAGTCTCAGTCACCCGGCCGAAACATCTAACCTAATAATTTCCAGACACAGTCGAGAAATGGACTGCCTTCAACACGTAAATTCAATTGGCCACGAAAACAAGAACGGAGACAACGAGGAAAGAGAAAATAAAAAACAAAATCACAAACGCAATCGGGTGCGGTCATGTTCTCTCGAGTATTAGCCTACAAAATGGCTATAAAACAACAACACAAAATACGACGGCGGCTCTATGGCGATTTCTTTTTTTAATTCTGCTATTCGAGAAATTCAAAATGAAGTAAATTATTCCATGTTGCTTATTTAAATTGTTAATGAGGCGGAGGAAACAGTGTTTCATTTACGTCTATATTATGGTCGTTCACATCCACTTGTTTTCGAGTCATCTTAACTGCCTTCGAAAATGCAAATTCTATCGTACAATATAAATTACCTTACACGAATCAGGACCATTTTAGTGTGCATAATGCATATAAGTCGCTGCCTGGGGACTGTCAATAAATGAAACAAGGACATTCCTGTGCTTAACAATGGTATGGTGATAGATGGATAAGAAGTTAAATACAAAAAATTTTTAATATTTTAATTTCAACAAGAAAAAGAATTAATGAATCAAAATATGAATTTTTTAAAGTATATTATAAAAAGGGAAAAAACGAGAAAATGTCAAAATAAAAAATAGAAAAAAGTTCATAGGAGGCACGGACATCGAAAAAACAAAAGATGGCATCTACAATAGAGAAAGCGCAGAATGGCTTGGTCTTCCTTTCCATTACCGAGCTGGTCTCCAAAAAGCTTTTCATCCAAACATTAATCGATCTTTTATCTGGTAGATGTTTAGTGTTAAGTTAACGTGCATCTCCTCTGAACAATGATCGGTGATTCTGTATCGGCAAGTTATATAATACACAGTGCGCTTTCTCTATGATAGACGCAATCATTTGTTTTGTCAATGGTGTCTATCTGTTTCTGCAATAAATGAATGTGTTAAACTTTTGGAGTTTCTTTGTGACCTGATGAAACCGATGCAGGTTATTGTGTTCAAAATTATTAAATATTGTCATTTTTTTTGGACATCCTGTATAATATTTTTTTTGAAGACGAAATTTCGAGTGAACTGGGAGATTCCATAAGCTTCATTTAGTCATTTTTTATATTCAATTAAAGTAAAAAGATAGAATAAAAATTAAATATGACAAAAAATTGATTCAGTAAATACTCAAATACAGAATTCGCCCTAAAATTCTACACACATTTAAGCAAAACCAAAACTTGTATAGATGTTTGGATACTAAATCTCTACAGATATCACGAAATGAAGAAAATTTGCGCTTTGTAATTGAATGTCGAAAAACATTATATAGATAGGGCCTTGTATTGCAGATCATAAAATAATACAATAAATATATTTATTTAAAATAATCTGGATTGACGCACATTTCGATCTGAGATTATAAACACTCATAACAGTTTTTGATAATCTCAGATCGAAACGCACGTCAACAGTAAATATTTTTCAAATAAATGCATTAATTGTATCGTTATATGATCTCTATCTATTTATTAGCTTTATCTATTTACCTTTGTCCTCTACAATTACAGGACCTGCTCAAAGTTGTTGCCATTACCTTCCACACTTATTACTGCGAACTGCTGCTTCGGCAACATTGGCCAAAGGATCCAGTGGGATGGCTGCACATGCCTTTCCACTTATCTCCCGAAGGGTAGGCAATGTAGGAGGTTTCTACGATACTCGACATCCTTTAAAGTCGTCCGTAGATAGAAGTCTAAATAAAGGTGCTAAATCAGGAGAACGTTCGAGGAATTCAAATGCACCTCGTCGTCCTATTCCAGGTCCTTACAAATACTGACGATAATGAATTTTGGAGGAATAATAGGTTATATAAGACTGTATATATCGTTAAACTTTGATGGTATTCCAAGTAATTTCCGAGTTACGCATTCAAAATCGTAACAATAATCACATACGAATACTAACCAGCACGTGTTACGATGTTGAATGCGGTACTCGGAAATTACTCGTTGGAATTAGATCAAATTTTAACGGTATACTCAAGTTTTATGTACCCTATTATTCTCCCAAATTTCATCATCCTAGATGTTATAGAACCTGAGTTATTAACATGTTGATCTTGGTGGCGGCATTTTTATTTCTGTTGATATCTCAGCGTTCAAATTCGGACCCATGTTCATAGGGACAAAATGCATCGCTATGCTATGATCTATTTTGTGTATCATTATCTACCATTTGTTTTTCGTCACCCTGTATATTTTTTGGCATAAACTGTAATTAATGGCTACTTAATATTGGCCAGAAATCGACATCCTATTGGTTACCCAGCATTTGTTTACAAAGATTTTCATTATTGTACCTGGACAAGAATCAATTCACGGGGAATTACTCAGCAGTCCCTGTTCATAAATCCAAATTGGTGGAGGATACAAGGCAATGCTTTCTTAATATTGATATATTCCAAGTTGCTGTAATATTATTACAGAAACAAAACAATAAATAATTATTATGGAAACCACATTAATCACTATGTTTCGTTTCTATGTTGATATATTTACCCCTTTCTCTATGTTTTGCTTCCTTTAACTGGGATTCTTCATTTCTTCCCGTTAATGTACTGTTTCTTGGTTACCTGCAGTTGATGCTGTTTATTCTATTACATTATTTTTATTGGTGATATTCAATTACTTCTTAACCACATTGTGACGATGTTTTCTATTTTCCATTAATACTTCTACTCCTGATATTTCCATTAACTCTCATTGTTCTCATTATAATTATTATTTACCTAATTTTTAAATGTTTTCTTTAATACGACATTGTTTATCTAATTGTATGTCAAAATATCATAATTGGTTGTTGACTGCTGCCTTAAAAAAGGTTTAAAAAGAAGAAGGAGCCTACTTCATTTGTGGACAGTCCCTTAAGTGCATTCGAATGCGTGTTTAGCCGACGAGTCCACTCGAGGCATTTCGTGTTGAGTCAGGTTCGCCTTATCATGAAGGGAAAGTTAAACGCACAGAACTCAAACTTACTTAATCCATGTAATTAACTCAAGATGATTAACAACCTATTTAATGGAATCCCGTGACAAATGTTAATTAATACAAGTTTTTATATAAATTCCTGCACAGTAGCTCTTGGTTGTTTGTAATGTAGCTCTTATTTTCAAGAAAACTTTGGGAAAAGTAAAGGAAAAAAACTTTATTTTTTCCACATATAACTCATTATTACCTAACATCCTTGCTTTCAACGAACCATCCCTGATGAATGGGAAAGCTTTTCCTTTTTATTTTCTGCCTCTCGAAGTGCAACTTCGCATGCCGTCCCCGCTCGGCTCCACCGCCGCTTTATTTCGCCATTGTATACTCCACTATTATGTAGGGGAAATAGGGGACAGTTGATACAGGGTTGCAAAGAGAGAGAGAGAGAGAGAGAGAGAGAGAGAGAGAGAGAGAGAGGTGTGCAAGGGTAAGGGTGTAGAAAGAAACACAGGACAAAAAGCACTGCTGACGGACTGTGAAAATCGCTAAACTGAATCAGCAGCTGATTCGCGAACATTACTTCCCCCTCCCCCACCTTTCCCTATGTGAATTTTTGAACAAAACTGAACAGCAATGAATATCCATCCCCCTTCTCCTCTGATTCAAATCCCCTACAAGTCCCTAAAGGGCTTTTCCTTTTTTGTACTCTCTCTTCCCATTCCTTTCGATTTTCATATCAGTCATTAAATATCTGTTTCTGTCTCTCAAATAAGTGTCTAAACGAATAGGCAAGCGATTCCCTCTCCCTTTGGTTCCCAAACATCCACACTCCCCCTCCACACTTCTCGTCGGGGAGCAACTTGTCATCCTCTTTTGATGAGTCGACTATTTTAGCCCCTACTTATGCAAAAGAGTTCAGACTAATGGATTCCCTCGGCTCATGCGTGTGTGCATGGCTGGCGGCGCTCGTTCGTGTCATTCCTTGACCGGACCGAGTCAGCAACTGATAAACATGCAAATGTTCGACTGACAACCGACGACCATCTCGTGGTCATGTGATGTTCCATTGCCATACGAGGGGCTCCCAAGAGGAATTGCAACGCCGACACTGAAGATAATGTTTTGCACAGGACAGAGAGAGAAACAGAGCAAAATTTAACAGTTTTGAAAGCATACGCGAAAATATGTCCAGTGGGAAATATCTTTTTTTTAAAATAAGATTTGAATACGAGATTTTAAAAATACGTATATGCATCCACTGAAAGAGTGGCAATCAAAATTTTAAGTTTTGAAAAAGTAAAAGGACAAATTCAGGACGACCAAACCGATGGATAGTACGTCATTTCTAGTGGAAATTCCCCCCCCCCCCCCCTATTTTCATTGAATGAATTTAATATACACATTTAGGGTTTATAAGGAAGGTCCCAGTGTTACGTGCGTAACATTTGTATAGCATTTTTTTCCAGATAAAACTGTTAGAATTCTAACTAAAAAAGCATTTTTTTAATGAATTGTGCAGAATTCCTAAGTAACATGTATAATGAAGCATCATATGGGAGATTTTGTTAATTTGCGGCTAACAATCAAATAGGTATACTAATTTTTATTTTATTAAAATATATCATTTCGTGTGTGACTCTTCAAAAATTTGTTGTTCTTATATCTCGGTTTATTTTAATCCGTGTGTTTCAAAAGTTCCCGAACCCAGAAGATGACTTTCCCTACATAACGTACAGTTGTGCAGGTATGCTGAAGGGCTGGTAAACAGGAGCCACTATCTCTCAAACCTCTTTTTTTCAATTAATGGATGCTCCCAGTCGTTACGAATTCCGCTATTTATTTTACATAAATGCAAAAACGCGAATATGAGAGTGAAAAAATAGAAGTTTTATTTATGAAACATACGGTATACAGTATTAAGCTTATACCGATACAGTAACAGTTTAAAAAGCGTTTATTGCGTGAAAACAAACAAATGAAATACAGTATGCAAGAACGAGCGGAGATGGTTCTCCTTTGGTGTAATCTACATGTACAGTTTCCTTTGGGAATGTAGAAATAAAATAAACACATTTGAGAAACTTTGCCACTATGTAAAACTGATTTTATGTAATTTATTTCAGCACATGATTTATTTTAGTGGTTGGCTGAACATTACTCCTGCTGTCATAGGTTAGGCTTCCCCTACATACAGAAGGGGCAGTTCGAGAACTTTTGAAACACACGGTATATTATTGCTTAACCAATTATAGATAAGTAAATATCACTTGGGCATGGATCCCCTAATAGTATGATACTTTACTTTTCTTATCTATATTTTTTGGACAGTTTTTTTTTCCCGGCATTCGCCTGTGACAGCTTTGTTACATGTGAGCAGTTGCTCATGTGTGACTGAATATTCTATATTATATAGACTTTCACTCCTCTCTAATTGTAAACTACACAATTAAAAGATGGTGCTAATGAGTGATCCTCTCTGAGAGCTTGTATGTTAGAGTCTTTAGGTGGAAACTTATAAATTATACCATTTCAGAATTTGTAATCAGATGATAAATAAATACTGGCTTGCTCATTGTCCAATAAATCGTTCAATTGTTTTCAAAGTCTGGACATGTGTATTCCACGTACCAACTTTCGTGTAAATTGAATCTTCCTACTTTATGCGTCGATTATTTTTTTCTCAGAGTGTATTTCAATAATGTGTGATAAAGGCGGCTATAATAGACCTATATATTGTTTCTAAAAAGAAAGCAAATATCCACGAGATGTTTCTATACTACACTATGCAGGTTTTTCCCGTTTATAATGAAGATTGGATCAAACGCTCAAGAGAATTCCTGCAACGAAATAATTCCGAAGCATGTTCAACCAATTAATAATGCAAATAAGCAAACTAACGTATAATTTCAAATTCAGCCTGTGTAATTAAATATGCTCACACAATAAAGAGGGAAAAGCTAGTGAATGTTTCCCTGGAGTGAAAAAACAGCCCCATTACGTCATCACTCGAAGCTTCGCCTTCTTCGTTTCCGAATCCTAACCCTTCATCTACTTATTAAAGGGAGCAAGAAAATAATGGACGTCTCTTGTTTTTAAATCCAGTCTGAAAATGACGTAATAGCTAGCCACTTTAATGATGGTGATGATGATGACTTTGGTGTTTCTCATCCCTTCTTTTTACGATAAACATCTTGTTACGCTTTCTTAATCATCCATACCTAGCACGTGGAAGAGGAAAAAAAAAACCTTTTTTTTTCTTTAAATTTACATCTCTATAATTTTTCGTCTCTAACATGAAGGTCAACGAGATTACGTTATGCTCATGCGCAATTAATCCTAATGACCTTGTTTTCTACTTCTCTCCTCTGAGAAAATCATTACTGAGAGTGAATTTTCCATTTCATCGTTCCAATCGATTCCAACACAAACCACAAAACCAATTGACAAGCAGGTGGATGGGCAGGTTGGAGGAAAAAAAGAACCAACTCATAATGAATTAAGTGCAATAATATCAGATCAAGAGATTAAAAGATCAAGTTAATTGATTAATAGGGGGCAGTGTGGAAAAAATTAGGGAAAGAAACAGACTGTACGTCGTATACTGAAAGGGATTAAGTGAATAAACTGTGAAAAGTTTTACATTTAAAAAATTATCAAATATAGAGAAGCGAGAAAGGGAAAATACAACAAGGAATAATACAGATTTCAAATAAGCACGTCGTGAACATACGTTTCTGCACAAAAGGAAAGCATTTGATTAATGCTTTGTGCTTAACAAATAAACTGAAGGTATTTAATAAAACAAAATATTTAATCCCCCCAAGAAGGATTAGCGGAAGCGCTGAATAGGAGGAGGCTGACCTTAAAAAACTTAAGAATGAGGGAAAAAATGTGGGAGCATTAATTGATGGGTTCTGAAAAACCATTGAGCGATATTAAGGTTTTTAATTTAATCTGAATTAAATCGCCACTAAAATTCAATAGAAATTTGATATTTGACACTAAAATTGGACTCTAGGAGTATGCAAGAGGAAATTAGACCCCCATAGTGAGAGGCAGCGGCGAATGTACCATTAAACTATTTCAATTTATATAAATATCATGAACAGGTCATGAAATACTTGAAATATAATACCTAAAATAAAAAAAAAAGTCAAAGAATTAAAATATACGAGATCCTTGTCTGATTATTCAGCGAGTAATAAAATAGATCCAATGGGTAATAATATTCCAAACTCTCAGATCAAATGCAAATTTAATTTTGAACCCTCCCCCCACGATATTATTTATTATTATTTTTTCTTAATTTTTTAGCACTCTAAAAGAGTAAAGTTTATAAGAGACTAAAAATAAGGGACAACGTCCAACAGATTAAAAAAGGAGAATGACCTTGACTTGAAACAAAATGGAACACTTATAAAAAGAAACCAGATGATCACAACAGACCGATTAATACAGATGATCAATATAGTAATTTCGTAAGCGGCGGTTTAGATGGCGACAGGAAGAAGTACATTGAGTTGAAACGCAAGAATATACAGATGAACGTATTTCAAATAGTAAGTCATTCCAAAGAGTTATCGCATTATAAGGAAAACGTTTGAATCTATATGCTGACGTCTTGATGGGTACTACAAATAGGAACCGACGAGTTACTCGAATATTATTTTGTGAAGAGAACAATGTCTTGACAAGCGATGCTGGATGAGAATCTTCTCGTAAAGCTATAGACAGTTCGATGGTCAATGACGCCTTACTGATAGAACCAAGAATCGGTAATTGATGGCTCGAACACTTCATCGTTACAGAGTCTAGCCTATTCATTTTAAAGGCGGTCCTAATTAGACGGTTATATGCTACCGTTAACCTCTTAATATTTACTATCGTAGATGAAGACCAAAATACGGCCCCGTACTCTATTTTCGGAACAATAACCGCTGTAATAAATTGACAAATTTGAGTAATATTCAATAATGATCTTAATCTTTTAACCAAATAAGTCTTACGATGTAGAGTAGTAATAAGTTGGTCAATATGGTCATTAAAACTAAGATTAGGATCAAAAACAATGCCAAGTATTTTAATTGTACTTGTAGAATTTCTTACTTTAGGGCCAGCCATTATATTGGTTTTGGTAGTATTGAGACACAAGCCTCGACTACCATACCAATTTGATAAATATGTCAAGTCTTGATGAAGAAAGTCCTGAACCAAGCTATGATCTTGAACGGGATAGGTTGCGAACAGGAAATTATCGTCAACATAACTCCAGATTTCTGTGTTGAAATGGTGGCTATGTATCGAGGCAGTAGCAACAGCAAACAGGAGTGGACCAATGCTCGAGGCCTGAACGATTCCACGAGTAGTCTTAAGCTGATAACATTTTCCCGATCCCTAAAATAATCCTTTAATAAGTCCAGATAACCCTTTGACACTCCCAAATAGGCCAAATATTCTCCAGCCAACCCCAAGAAGGCCTTTCCTTTTAACACCATCGTAGAATGGAATCTCCTTCCTTACGATATGTGAACAAAAAAAATATTGAACTACATTAACCATAGGATCCATGTTAACAAGTTACTTACCTAATATGTAAAAGAAAATCAGTTGGAATTAAAAAATTTTCTTCTTTCATAAGGTACTATATTTTCATTAAATAAAATAATTTCAAGTATCAATTGTAACCTAAGGAATGCGCACTTTTTAACTAACCATCTGCCAACAGTTACAAGAACTTTAGGCAAGTGCATTATTCAAAAGGGATGGAGGATTGTTTTGCAACCCTTTATTCAATCTATAGGCAATTTTTATGGTTATATCTCTTTCGAAAAAAAAATGCAAATGAAATAGCTAGACAGATTCAAAGTATAGGGTGATTATAATTAAACTTTCCCTACTTAAACGTATCTATTTGCAAAACGAGTGATCCTACCTACAGGAAACGTAATGTGAACATTGTCAAGGACAATGGGGAAGAAAAATAATGACTAAACGAGTCAAATGAAGTACTTTTAATGTGTTGCAAAACCATACAATAAAGACCCATGACAATGACCTGGTGGTGGGATTACTGAAGAACTCGATGGCATACGAAGTATTCAAAGCAAAGGCAAATTCTTGATGTCAACTTTGAAGACTTTGGCAATGTTTCCTTCTCGGATTATTGGAAGATGTGATAGCCCCCCCTTCCTTTTTTCTGTTAAAAAATATGCTCGATATGGCCCCTGTCAGAGAACAGGATAGCCTGAAAGCGTAGGATAGCATCCTATAGAGCACGAAGCATCTCCATGGGTATATCTGCAACCTTTCTTGATATGCTTCTCTTCAGATCTTTTCGTGAGGCTCTCACCCGTTATCTTATCTGTGACTTATCAACGTGGTGGCCAGATATGGTATCAATGGCAGCGGTGGCGCTGTGACTCTGCAAATCTTGCGTTCCATGTTCTGGACATTATTCCTACCGAGTTTGGTGCCCAACTATAAACAGTTTCTAGTGTAGAGCATGTTATATAGGAAAAGTTTAATTAAACCATCCAGTATATGGACAGTATAGTAAGTGAATCGAAGTGTCGTCGGTGGTTTTCACCGTTTAGACCTGAAGGCAATTTTGACAGAAGATTTGGATGATGAGCTCCAAGTTTCACAGCTGAGAAAGAATGAATTACCCTCCATACACATCAGATCTATCACCTTCCGACTTTCATTTGTTACGGAATCTTCAAAGCCATCTTAATAAATAATGGATATTAAATAAAAAATAAAAAATAAAGTAAAATAAATCAAAAATAAAAAGCTGACGTTTCGGATAGATCATTTTTAAGATAATTCTCTAATATTCTCCTTTCTTAAGAGAATTATCCTCCCTGTTGTGACAAAGGATAGACTCCATCCGAAACGTCAGCTTTTTATTTTTTTATTTTTTATTTATTTTATTTTTTATTTAATATCCATTATTTATTGTATTCCAGGTTTCTTGTGTATCGTCCATCTCTCCTATATCCATCAAACCATCTGAATGGAAAACACGTTCGTTCTCGGGAGGCAGTGGAATGGGAAATAATGGGGTTCTTCAATTCAACTCGCTTTGAAATTTTGAAGTTTTTCAAAGAAAACATTCAGAAATTGCCCGAAAGCTAGAAAGAAGTCATAACTAATGACGGAAATTATATTGATGATTAATTTGCAATAATTATATTTGAACGTGTGGTGTCAAAATCGTGTATTACGTTATACACGATGGGACGTAAGTCGCGCACCAAAAAATTACGTGAAGTGTGATGTGAAACAATGTAAAATCAGCAAATGGCGAGCATTTTGAGCATTTGTGATTGTACCAGCAACGTATTTCTTAGTTCATTAGTTAAGCTTGGTTTTAATAAAATAACGTTTATTATTATCAGAATTGTTTTAAATGCTTTGGTGCGCGACTTACGGCCCACCTGTATTAAGACCTGATAAATAAATTCAAAATATTTAAACAAGAGGGGTCCAAAAAATGTACTCACTGTTTCTAATTCAATAATTTCAAAACAAAAAGATTTACTAATCTCATGCGGAAGTGTAGTGTAACTAATAAACTTGTCGTGATAGGTGGCGCTGGTGGTTGGATGAAACTCTACCCAGACGGCGAGTAGGTCGAAGAGGTACTATTGAGTATCCACCTCGATCTCCTGATTTGACACCTTTAGACTTCTACCTGTGGAGGAACATCAAGAATGACGTATATCGACAAAAACCAGCTACAATCGACGAACTACGTTATTGCATCATGTACTACCATTATTCCAGATACACTGACAGCACTATTTCGGTGTGCCGTGCAGCGCTATCGGCATTGTTTAGAAGCTGCTGGTGCTCATTTCTAACACACATTATAATTCTTTCACAGTGCCAAAAATTGTATCTGCAAGTCAAATTTGTAACAAGATATGGAACTATCAAACAGTGAGTAGGTTTTATGGACCCTCTGTATAAATGAGCACTGATGTTTGGTACATCCTGCATTTAGTTTACTTTCATTCACAATTCTGTATTTATATAGCGGGCGCTGCTTAATATGATCACTTAGGGACCAAGCAAAATTGATAACAATAACCGAAGTTGGAAATGAAGAGGCGTTGCTGGAACTTCGGAAGACCATAAACTCTTTATTACACGCTACAGTAATAATTAGATTAATACAGTTTAAAGCAAAACTTGAAAAAAAGTCGTCTCAATATTAATAGTTTATTTAAAAGGACATCTTTTTCGCAAAAATCCATAAACCATAGTTTCAAGTTGATTCGACCTAATCGTACTGTCCATTATGCAATTCACATTTCCATTTTCTGCAAGTGCTTTCTGAATTGCTAACTAATTTTTTTTTTTAATTTTACAGAGAAGAGACTGGGAGAGTTTTACCTGAACAGCCGCATTTCGTTGACTCATTTTTGGAAGTTTATCATATCGCTCTATTATGACCACCCTTTCAACAATAGAAAGATACGCTCGTTGTTTACCAGCTTCCCCCATGAATGAAATAACCTCGAATAAAATGGATATTTTTTTACAGTAGAGCATAGTAAAAGTGCTAAAGTAACCAATTCAAAAAAAGCATATGATTTCTTCGTTCTCTGATTGGCCAAAACTCTGATTGGCTATACAACCTTAAATAGTTCTTCTTATGGAGTTTGTGTAGGTGAAAATGAGCCAAGAAACTGTCGACACAACTATCAACCAGCAAAAGCAACGAAACCACAAATCCACAATACATAATTTTTAATGCCTCAGATGTACACTTCGGGGTCTAAGATCCCTTCATCAGCAGACCCCGAAACGCACATCTGAGGCATTAAAAATTATGTATTGTGGATTTGTGGTTTCATTGCTTTTGCTGGTTGAAGGAGTTTGCAATTGTACCAAGGGTTTGAGTCTTTGCACGTGGAATTTCTACTAAAAGCCTAACTTTGGCTAATTTTTAATAACATTATCCGTAGCTTTGAATGCAATAACGACGGATTTTTCAATGTCTTTGTATAACGTTTCGTTCCGCATATAAAAATGATAACAATATCCGATTGATAACATTAAGCGTGATCACATTAAACGGCACTCATGGCAACTATCAAAATATTATTGAGGATATTCCAATTTGTTTCTTCTTTTAAATGGGAAATTGGCAATATTTTTCTTTTCAGTCCGTCTGCGGTGAGAAGAACTTTTCTTATCAATCGAGCGATAGAGATAAAGACGACTAGAGGTTCAAGAAGAGATTTTATTCATGTCCCTATCGCCTAAATATACACGCCAAATAGAAACCTTCCTCCTTTCAACACTTTCCAATATATTTTCCAATTTTTTTTCCTCCACTTCTCTCCCTTTCCCAATTTCGGCGAAGCACTCGGGAAGAGATCATCGAGTGGTGAGCGCTCAAAATGCGCCCAAGAATTGATGAAATAACCTCATAACCTCGCCAAGATTCCACCGGAAATGTATGTATGAGATGGAGAAAAACGGGTCGAACTCTGGGTTGTTACTCGATATTTTTGCCTACCCGAAGAAGGGCACACATACACAGAAAGAGAGAAAGACCATCACCTAGGCCAGCCTTAGCTCTCGCCTAGTTATTTTGCAAAATAGGGTTTTTGGACTCTCAGAATTGGACGGGGATAAAAATCCCGACCGTCAAATTCGGCAAAGGAGGAGAAAAGTTGCGCCGGCGTTGGGCAACGCGTCCAAAAAGGCTTTATAGGCGACGATAAGCGAGCCGAGAAGGGGTGGAGGAGGCAAGAGGGAAAGAAGGAGGCGACAAGACAATCTGCAAAACAAGATCTTCACAATATCCATGAAAATTTATCACTTTGCAACGGCTACAAATCCGAGCGCCTAGCGGGCCTTGCATGGTAACAATGGCGAGCGAGAAGGGATGAGATAGTGAAGGGTGAGGATATTGAGGTTGGAGGATGAAAAAAAAAAAAAAGAAAAATGGAAAAAGGGGCACCATGGAAGGGGGAGGAGGGGGTACGGGTGAGTTGGAAAAGCGGCCGATAAATTTTCAATCACGAACCGAAAGCGAGGTGGACGGGACGAGGCGACCTTTCCGATTAGCATATTACAAAAATCTTCTCCGGCCAGCGCATGCTAACGAATCGAGGGGTTCTTCTCTTGGCCATCTTTATATATATGTGAAGGAAGGAAGAAAGAGAGGATAGCACTAGAAGGGATATCCCATGCAATAGAGATGCATACGAGATGACTGGACAACGGTTACACCGAATGCAATCAATAGGAAGGAAAGCTGTTCGATTTGCGTGAGGAATTCGCTCCAAATCTCCCTTTCAGATTCTTTCAAAAAGGGTACCCACTCGTTTTAATTTATTCAAAATATCGAACGTTTGCAGAGCGTTTTTACGATCCATATTGGATGGTGTCCACCTCCCACGCTTATCACCTTCTTCCCTTTAGGCAGCTGGCTCCGTCCAATGTGGGTGGGTCACTTGATTTACACGACAATTGCAGCTGCTCCTCATCAGCACAAAGCCTAGCTTCCCTGCCTGCCTTTTCAACGTAGCAAAACAGAAATTTAAAAAAAAAAAGCCTTCTTTACAATAAAAAACAAAAAATAAAAACAGAAGCAGAGAAAAACAACCCTAACTTCCGCCTCAGCATTTAAAATCACAATGTCTTCATAATGGATTATTATGACGAAAAAAAAAAAAGTTCACTCTCATACAATAAACACCACGTTCACAAATCTAATAATAATAAGAGAAAAAAAAACTTTGCCTAAAATTATCACAACAATTTTAATTAAAAAATAAAAATGAGGTTGGGACATGAAGATCAAGTCAAATTAATCAAAACATCATTATGTAAGAAATAGATGAAAATTAATCAGCAGATTAATCAATTACATGATGAAGTCGCTTATTAAATGAAAAAACAATTGGGTTCAACCGATGGACTTCCTGTTGACAAGCCACTACACGGGCGCCATTAAATCGCCATTGTGACACCTCAACAACCTATCCTCTTTCTATCTATTCATAAGTGATAACAGCGTATGGAGATGATAGAGAATACTCTGCTAATGTAGAATTAAACGTGCCAATTAATTTATTCACCATCTTTCCACAAAACGTATTATCACATACAGTTAAAATATCAAATTTTTCTATATTTGGAGACATAGTAACCGTCACTTTCCAGAGAAAAGAAATGTTAATATATAATTAAAAAAAAGTTAAAAACCTGCAAGATATAAAAAAAAAGTGTGCTTAAGACCACACGACCGAAGTGAAAACTTTTATGACGACTGTAATCGATTCTAACTAATATATAGGTGAATGATACAAATATTATTATGGATCAGGAACAAGCCAAAAATTAATATTATATAGTATAAAACCATTTATTTTCCTTCGTTTTCTCATTGGATCTTCACTTATGCATGGTGCTTTTGAAAAGGATGTCGTGAGATACCTAGCGATACATGCTCCTTAAAATAAATACAAGTTTCCTCATACGTATTGTCGAAATTGCATTCCTTAAATGAGTAAACAGCTCGTGAAGTTGGGCTAAACTCCGCCCATAACGTAAACAAAAGCGCATGAATGACGTTAGTAAATCATACAGTTCGTTGAACACTCGCTAGTATGAATGTGCGTTGTACCGCAAAAAGCAATCCAGCCAACAAGAAATGTAAACTGGTTTAAGGAGACTTTAATACTGTATCTCTCGATCATTTATCCACTTGCACGTCTTTCCTAATTTGTTGACAGTTCATTTCTGAGGTCTAGTAAATACGAATCTTTCAGTGGGCTGTGACAATGGTCGAGTTTAATGGACAGGTATTTGGCAGAAACCTATTAATAGAACACGTGGTGGTATTTAGGTTTTTTTTCATGTGCTTTTGTTTACGTTATGGGCAGAGTTTAACCAAACTTCACGAGCTGTTTGCTACTTTAAGGAAAGCAATTTACTCGTTATATTCAGTCATGACACGTTGTTACGTGTTGTTTGAGATATGACATGCCATATCTTAGCATTGAAATTTACAACAGTACCATAGGGTGTCATATGGTACCATTAGGGCACGTGCTACTAAAACAATTCCCAGTATCATTATTTACGCATTATATTCATTTTTGAGACATCTTTACACGTACACGTGTCATTAGACCAATATCTGCTATCACCAGTTACTCTTATATATTCATTTATGACTAGTCGTGACAAATTGTTTGATATATTACATGGTATATCTGGTTAGAGGAAATTTTTAAGAGGGCATCATAATTGTACCATTAGAGCACGTACCTATTCATGGTATCTCACGTTCGAACCTGTTCGTGCTCTGTCCCATATTAATGGATTGGTGAAAACAGAGTGTGGTAAAGTTAATTCGTTTTCAAGTTATCATAGAAAATGCTGAGCACCTTACTAATAAAGAAATCCGAGTTTTCCGGAGTTTTACCGGAAAACGTTTCACTTCCGAGCGTGACGGATCAGACACTTTCACTCTCCAGCAAAATTTTGTATGCGGTGCGCCTATAGAAGTTTTCACTTCAAATATGAATAACAAGATGACTTATTTAAAATGAAAAATAAAATCTTGCAAACATTCCAAGAAGGAGCTTTAGCTGCTGTGACGGCAGAAGTAGTTTTGAATTCGAGAATTTAAAGTTTAGCTAAAGTTCCTAATAAACCATAGAAATTCATTTAATTCCTTCCAAATTTAAGTTTATTTTATTGCTCAACGCTGTATAATTATTAGTGTAACATAAGTAATTCTGCCTCCATCGTCACGTGCGCGTGCCTATGAGAAGAAAGCTTAAACGACAAACCGAATATAACATTGTATTCATTCTTGACACCTCCCTTGGAATCGATTGTTATGTCATATGTGTTATTCTTAACGGTCACTGTTCATTCAAAATATTCATTCTTGACAAATCGATTGTTAAATGACATACTATTATCTTAGTATTCTTTACAGTCACTGTTTTAGCAAGCGAATTCGACTTGAAGGGGTCCACGAAAAATTCTGGAAAGTTGATACGGCCGAGCTAAGACTTTGATGGTCATATTTCTGAAAATAGAATTCGAAAAAGTTAATCCGTTTTCAAGTTATCGTGCAAACGGCGGACGGCCGGATAAACGTACAGACCAAGTGCGCATTCTTATAAGTAGTTTTTAGCTAAAGCTCCTGATAATTACGTTCAATTGTTCAAGTCTACGATGGTAGCTTTTCATGTCTTCTCAGCTGATTGGTGTTCAGATCTCCGATGTTTGAATGCAAAGGGCTAGCCTAACGACAGCTTTCCAGTGGCAGTAGGTTCCCTGATAAAGACTGACCTATTAGACAATACTTTAACCCGGCAATATTTTTGGCTGTAATCGTGCATCGTGCATTCCAAAGATATTACGAAATGGAACTAGCAAATCCCAGAATATTCTGTGGTGGTATCAAGACATCAGGCACAGATTGCCTTGAAAAAGTAAAAATAACACGACTATCCAAGCATTTCTACAAGAAATTAACCCCCCCCCCCCACCAGGAGTCTAGGAAAGTAATGGAAATCCTGATTTGATCTATTTTTATAGCTGCCGCCACATAAGTTGAACGACAGGATGACGTCATTTCTAACGCCAGCCAATAGACGTTAACGGGAAATAAATCGCTTAGCTATTCCATGAAACATCCACTTTCGTTTTCGAAACATTGTTTTCGTATTTATATTCAGTTTCTATTTTCGTTTTTTCTTTTAAATAGATAAATGAAATTAATAAATGAAATTAATAATTTAATAAATTAAAAAATGACGCAGAATAGTCGACTCGAATGCAATTTGTTTTATATTATGACTTTTAATAGGCTTTCCAAGTTTCAACGGTATCTCCATCATTACTATAGTAGAACACTGGTAGAACAAGTGCATCATGGGTAAAATTCAGACAAAGCATATTGATGAGATGACTTACTGCGCATGTCAAAAAGATCGTTCAACTTACGTGGCGGCAGCTATACTCCTTTTATCCACACTATTAATTCCCGATTTTTAAAGCAAAAAATTTGATTTCTCGAACGTAGTATTTAGAAAATGGAAAAGAGCGCTTATCTTTTTTGGTTTCTCATCATTTCTGATCGAATGACATATCACATGCCATATGTTGCCACAGTTCTAAAGACCACGGAACCGCTATCCCCGTAACTTCGATGTCACTGGGGCAATTTTGCCCAAACTTCATAACAATCAGATCTTGCTTAGAAGGTCTGCATACCAAATTCCACTCCTGTACTGTATAGACAGATGGACCTCTCTAACTCCTACCCCCGTAACTCCGTCCAGTGAGCCAAATAGTAATCTTTCTTATATTTCATTTCCAACCTTCTAAGCACTAATTTATTTATTTATTTATTAATTAGGTATAATACATCGGAGCTCATCTAAAACCAGTATGGTAATAAACCGACAAATTAGGTCTTCGGGGGCTTCGTGATTCAAATTACAAAAGTGATGTATCACAATAACTACAGAGTGAAATTTAAAAAATTATATAATACATAATAAATAGTGATTAGTGTCAGTTGTTAGTAGTGTAAGATTGTTTAATTTCATGAATATATAATAATATATCATAAAGTCGCAAATCATCAATTAGATATATACAGGGTGATCCAACTTTTCCAGCATAATACTTAGGAACATTGTATGGTTCAAATGGAATAAAAATGTCCTATAAACATTACATCCAGTTTCGATCTTGTGTGAGATGTCGACGTTTGTCTATTTTCTTTTATTTAGAGTCTTTTCCAAGAAAAAGCGTAGGTAATATTTATCCTTAAATGTACTCTTCCTGTTTGCATATGCAAACAGGAAGAGGAATCGTCGTACTTGTAACATGTGTGAAAGGTATTTTATTGACTTGGCGGTTGATTTGAGCAATTGTTCATATTGTGCAACACAACGTCGAAGTGCATTATACCGTTTGTTTTCACAAATGAAGAATATGCGGACATTCATTTTTACTATGGGCTTGCTGCTGGTAACGCTGCAGAAGCCAGCAGGTTGTACGCGGATGCATTTCCTCATAGGCGCCATCCACGACAAGAGATGTTTTCGAAGTTACACCAAGTTTTAAGGGAGACAGGATCGTTCAGATGTCGACATCTCACACACGATCGAAACTAGATGTAATGTTTATAGGACAGTTTTTGTTCCATTTGAACCATACAATGTTCCTAAACAATTATGCTGGATAAGTTTGGGTCACCCTGTAGATAAGAAAACTTTTAAAATTTCAATATAATTAAGTATTTCATATTACATTATAAGGTAAACATTAAGATTTATAATTAGTAAGTAAATACACAAATTAACCGATTATACAACTTTTATGAGGTAATCTTTTTATTCAATATGGTGTAAATTACTCACTGGATTCCTAGAAAAGCTTACCATATTCACTGGAAAATCAGATCTAAAAATTCTTAATTTTCCTCCGGAATATGGGACTATATCATTAATGTACCCTATATCTATAAGAGATACACTTCCTTCAGATATAAATGGGCGAATTCGTGGAAATCGATTCAGCAAAGCGCACAGTCAAACTCTCCTTATCAATGAAAGTCTACATTGTTCTCAGATGTGCATAAAAAAATCAAAGAAATCCATTCATTCTTTAAGGGGTCGGTCGAAGCAACGCCACCTTTCGACCTCATCGAGGGAGAAGGGGTCAACGTCGTGTGGCCATTCAATTCCACTTGAAGAGCTCCACGAGAACAAAATCGTCAAAGCCAAGGGGGTAACTGCTGTCAACGTCGTTTCTATACAAAAATGTCTCGTCCACTATGAAAGCCCGGTTGGTCAGCAAAGGTCTCCGGACTACTTCGGGTTCGTCTGTCAGGGCAGAGTTCGCAACCCTGACCTCTCGTTGAGCAACGGGGACACAAATGCTCGCTCCCGGTCCCCAGCTCCCATTCACCGGAACGGAAACTGCCCCCAAAAGTCGAAAAATCACCACCGAACGGGGCGTGGGGGAGATAAAGAGGGTCCACCAAAGCTGCCTTTGAACTTTTTCCTCTTTCAAAAATCCAATATAGACAGCAGAAAGTCCATTAACATACTAGAACCTTCGACATGTTGTTCCATTATACAAGATTAGAATAGGACATTACAAAAAGGCATATTGTTCCTAATTATAATTTAAATTTAAAGCATCATCATTCTACAAAGTTGGTATCAACGGACCGAGACAATAAGAAATTACCGGGAGAAAATAATGCTCAAAAATTTTGAAAATGTGTATTCCCAGGCGCGATTTCTCCAATCTTTAAAATGAAAGGCGATTTCAAAGATCCTCGCAGGAGCATCTTGAAGGATTACCAACAAATTGAAAAAAAAACCCCAGCAACATTAGAGGTTTCATCTTTCCGGGAGGTATGTAACTTATATTCGGATTAAAGTTCAAATTTTCATAATGAATAACCGGGGATATCTGAATGTTTTTCACATTGTTTACAGCTGCAAAATAATAATTGATCCAGTTTAAGGAATAACTAAGTGTTTGTTTTGTTGCTAACACGTTTCGGTTTTCACTGTCATCACAACGTCGTGCATCTCTGCTAGTAGTTAATAAACGCACAGTTCTTGCTTAAACAGAGTCAATTGTTATGTTACATTTTGTATAGCAATAATTGACCCAACTCTATCAGTCTTTACAGTTGCTAGCCTTCCCAATACATTTCTGCATCCTAGGCCAACTATCAGATGCCTTATTTATTCTTTATTATTATATAACAGACTCATTTAAATTGGAAAATTAAAAAAAATAAACAAATAAGTAAAAGAAAAATTTATGTATTTAATAATAAACAAAAGTCAGCACTGAGAATTTTTAAACTTGAGAATCAGTGTCCATATATTACAGGCAGTTCTGCAGGCGCAGGGAAATGCAACACCGTTTTATGGGAGATTTTTTTAATAAATTAGCCGGTGAGTATATTTCTTTTAAAAATAAAACTTTTTTATTAAAAAAAACACGTCGGTCGTGTAGTTGGCATTACTCATAGGAAAATAATATCAGAATTGCTTTATTTTTAAATATTTGTTCCAATGGATGTTGAAGGATGTTGCGTAATATTCGCAGGGATCTTTTTAGGATTTTGTTGCCCCATCCTAAACAAAGACTCGAATTAAAATTACTTGGGATCGACCGATCAGATTTGTAATTGAATATTGGAACCAGACGAAATCGCAGCTGAATGTATATTTTTCATATTGGACACTCATTATAATAATAGGAATATTTTTATAACATAATGTTGCATATTAAAATATATCGAAAGTCCATAAAACACGATAATGCACGCACACACCCTGCAGCTGCAACTCACAATCTCTTCAATCCTTACGATGGATACAATTTGATCATCACCCCTATGATCCAGTCCTTGCACTGAATGATTTCTATCTGTTCAAACATGTTAAACCCTTCCTTGGTGGCAGCAGCTAAACGGGGACGTAAACAAACTAGGAACCGGGCATAATTAACCTCCACAAACCCAACACAAGGAAAAGGTTTATGGTAAAAGTAATTTATATATTTAGCATTGTAGGAAACCAAATATTTTTGATATACTAAGAGAAAAGCTTGCCCTTAAAAAATATAAGAGGTACTGTGGCATGGAATTGCCTGTTTGAGAAGTGAAATCTAATCATAAAAAAATCACGCGAGATATGAAACGCCAAAGTTTCTTTCTAATGTGGTAATTTTTACCTTAGGTTGGTTGTCCTCATTGACTTTCCTTAAGAACACATCCCATTCTGAACTACTAAAAGCTACAAAAGCTACTAATGGATTCTCAGTCCAATTCTTATATTTTTACCTTTTAAAAATTAGGTTTCTATAGACAAATATTACAAGTCCAATTTCTTAAATTTATCGCCGATATTTTTAAAAAATACAAAAAATCTAGACTTAAAAAAAGTTCAAGAATTTCTAAAACTTAGTGGCTGGAGAAAAGGGAAGGGAAAACTTCCGTGACCTGGACTCGAACTAAGGACCACGACATTAGCTGTCGCTATTCTAATCAATTGAGCTACTAAGTGAAGTGAACCGCCAACAGAGAAATGACAGCGAATGTCATGGTTTCCTTTTCGACTCCAGGTCGCGGAAATTTTCTTTCCCTTTTCTACTTTGTAATTGAATTTTTTTTAGATTCATCATCTTCTCGTTGCGTTGAATTGTCATCAATTTATTTTATGCTTTAAAGGTAAGGAGAATTCCCGATTTGCGAGTCGGGGACCTGCTCTGTCAGTTGAGCTGATTTGCGATTACATAGAAGTTCATACGGATTTATTCATTATCTTCAGATTCATTATCTTCTCTTTGAGCTAAGTAGCTAGATTTGGAAATCAAATATCTGTTTAATAAGCTTTCTTCTCTACAAATTAAGGTATACGATTACGCTTATTAAGTAATTCATTTAGTAGCTTTGAATGGGATGCGTTCTTAAAGAAGGCCAATGAGGTCAACCAATATAATTACGAATCTAAGGTTAGGTTACCTTAGAAAAGAAATTGTCCCAAATTACTGCGTTTCGGGTTTTCTTTTGTGGTTAGAGGCTTTTCTTTCCCATAAATGTCCTTAACAGACTAATATCTCCTCTTATGTTAATAACAGTTTGTTTTATCATGTATTTGTTCCGTTCTTGTTTCTGTCTAGATGTACAATTCCTCAGGATTCTATAGATGACACTGGTCTAAAAACATTTTTTACACCACAAGAACTTTATGGACAATTCCTAAATATTATATTACATAGTGGTTAACTTCAGATTGAACCCTTTCTATATAATATCCAGGAGCTGAGGAGGTTAGGAATTCAAACCAAAAGAAAAGATGGACGGAGTAGGGAAGGGTGGGTTCCACCATCAGATAACGTCGTCGAAAGCCTCTTCCTATACGGAAAATCCCTCCATTCACCTTCCCACCCTTCTCTTGTGGAAGCCTATATATAGGTTACTAATTTTTGCACTTTGTATGTCAAAGTAATTTCACCCGATCGTTAAAAAATGCAAAGGTTAAAGCCCTTCTTTTGACGTCCTTTGACTCGCCTGCCCCTTTGAATGGGTGCCAGCAAAAGAGCTGCTTCAAGACGGCCAAGCATAGGCATCGCCCACCGGTGGGACGCCGCCCCATTCACGTCGGGAGAAAGCAAAGGGCCTTGTTCTATTACAAAAGGTCAGGGAGTGAGACGTATCCCTCGCTATGCCATACACATACAACAACAAGGGAAGAGAGGGAGGGAGGGAGGGAGGAAAAAAGAGCAAAAGGAAAACCCCCGTCGACGGGGAAGGTTTGTAAGGGTGGGAAGGGAATGCTCTCGCTCTCAAAACTTGTATTTGGTGAGTAAACCAACCATTGCGATTCGTTCTGACGAGTTTTTTTTTCTATACTTCCTCTTTCTCTCTCTTTCCCAGCCTTCCCCTCTAACCATAAAGTGAAACGATCCGTTGCACATACATGCATCTCTTTAAAGCTCTTTCCCCATAATAGTTTGTCGCTTTATGCAAGAAGCAAAATAAGCTTAACACCAATACACTTGTTTATCACTCAGTCGATTCTTTGGGAATCAAGACGTATGAGAAATTTTTAATGAGAAATTATTTAAAAGTGCATCATCAATTTTAACTATTATCAATCCACTGATAGATGAAAGTCTCCTTCAGACGTTTCCAATTTGAGTGCTCTGTTTTTCTAATTAATGGCCACCATTTTCTAATGTCGCTCCATCTGGTATACGGATGCCGTCGTGATCTTTTAATATTTAATAGGTACCAGCCTATTACCATTTGAGATGTCGTACCCACTTTTTCGAAAACTTTGTTCGTAACATACATCATTCCATGAATTATAAGTATGTAAACTGCCTTCGTTTGTGTATATGCAAAGACTGTATTCAAGCAGTAAAGTAAAATTCTACAGAGTTCACGGTTGCCGAAATTGCATAAGCTTACACAGTCTTTCACCAAAAATTGGACGCATCAATAGGACATGTACATGACCAAAAAGTGTTACGTTTAAGTTTAAAAAAAAAAAAAAAAAGATAAAACAAATTAGCAGGAAACTGTGGACACCAATATACAATATCGGAATAAAAGGAAAACAAATCCACAAAGATTTTTTTAATGACTCATCACTTATTGTGGATTTGTGTTTTCCTTTTATTCCGATATTGTTTAAAAGAAACATTAGATTATCAGAATAATTGAATGGTTTATTGCACACATATTGAACAGAAAAGTGAGCAAGAAGTCGATATGTCACGGCCCATCTTTGGCCTTTTACCCAACATGGCATGGAATTATGAAGTTACCGAATGGTGTTCTCAGGGATATCTTGCAATGACCTCAAATTTACAGACCAATTCGTCGACTTTTTGGGTGGGTGCCTCATGTCCCAATCAATGTGTTCAATAAGAGAGAGGATCTGACTCATTAAGGCATTTTGTTAAAATTAAGCCCAAAGTGCATTTGTTTAGTATGAATATGAAATTGGATAATTTTTAAATGGTTTTCTACATGTAGAATTCTTGTCCATTAATATATCAATTTGAATATAAACATTGTCATTTATCGAGCTCTAATTAAAAGTTGGCAATCTCTCTATACCAACTCGTGTCCAACACACACGAGTAAAATGCAGTTTCAAAGATCTATTCAGCACAACACAGAAAGTTTTTGAGAAATAGAAAGAACGGCAGACCCAAGACAAAATGTAGAGATATTTGAAAGAAAACATTTTTAGTTTGTAATTTTAATTATTACGGATAACATTTCTGGCGTAATAGCAGTCGTGTATTGAGATGCACGACAAGAGACAAGCCCAGAACTTAACGCACAATTTTCCCTTTCGCTCCGTCTGATGAGAAAAATCAAGCAAAGTGATGAATGTCGTATACCGGGACGGACAAAAGGCGCTCGTGCTTTATGGTCCCATCTGTGACGTAACAGCCTTCAACTGGGTTCCAACAGCGACCTTTGTTCTTTTTATCGGGGTCGCCTGTCTTGACCGTCACGGCAAAAGGAGACCCGGATCACTTGGCTCGAATCCTCCTTTCATTCCGCCCCGTCTTTATACTTGCTCACTCGACATAAACCAATGAGACTTAGACATCGCCCTGGGGAGAAGAAAAATAATAAAAATCCAATCGCTCATGGCGTTCAACACTCCAACGAGCCCAACACTTTTCGCCTAAACAAACACCAAATACAAAAGAACTCGCCCGACGATGACGGCATTCAACGCTGATAAACGCTCACACGACTAAATCAATACATTTCACTACAATAAGGACATGAGCCTAGATTATATTAAAGTCCAATCTCGAAATTTTATTGGGTCTAAAATTGCTTAAACAAAAGATTTTTAGAAATTCATTTTTAAAAATAAATATTTAATGAATTTAATGACATCTTATCAATTAATTTGAAGATTTATAAATAATTATTATTTATCAAATAATTTAATGAATTTTATGACATTAGGTTGTTTAACAAACTGAAAATTTTTGAAGATTTTTAATAATTATCACCTAAAACAAAAATATAATTATAAAAATATGAAAACAGGCCCTTTGATATTATAATTTTTCCTTCTTATTATAATTTTTGTATATAATAAATGTATGCACCGAAAAAGAATAACATATCTATATCATGTAATAATTGGATAAATTGATATAGATATAGAAAATCTACACAGGGTTGTTAGGGATCTATGGTAACAATTAGCACCCATGTTGAGCTATCACGTGAAGTATTGTTAGGGCAGGTATTAAAATATTATTCGAACAGAGAGCTAAAAATATTGAGTTAAGCCACCGAAAATTGACAGCTATTGGGAGAGCTACTTAACAGTTCTTTCCGACATCAAATTCAGCTATTCCGAAATTATGAAAGAAGCGAGATATAAAAGAAAGGGATATCAAGTGTACTAAATAACATTGGCAAAAACCAAAACCGGCGCCATTCTTGAGGGTAAAAAGCAGACCAATGCGAGAGCGGTATTTCTGATGACATTGCACAGAAGGTAGGAACATCTGTGTATAGGGTAATACAATTATCAACCATAATTTACAACTGGAAAAGTGACACAACAGCCACGTTCTAAGTTGTTGCCGGGCATGTTCAAGAACGACGGACCAACTGCCGTAAACTGTATGAACGCTATCTGGCAGATGAAAAGTGAAAATACGTGGCCACGATAGATGAGGCGTATCTACGTTTATTTAAGCGGCTCCAACAAGAACCGAGCCCTTTTTTACCGCCCAAGGCGTTCTAAGGACTTTAGAAAATGGTACCGTGAATGCAAGGAAACATTTTCAAAAGGGTTTCATGATCGTGGCGGGATACAGCTACAACGGCAAGTTAACTTTATACAGAGTTAAGTCAAAGACCAAAACCAACGCCATGTACTATCAGACTAATGTTCTAACTCCCATACTGAACCGTTAGTTGCCCGGTTTGTACGGTACATATGTAAAAAAAGGTATGGCAGCACCAAGACAAGGTGTACAGCCACACCGCCACGTCAATTCGCCTGTTCCTGGAATGCATGCATGAAGATACCGGAATCCGCTCCATGCCATTCAAGGACATAGCCGTCAAATCGCTGGACGCATCACCTATGGATTTTTGTGGCTTTTGCCTATTTCAACGGGCCCTTGGCAAGAGACGACTGCGAACAGTGAAGGGTCTTTGGAAAGCGTGTCAAAAGGAGTGGTTACGAACTGATCTTTGTATTGTGCGTTTTTTCCACCTTTTCTAGCCCTCTGTAAGTTGTTGCCATAGATCCCTAACAAGCATCTGTAAAATTACGTAAGAATTTGTCCAAATATCGTCATAAAATATATATGGTTCTCGATAAAGTGCTTTTTTGTAATTCGGCTGTGGAAAACATCTGTAATGCCGAGCTTTCTTAAATGCGTTCGTACTTTTTTTCTGCGATTGAGTCGAATTTATCAACGATATCAATTTGCACGGGGTAAAAACTATAGTCTGTCAACTTTCAATAATTTTTTTATTCTTTGGTGACTATCTCCTTTATTTGACTGTCTCCAAGAACTGTCGCTTTCTTTTGTTCAATTAAATGACGAATTTCCAAGAAAAACGAGACACAAATATCCTGGGGAACATGAAATGAGCATGAAAAAACTGACAATGGGTTTAAAACACTGTCCTTTGTTAAAACAAAAATACAATAAGGACGTTGACTGTCGACATTAGTGTATGGGTTTTCGAATGGAACTGAAATTGCCAGTAATGTCACTGTTCGCTCGTTTTATATGGCAAGAAGAGAGACGGATAGATGACTATAAGTGTGATAATAGGCTCAAAGCTCTACTAGAATCATCATGTGGCGTAAGCACTGAACAAGGTTCAAAAAGGCTAACTACAGTCTCATTGCTCACATGATTCGTAACACTAGTTTTGGGATCGACAACAAGGCACTCCTCTGCAACTCTATTATTTGGACAATCCTGCTCTACGGCATGCCAGGGAGCGCAACAATCTGCAAAAGTAAATGGATTGAGCTTCAATCGTTTCAAAACCTTACAATGATGACTACTGCTCACGTGACAGAAGAACTGAAGAAACGTTCCCTTCACAGTGACTTCGAAATAACGCACATAGAGGAATCTGTCCGACCTCCTGGTAAATATGAATCAGAAATGAAGACTCATAGCAATTTTTTTGGTGATAGGAATTATAAGTCACTCGCTGGACATAAAAACGGCACTTTTGTCATCGGACATAAAAGTGCCGGAGAAAACCTTCTCTAGGTTTTCTGTATATTGCGTAGTTTTTTCTTTTTTTTGTTTCGTGACTGACATTAATCAATCTTATTTTCCCTATCGAATCTTATGGATGACCTCTTTGGTACATTAGACTTTTCATCTACCGCAGTGTATTACCTGTGGTATTTGTTGAAGAGTGAGTTTAGTGGAGCACTGCTTTCGTTCCACCCAAATAAATGTGGATTCCGCCGTTCCATTGTTGCTTGTCGGTTGTGATAATTGCTAAACAATGTGCAACATTTACAAACGCATTATTTTTTGGCATATTAAGCGCATCACCGTAAATCTGTACTAATTAAAGTCTTAATGAAAGTACTGCTGTATAACAGCTATTTTTTAATCAAATTACCTAATCAATATATCCTATATCTCTTATCTGGTACCATTCAGCGAAGGTGTTCATGGTGTAACACTTTTCATTTCCACTAATGTATGCCGCAGTGCCGAATTATCCTAAATTTACAAATAAAATCTCTTAACATAATTCGATGTAAAACAGATTCTCTCTAATTCAAAATTGTGCTGTAGAATATAAAATTGAAGTAACAACAGCACTGTTGCGTAACAACGTACGTATAACTTATAATCGTTTAGGACATGACGAAATTTGAAATGTGAGTCCATGCATATCGAAATGAAGAGAGCTCATTACAGTGCATTTATGAAATCCTTTTTACTTCAGAAGACCTCTAATGCCGTGTTAACGAGGAGGAAGAAGAAGATTTCAAGGAAAACGTCCAAAGAGGAATTCGATTCCTATGCAGTGGAGCAGAGGTGCATGATGTGTCGATTCGTATTCACAGGAACACGCGCAAGACTTTCCTTAATCACGACTCCCTGGGGCCGTTCATTAGAATAAAACAAATAAATAAAGGCGCACCGGCGGAAAAATGAAACCGCCACGAATAAACACGTTCGCTTTCTAAGATTTAAAACCGACGAAAGAAGAGAAAATCGGAGAAATACTGAAGGAAAGAGGAAAGAAAAAAAACAACAAAGAAAAAGCAACTTTGAATAAATCCCCTTCGTTCAAAAAGTCCATGAGCGGACAAGATGACCGCATTTCCCGCCACTTTGAATAAATCCCCTTCGAGCAAAGAAAACAAACAAGTGAAAAACCAGTAGCACCAAACGAGGAGCCGCCTCCTTTAAAATGATGATACATAATTAAAATCCGCTCGATAAAAATTTTCTCAAAACGATAAAACATTTGGAACACCGCCTCCAGCTTTCACGCAACTTCTATTTCCATCGACGTTTCTCCTTATCCTTTTTTTTAGATTAAACACTTTCTTCCATTTTTGATCACGATCGAACGGTCATCACCATCATCACACATGTTCTTGATTTTTTTTCCATTCCAGATTTCCATTTCTCCTTCATTTTAATAGCCTTGTCGCCAATTTACGGCTCCCTGACAAACATACATTAAGGAGCTCGCCGACCATTAATCAATTTTCGTAGACGCGAAGTGGAATCTAATTTCGATCTTCCTGTTATTGTAAACGAAAAGAAAAAAAAACGGAAACATTTCCAAAGAACTATTTAACAATATCTTCCCAATGTCGCAAATAAAAGGAGACGTTAAATAACGGGCTAACGTCTAGCCTAGTAAGCAGTTTGAACCCATTTTTTCGTTAACTTATCCTCAATAAGGAAAGTCACCTTTATTAAAAAAATCAGAGAGATATATGCGCAACATATGATATAAATTGAGATGATTGGCGAGAGTTTTACAAAAAAATGGGGTAGTTAGATTAAATCACCTAAATGGTCTGAGATCGGATAAACAGAGAGAATTAAGAATGTAGCAGTACGGTTGCGGCAATCGAACCAGCGGTAATCGAATCCGAGACTATTGAATCCAAACTTTCCCTCTCGATAGAGTCTCATCTACAGGACATTTTTTATTGCCTGAAGTTCCATAATAAGCTCAACCAATAATTAAAAGTTCAAAAGTTCAAGAAACTTTCAGTTTTGATTTCGCTGCGAGATCAATATTGTACTGTAAATGTACTCTACTTCCGGATTAGTTGTTGGTATGCTTTGACATGTAAATCTAAATTTAGTTTTTAACTTAACTTACGCTATTTACCAGCATTCAAACATGTACGGGGTGTTGCAAATATATACAGGGCAGTACTTCTGGGTAGCCTATCCGCTCATACAGTGTTACATCATCATATTTCGACCATTGTTAATCATATTTCAATGTCTAATATTGGAAATTTTATTAGACACGTCCATTCAAACTTTCGTTGGATTGAGTATAGTTAGAACTAATAAGGTCTATTCTTTCAGTCTTTTGCAAACAAAAGAGATAATTGTGATCAAAATACTTTCACGACCAAAAAACGGAGAAAAGATATATCACTGCAGAAATTACACAGAGCTACGAACGTAATGACTGTTTGGTTTATTAGAAATTTTGGCGTCGACTACTAAGGCCATTTTGCGCCTTTTACACAAGTTACGCCCAGGACAAACACAAACATCCATGCCTACGGCGGGATTCGAACCCACGACCAGGCGGACTCGAGAACTAGAAAGTCTAAGCCCTAGCCCTCTCGGCCACCTGGCCGGCGCGAACGTGATGAGCTCGCTTTACTCAATTTCATGTTACGCGATTATTTCATAGAACCAATTAATCGCATAAAGCGAAGGACATCTGTAAATAGAAGTCAATATTGCAACTATGTAAAATTAATTAGTCTGCCTCTTTTTAAATAAATAATTCGCACATATTTTCACATACGATTTATCACTTCACTATTAGTTTTAATGGTTTTGGTTGAAATATATTCGCCGAGAATGGAGTAAAGTGGATAAATCGACTAAAATTGAGGTTTATTTTTTTCCCATCAATTTCTTAAAAAAGCGACTTAAACTCGAAAAAAAACATAAGTCGAGGTATCTCTACAACCCAAAGACTAATCTATTACTGATATCTCGCTGTTTCCTGCTTTTTCAATGAGCTTTTTTTTAAACTCTGTCAAAATGCTCCTGCGAGAGTCTATTTAAAATCGTCAAAGAATATGAGAGTGGGAGTCAGTAACTACAGGGCGCACTTTCTAAATTTCTGAATGTTCAATATTCACGCTTTTACTTCATAAAAACATGCCATTATAAAATAGTTTGTAAAATAACAATAAAGTGATTTTTTTATTTAAAAGCATTTAAAAGATTTTTTTAAAAAAAGCATTAGTCCTGAGGGCAATCGGAAAATTTTTTTAATTTTTTTCTACTTTCATTCTCGAATTCAAATCCATTTCTGTGCGATTCGATCTCTTTATTACGCGTTGGAAGCGTAGCTCTGTTGTTCTTGTTGTTGTCGTCGTTGATGTTGTTTTGAGTAGATCAACGACGAAAATCTCGTTTTTTATTCACGCTCAACGGTGAAGCCATCTGCTCCATTGAACAACCGCCGCCCACGCGGCTCAAGTTCCGTAAAGGATTCCCCCTAATCACTGTCATGACAATTGGCTTGTACAATAAACTCACCTCCCTCTGGTTTAGATGCTAATTCGGCTCGACCTCTCACTTTATTACGTTGTTTTTTTTTTCCTCGCTTTGTCCTTCCATTATGATTATTACCTTTTGTTCTTAACTCTATGGATTTCATCTTTTTTTTTTTTAATGTAAACTTTTCCATTAAGCGGCCTAAAACGCAACAAACCACATTTTTATCATACAGCTGATGCGCAGAAGAAAAGGAGGGCCGAGGGAGTTATTGGGAATGGAAACCGTTATTACGAATGGAAAGGGAGGGGGGGGGGGATAGGAGAAAGAGGTTGAGAAAAAAAAATCCTGACCTATTGCACACGCGCAGATGTTGCCATCCCGACTGCCACAGCTCGGGCCTTCGGAGAAACACAGCTCGGGAAAATTAATATGACAGTTTAAAAAGTTTCGCCCACCTGAATGGAAATGTTGCTCATCCCAACGGACTCGACGACGCCATCTTGATGCACTCGGGGGGTCAAAGGTCGGCGAGACACGCGCGAAAAAATCGACAGAGCGATACTGCGCTCGCCCAACGCGCCTGGGCAAATGAGAAGAGATGGAGTGAGAGAAGGAGAGGAGAGAGGAAGAGCAAATCACAATAACTGCATTGGATGGTCATTGCAGCGAGCGCTCTCATCTAACGTGGCACCCTTTATCCCACTGGCGAAATGCGAAATAACAAGTGGGGAGGTGGGTAAAGTAGAAAAGGCAAAAGGAAAGGGAGGCTGGAAGGAAAAGGGGGGGGGGTAAAAAGAAAAGGCCCCAAAACGAACACTCGCTAATGAACCATCCCCGACGCCTTGTTTCGCTCTGGAAGAAGCAAAAACGCTAAGCGGGACCGACGTCGCCGGTTTAATTTCCACTCGAAAGGATGACAGCTCACCTTTATCCAATTTCAACCGTCGGAAAACAAAACGGGGAGCCGGACTGATTGCAACTGCTTTGCCTTGCCCATTACAAATTCAACTTATTAGTAAAATCTCAAGAAACAACGCGACTCAGAAGAAACACGACTCGCTGCTCGGACCGGAAAAGGACGAATTAATTAAGCAACATCAAAAAAGAAAAAAGAAAATAACAAAAAGGAAGAAACAACAGCGAATACACTCAACTTCTCGATTTACACATTATTTCTAATCAGCCTCTTAATAATTTATGTCTTCAGTTTCAACTGCAAAGCAACTACGCTATCGGTTTATATGATATTCATCTTTTTGGAGGATGTTAGTTTTTGTTTTTTTACAAATTTTAAAATCTAGTTTAATCTTCCTTAATATATGTAAATGCCACAACTATAATATTGAAAATACAAAAAATTAACAAGAGTGGACATCCCAAAATTAATAACAACAAACTGCATCCTAAAATTCATGTATTGGAATTCCAAGAACTTTCAGTGAATATTAAGCGACTCTTATTAATTATTTGTATTTCCATTACTATAATTTAGACATTTATATTCTGGAAGATTAAATGGTTTATATTGTTTGACATATGTATATATGAAATGGCATAACGGCGGAATCATTAAAAAATTGATATCGGAATTCGAACTAAAAATATTTTGAGTTAGAATTATGTGTGAAACATGTAAATTTGTTGTAAGTTATTATATAAATTAGTTCGAAATCATGCGATTCAAGCATGTACTTATTCAAGAGGAAGTTTGGTTAGAACTTGATCGAGAAGGGGGAAAAGAAATACAATCGAAACCCGTTAATACGAATCCGGTTAATACGAATTGTTTCTCTGGTCCTGGTCACGTGAATGTTATTTTTATATACATGTAAAATAGAAAGAAATTCATTTAATATGAATTTTTTTATAAAACCCGGATAATACGAAGAAAATCAAGAAATTCATTCCAAGATATACATTATTTGAGATATTTATTAAAAAAAAACAAATTTTTAAACAAGGAAGCACATCTTATTCCATAATCGCGAATTTGATTGGTTCTTAGAGTAAATGAACTACAAAGCACGTGGAATGTAAGAACTGCGAATTTTGATTAGTTTCCACTGTTTATTTAAACTTGGGCATTTTCAGCATTAAATATTTGCAAGGGCAATATTTGCAGTGATATTAGAAAAATTTTTATTCGTTTATGTAAAGAAAAACTTCAGTAACAAAGTATTTTTTGAAATAAACGAATGACAATTTTTAAAAACGCAGCTTGATTCATAACATTACAGCATCGGGTTTCCCTTCATTCCCGAATAATACGAAGAAAATTTTGAGTCCCATGAAATTCGTAGTAATGGGATTCGACTGAGTCCCTAAAATGACTTTGAAAAGGGGTTCATTATTGGTGCTCGCCTAGCTGGAGCTATGATTGAAACGACAAAGCAGCTGACTGGATTCTCGAATGGTGCGATATCCAGAGAATTCAACTGTTGGAAAAATGATCCGAAGTCTTTGTCTAAATCGAAGTAAGGACAGTCGATCATGAGCGAGATGGCCATCGTTTAAAATGACTTGTACGCAGAACAGGACATCTGTTCATTGAGCAACAATTGACAAATGATTTTAACCATGGCTGCCCCCGACCTTTATGGGCACAACCATGTGCCGGAAAGTGAAGTGGATCCAAATCGGCATGCTTATTTAAAAACCCACGATTTATGCAACAAAGAATAGCGAATTTCTTTTACAATGGTGTCTGTAACATCGTGACTGGACACGTGAAGACTGAAAGAATCATGATAGACGCTGTCTTTTACCGACGGTAGGCAGAGGAGCCCCATAAAGCAATGGATCCAGCATACTTTACGAACATCATCAAAGTACTCGTAGTAGTATTATTGTAGAGAACTTTTTCTGCTGGAATGAACTGATCGCTGATATTTATGGAAGAATCGGGTGAGTTCAACGGACTGCCTAAACATTATTGCCGACCAAGTTCATCCTGCAATGCTGCATTTTCTTCGAGCAAAAATTCGGCAGTGGCTAAGCGAGCACGAAGATGATTTCTGTCATTTACCCTAAGCGCCCTAATGCCTAGATCCAACCCCATAGAGAACTTTCCGATCCCGCTTGTATTTCTGTACATGATTAAGATACTAGATCGAAATACTCAAATGTTCCTGGATAACATAGTTTCATACAAACTAAACAGCATTTAAATTGGTATCGATTTTTCGTAAAGCCATCTTTGAATTTATTCACCATCTCAAAAATCGTTTTGTATGTAAACTTGGGTATATGAATTCCGTAAATCGGTCTTCCATGACATTCAATGTCAATTCCTTTAATACGGCACGGTTTCCTCTGGATGGCTTAAGAGGATAATCGGCCTTTTCTCCTAGTTCTTTATTTTGGTGAGTGTGGTAGTGGAAGTAATGCTTCCGGAGCACTTGAGTTGATTTCCCCTGCGCTGCTCGATTATCAATTTTATCATTTTACATGTGGAAACCAGTATTGTAAATGTAAAACTAACCTGGGCATTTACTTAACATGTAACTTTGTATAGTAGTATGAATTATGACCGAACTTTAGACATTTCTTTGAAATGTGACCTGTTTTAGCAGAATAAGCAGTTACCTTTGGAACGCATTTAATTGCTTCAATATTGTTTACTTCTTTAAAGTGCTCAATTTCAGTGCCGCATCGTCTGTAAAAGCAAGCAGCTAAAAATATATTTTATGTTTTTAATATACATTTCTAAAAGAAGTGATTATTTAATATTTTTGTTGTATTTAAATTTAATAAATAAAATTATTCCATTATTTGACATTGAGAATTACAATATTCAAAGTCTCAAAAGCAAACATAAGCAATTCCTGGATTCTAAAGGAAATTTTTTTTAAAAATTAATTAAAATTATGAATTATAATAATAATGATCAACTGTTTTATCCGATGTTTAAAAAATAAATATTAATATAAATTAAAGTTAAAAAAATAATTTGTTTCCCGTTTCTTCCGATGAGCTCCGAAGTGAAACGAGTTTCGAAGTTCCGTTAAAGTATCAACCGAAAATCCCGGTTTCCCTAACCTCCCATCATTAAAAAAAAAAAAAAAAATTAAAATAATAATAATAATAATAATAATAATAATAATAATAATAATAAAATCATCTACCACGCAATCTCGTATTAAAAAAAACTTCCTCTAAAATTAATTAATTAGTGTAAGAAAAAAAGTAATTATGTTCTAAAATAATGTCTTTAAAAAAAAGCCGATTATGCACGTTTCATGTCGACGAGAAAGATTTACGCAAAGAGAGGGAGAAATTAAAATATTTAGAGAAAAAAATTGAAGAGAAAGAAGATGCTCTACGATTAATATAACAACAAAAAATAAAGTATCTCTATCTTCTCCTTTTCATAATACATTAATTGTAACCATGAAATTGAGTTGGCATTTTGGGAACCACCCTGTTTCGGTTCTCATTGAAATTCTCGCAACGTCGTCATGATCGTCTCCCTCACCTGTAGGACCCAAACTCATTGATAATTGCTACATTTTTTTAAAGGGACAGGTAACAATCGATAGACAGACAGACACTCACTCACTCACACACACACACATACACAGATACATACACACACACACACACACACACACACACACACACACACACACACGCATAAAAGATTATCTTTAAACGCTTCTTCCTTCCCATGGAGAAGATTTTCTATGGCACTTGACTAGAACCCTAAAAGGGGCGCTCGAAAGGATTGCGGAAATGAAGGAGGAAACAAGCAGAAAAAAAAACAAATTAATATCTCATAAATTATAATAAAAGGTGTTGCGAAGCAAAGGAATTTTTTTTCTTATACCCCAGTTATCAAAATATTTTCGTGAACCTAATGCGCAATAACCGCGTTACTGTCGATCATTAGAAGAACTAGGGCTGGTTTAAAAAAATATAAATAAAATAAAAAAAAAACAAAAACCCAACAAAATTAAACAAAAGACTGTTTTCTCAAATTTCTTCTGTCTTTTGTGATGTGCATATAAAATTTCTAATGTTAAAAAATCCATTAAATATTAAAAATTCTTTGGAACTCCGATTACGCATCTGCGCTTTTGTCAATGCTATTATTTTTGCTTCGTTATTTCCCCCATCGAGAGGAATGAATTTCGCAGAAAATGCTGACTTTACATACAAAAAAAAATTAAATTATGAGTTTTCGTACTAAAAAAACGAAACAAAATCAGAACAAAAGCCAACAAGAAAAAAAAACAAACAAACAAACAAAAAGAAAAGTCGATTAAGCATCCAAGCAAATGTCCTGCAAACGAACGGATTGTCATTGTCCACGCAAAACACCCCCACTACCGCAAAACCTGCTACATCACCTTATTCCGATCCCATTTGTCAGAATCCCTTTCCCATGACCCTTCCACCCACCCATACGGGATGACGTCACGACCGCAGCTTCCGTCAACCGCACTTTCGATTTGGCCCACTTACACGACGCGGAAACCCAACCGCACATTGATCCATTAAGTCGAAATGGTTGGCAACATTCTCAACTTCATTCCTCCTCCCCATCCATGTTTCCATCTCTTTTTCTATGAAATTAAAAAAGAGAAAATTAATGAGGAGGAAAAAAAGAGAACTGAACCCGAACCCTCAGAGCAGCCAGGAATAAACGACAGGTGAGTTGGGATGAATGATTCTAAACGAAGCAAATTGAACGGCGACAGGACGGGAAGAATGACGCCATTTAACTAGCTAAAAATAAAGTCAAAAGCTGCCAGAAAACTTCACACACATGTAGTCTCCTCCTTCATAATTCACCATTTCTATTTGAATCGTCATGACATTGAATTAAACGAAAAAAAAAAAAAAAAAAAAAAAAAAATTTAAAAATGCTTGCTTCAGGTTCAACTATTTCAAATATTACAAAAACTTTTCATTTCGAAACATATCCATGATTTAACACACGTTGTATTGTATAGTGTATATAGTTATTATAATTCCATAACGTGTGAAAAAGAATCCTAATGTAAGAAATTTAAACAGTTCAAATGCACATACTGAAGATGCCCGAAAGGATGAAAATCGATTGTATATAAATCTATTAATAAACCTTGTATTGTAAAATGGACGTTATGGAATTTAACTATAAAATCGAAACATATTAAAGCCAAATTTTTTGTGTTTAGAAAACGGGATATTAAACTTTAAAAAAATCATTATTTACACAGCATATAAAATATTAGGGGATAAATAAAAATGAATATGAAGCGATAAAAAAGAAGCCTTTGATTTTTGTTTAGCAAATGGCAAGTAATAGAAAAGTAAACGGCAAGTCAAAAAACATTATCGAAATGCAAAACCAAACTTTCATTTCATTGCTCAAAATGCACTATAAGAAGGCTAAACTACTGGAGTATCTGCACTTTCCCTGATCGTCAAAGTGCACATCTTGAAATTTCCTTGCTCTTGCAATGCCTCTGCAATAAGATTTGCCCGAATCCGAAGCCTGGAGAGCTATAGGACGTCTTGAAGCTGATAAAACACAGACGGCAATGGCAGCAGCACTTGGAACAGATTGTGAAAGCGTGATGACCAGATTGTGGAATCGCCTTCAGTAGGAAGAAGACGAGATCAGGATCGTCCATCTGTCTGCCTTAACAGCAAGAGATGACCGCTACTTGACGTTACTGGCAACAAGAAACTGCTGCCACTGGACAATGTATAGATACCTCAACGCTATTATAACTTTTACAATTTCAAATTTGTCATTTGGAGGAGTTTCACGATTTTTTAAAAATATTTGGTCGATCACTGTTTGGTCGTTGGAGGCAAAACATCATAGCATGCTTGTAGAAAAGAGTAAATTCACAGCATTCGCGGTAATTGATTTGTACAATTACGAGAGTTGTTCAAAGTGATTATCATAAGTTTCGAAACACTTAAATACAGCGAACAGTCGCTCCTACCCATTTCCCTAGTAATCTGTTATCAAGTAATCCCATATGTCTAGGTGGATGTGTGGTCTTCATTGATCGGGGTAGTCTTCATTCAATGTATGTAATAATCTTGGGAAGTCAGCTTTCGATTTTACCATTATGGAAAAATTTATAGATAACATCTAACATCTAGGAACTTTCGTATTACCGTTCCGATGCCATAACCACTAAGCTAACATGAGTTCGAGTCCAAGCTGTGGAATTTTCTTTATTATTTTTCTCTATTTTTTGTTAATATCCGGAGGTATTGCGTGAAAACATCTCCCTGGTCCCATTTTTCCAGTTATATTTATAACATTATTCGCCATTTAACAGTAAAGATAGAATAGAGAGCCGCGTTTGTAACCTATGCTCATAGGACATGTCTGATTCGTTTGGTTTGTTTGGTATTAACGTCCTTTTCAACTGCCTAGGTCATTTCAGGACAACGTTATAGGGGTCGCAAATTTTGTCTCGCAAGGGTTCTTTAACGTGGATCCACACGGGACCAACGGCTTTACTTCCCTTCCGAAGGAAGTGCGTGATCTCAGGATTTTCCCCTTGAAAAAAATCCTCGTCGTCCTCGGCTGGGGTCGAACCCGCGTCCTCGGGCATGAGAGGCGATCACGCAACCACTGAGCCACCGAGGCCGACAGGCATGTCTGACAGCGATAGCTGCCATGTCCACGGTGGCTTAGTGGTTACGGCATCGGGACGTTAACCCGAAGGTATCTGGTTCGAGTCCAGGTCGTGGAATTTTCTTTACTATTTTTCCTTATTTAATTTTCAAATAACTGGTCGAATTTAAAATTAATCAGTTTACAATTTGAAGCGGCTTTCTTCATCAATGATCAAAATAAAATTTCCAACTTGATCTGGCAATGAAACGTGATCCATCCAGTATCCACATTAATGCGAGGGGCGTTCAAATTTTTATTTTATTTATTAGTACTGGTAATCCAATACGTCCATCCAGGGCCTGTATGGCGAGAAGCCGACGAGTTGGGTCCCTGGATGAACCTGGATTAACGACACAGCAGCCGGGGGGGGGGGGGGGGGTGAAGATCGTGAATCACGGATGGTCGCCCATCCAGTGACTAGCCGTGCCTGATGTTGCTTAACTTCACAGAAGTTGTGTTTCAGTGAAAGCCCACCAGGCCACGGCCTCCCCACTTTTTGAGCTGAACTTTATTTTTTGTAAATTTCATTGTTGTGAAAATCTAAACTTTCATTGTTGAGATGGCAACTACCGCCTGTCATGCAAATGCAACACCACTCATCCGATTGCCATGACAACCGATTGCTTAAACAAAATGGCGAACAGCGATGTGTCGACCAAACGAATAATAATCAATTTTCTCAACAACGAAGGTGTGAAAGCATCTGAAATTCATCAGAAGCTTCAAAGACAGTTCACCAAGTCATGTTTGTCTCGATCATCTGTCTTTCTATGGTGTCAAAAGTTTGAAGGAGGGCGAAAATCCACCGGCAATGAACCTCATAAGGCAAGGCCAGCAACTACTGTCAATGACGGTATCATCGCACGAACAAATGAGCTGATAAGGGACAACAGTCAGATTCATGTCGGAGAATTAGCTTCAATACTGAACATCAACACTGGCAATGTAGAGTCCATCTTCCACGATAAGCTGAAATTCAACAAGATCTGTGCCAAATGGGTCCCTAACCAACTCTCCGAGGATCACAAAACATCCGGGTGGAAATCTGTTCCATGCTGCTGCAGCGCTATGAAAGGGAAGGTGTCAGTTTCCTAAGTGACCACCGACAGACATGGATTCATCACCAAACTCTGCGAGCATGGAGGGGTGACTACGATTCAAGAAATTCAAGATGACACCGTCTGCAACAAAAGCGATGACGACTGTATTCTGGGACAGTAAGGGTATCATTCATGTCGATTTACTGGAAGAACGTCGAACCATAAATGCAACCTACTATTGTGGACGTCCCTGAAGCCGGCACTAAGGAAAAAGCGATCAGGACTCCTTACCAGTGGTGTTTGTTTTCTGCAAGACAATGCCAGACCACACATAGCCAAACTGACTATGGACACACTGATGGAACTCAAATGGGACATCTGACCACATCCACCATACAGCCCGGATCTCTCCCTTTGCGACTATCACTTTTTTTGGACCATTGAAAGAGTTCTTGGGAGGACAGAGGTTCGGCTCCAATGAGGAAGAGAAAAAGGCTGTCCTGACGTGGTTTCGACACCTGCCTGAAGATTTCTACAGAACCGGTATCCAGATACTCCCAGAACGATGGAAAAATTGCGTAGAGAAGCAAGGAGAGTTCTTTGAGAAATAACTTTTGTGCGTGTGTGTTTTTTGTAGTTCTCTGATTTTATAAAAAATAAAGTCTAGGTCAAATTTGAACTCCCCTCGTATGTAAAGTTGAATTACTGGACGGCAATGTTTCATTGTATCAATCTCCAGCTAGTTGGAATTTTAGAATGGCGTTGTTCCAAAATAAAATGGTAAGATGACCACTTTCGGGCTCAGCTGAGCCCCTTCTTGACAGAAATAATTCCAATTTTAAAGTTGGCCAATCATTTTAAAATTCTAAATTCAATTATGAAAATTTTGTATCGTTTTATTTTCTTTAATTTACTTTATTCTATTAAGTAGCGGAAGAATGGAGCTGCTTATTGGTTTTACAATGTTCGTCTGTCCTTCGTTCTCTTCATAATTTCTGCATTTTTTGAGATAGAAGGTTGAAATTCGGCATGTAGCTTACTAAGTTATTTAGTTCGGTTTTGATTGTTGCACTGGGGTCGGAATTATGGAGGTGGGAAGCAAGACGAAATAAAAGATCTGTGTATACGTAAAAGAGTGAAAGTTACAATGCAAATTCCTCTAGGCAAGATCTACATTACTATGAAGTTTAGGCCAAATTGTTCCAGTAGGGTTAGAGTTGTGGGGGTGGCAGTCACTTGACCTTTAGAACTATGGTAACATATGGCATGTGAAATTTCATTCGATCGGAAATTATGAGGAAAAAAAAGAAGATAGACCGCTTTTACATTTTCTAAATACAACGTTTGAAAAAAATCAATTTTTTTGATTAAAAAACTTGAGGGAGCAGAGGGGAGGATTAAAAAGTGCAGGTAAAGGGGTAAAAATAGATGACCGCAGGGATTCCGCTACTTTCCTATACCCTCCTCGGGGGGATTAATTTCTACTATTGTTACTATTGTTCTATTATTACGGTTGAGGTTGTCTACTTTTTCCTAGAGAAATATTTCCTCAACGTTAATCATCTCGATGGTTGTGGCTTTGAATCCCGCCGTGAGCATGGATGTTTGTGTTTGTCCCGGGCTGCATGCAGAAAAAACTTGTGTAAAAAGAGCAAAATGACCTTAGTAGTCGACGCCAAAAATTCTAATAAACCAACCAACTTAATCATCTCGATTTAAACGATAATAGTTTATAGAGTTTTTTAATGCTATATTAA
The DNA here is from genome assembly GCA_023313115.1 of Rhysida immarginata. NCBI lineage: Eukaryota > Metazoa > Arthropoda > Chilopoda > Scolopendromorpha > Scolopendridae > Rhysida > Rhysida immarginata. Next base: position 970,394 of record JAHWFO010040648.1, read on the forward strand.
AGTAAAATAATGAGTTTTCATTTTAAAATCACGATTGAAGCTTGAAAATTTTATGGAGAGATTCATATTATTAGGTTATTTTTAAGCACCTTAATTTAAATTATATAATAGAAAGAGTACAACATATATGCAATATATACCTAGTTCCTTGTAAGTTAAGCGTTGCTATAATGCAATTAATAATAATTAATATTATTGGGAGCAGGCACGGCCCTTGATTCAGAATTAAGATATAAAGTGAAACGTTATACCCATTCAATATAAAATTATCATGAACTATTTATTTTTTAAATTTAAATACCTGCGATAAAAAAGGGAAAAAAATGCGCTAAGGCTGCATTATTAATAGATTGCGAGTGAAAGTTGTTCGAGTCGTCCTTTTCATAAAGTCCCCCCACCCACTCTTTCTTTCTCTCTCTTCTTACTGCCTCAGTGAAAACTTTCACGAACATTTGACACAAATTACTCCGGAGATGTATTCCGAGGTGAAAAGAGTTAAGGAAGTTTGCCCAGAATATGGCCGTTGTCACCGCCGCCATCGTTTACATTCACGACGGATCCGCCACAAGGGGTCGCACGCCTCATTACATCCTCCTCCTCCTCCTCCTCGGTTGCAGACAGCATTGCATTTTATTCGGTTGCCATTGCTCGATTTAGAGAAGAGGAAAACTTACGATTCCCTTCTCCTCCTCCTCCAGCCTATTTATTTATTTTTTTAGTTCGTCTCCTAACGAAACAGAGGCCTGCGGTTCCGACCCAGGAAAAGGCGAAACGATCGAGATTTCCGTTGCTCCATGAAGGCGAGGAGATGTGCGCAAGTCGTTTCGCCGACGAGGAGCGGAGATGGAGACTTCCTCCTCCGACTTCCTCCCTGCGACGCCGTAACGATGTCAACCGATGCAGCAACGAGAGAGACCAACGACGGCGGCGATTCGCTAAGAGGAAATCGGAAAACGACGCTGCTCAAAATGCAACCACATCCAAACGGTCGAGGAGACCCGAGTTCAAGCAAATTCGGCTCAACCCAAGAAAACTCGACATTATACCAGACCGAAACGGAGATTAGATGGCAAAGAGGAGGGGGGGAAATATATATAGTTTCTCTATTTTAAAGAAATTCTCGAACAGGACTCATCTCCTTTAGACTGCTGACAGAGCTTACTCATCTTCTTTAGGGGACTTCATTTTTAAGAAACAAGTTACTGTAGAATAATAAAATTATTAATAATCAAATAATGAAACTATTCTACCATGATTTTAAATTCCTAAAATCTTATCAAACATCAACAAATTTCTTTTTGGCTTACATTTTCGTCCACCCAGCTCAACATATTTTTTTCACTAAAATCGACTTAAAAACTTATGATTCGAGAAGATCTGCTGAAATATTTCAACAAAAAATTCCGTATGTGAGCAAATAGCGGAAACAAGTATTTAAACTAATGCACCCTTAGAAAGTTCCTTCAAAATAATTTTGGTCCATTCATACAAGCGAACGAAAGTCAACAAATGCGACATAAAAGATGGACTCCTCTCATTGAGACGAATAATTTTTTGTAAATCAATTTTTGCTTGTGATCAGCCTATTTGGAATTATAACGGTTTTATTAAGCCATTTTGGAATTATGCCCCCCCACCCCCCAACTGAAAAATGTCTTTCATGATTCGCGAAGAACTTTCTATCTGTACACATTACGTATTTCGAACCGATTCCCATTGAGGTGAATAATTTTTGGGTTCTGAAGAAATATTCAGGTTTTTTTTTTTAGTTTAAAAATTTTGCTCATCCATCCAAATAACAGAACTCTGAATTAAATATCTATTAAACGTCATCGAAATTTGACATCTCACAATGCAAAATTGAACCTACGAAAGAAGTATTTTAATTTTTTGGGCATAGTGGGAGGCCTGTGCGAATGTACCTTTCAACCATTACAATTTATTTCATGTATGTTATAAACTTCTATTAAATCCTACACCTTTATAACAAACTAACATTGTGTTATAATCATATTTATTAAATCAAAATTTACAAAAATAAAACGAACAGAATTTACAGCCCAATTTAAAAAATTGACAGAAGTGGTGTTGTAATCCAACTGGAAAATTCTGGAATCCAACTGTTAAGATGACAATTAAGGCACTGCAAACCATCTTACTCCTTCTCAAGATGAAATGAAAAAAAGATGAAATAAAAAATTAAGATGTAGCATAATATTATTGTAGCTAAAGTTTTCGAAAACATCTGCTTTCATCTTTACGCAAAATAAAAGTTCACAGTTCGATTTTATTACCAGAAGAGCCACACGAAATAATGACGTAAATGAAATGATTGAATAATTTTCTGATTATTAACTAAGTTATCGCGGTACAATTATGTTGTCTCAAGATGATGATGACTTATAGACCTCAAAGAAGTCAAAAGACAGCCCAGATGGCAGAAACAGCTTTTGGGACTTCACTAGGAAAAATTCCACCACTCTTGTTTTGTAATCGCAGAATGGTCATTACTTCGTCAAACAAGGAGTACCAAAAAAATTGAACTTTTTTATATATATATTTTTTTTTTACAGGTATTTGAACTTTTCAAAGCTGCACACCAAACAACGAAATACTAAGTAACCGCAAAAGTTCTTGCCGTTTTTATTTTCGGAAAACAAAATGATGTACACAGAAAGTAGCGTATCGCTAGTCCCCAAAGTAATCCCCATTGGCATCTAGCACCTTCTGCCAACGTGTCGCCTGTTGATCAATCTTCTGGCTGTAAAATTTGCCGGTCTTGGACTCAAAGAAGCCCGTGAGTGCCTTTCGCAGGTCTGTATCATTGGTGTAGGACTTTCCACGAAGATGGTTGTCCAGAGAATGGAAAAGGTGATAATCCGTTGGAGCAAGATCTGGTGAGTAAGGTGGATGACAAAGTTTCCCAGCCAAGTTGCTCTATGGTTTCCCTGGCCGCCCACGCCACATGTGGCCAGGCATTGTCATGAAGAAAGAGTACCCCTTTGCGATTCACCAATGCTGGCTCCTTCTGCTGCAATGTCTGTTGCACACGTTCCAACTGCTGAGAGTACAGGTTCCCAGTGATGGTTTGGCCAGTTGATAGCAGCTCGTAGGAACCATTTGGCGTCTAGTCCACCAGACACACTAGACTACGGGGTTCATCAGAAATGGCAAATTCTCCAGAACTGAATTTCAGGAACCGGTGCCTTGCGGTGCGTTCATTCACAGCATCATCCCCAAACGCAAGACACATTCGGCAACTTGATGCTGCTACTGGCACGTCCATCTTGAAGTCATAAAGCAAATAACACCTAACCATCTCCTTCGATACCTCCATTTGTCTTCACTTCTGCACGAGATGTGATCGATGCGAATGTCCAACAGCCCTGTATTTATACAAGCTAACCTTCCTGCTCCCCCCTGACAGAAGTCGGACCACCCTGTACACTCGATTGCATATATTCTGTCACTTCCTTTTATGGTAACATAAAAACAGCAAGAACTTTTGTGGTTACCTAATAGAAAAATTTTGGCCATTTTATTATCATTGTTGCATTAAATTGTCACGATTAAGATTCTACTTTTTTCCGAAGAAGTAACAAATCCATGATACGGATTTCAGAATGCTCTTCAGCATATCTTATAACGGAATAGGTCAACAGCAATATCTATCGAGTGGTTGCTCATGAAATGTTGGATTTCGGGATGAAGTAAATTTTATGTTTTATAAATATATGACGGCGCTAGAGTTTTGGATAATGAAGGTTAAATATCCCTGCACATGAACAAGGAAGGAATCATTTGAGTGCTACTTTAAATTGTGATAGTTCAAACATAAAATAGAAGTAAGCCAAATACGGAGATATTTTTCTTTGCGAGTTTAAATTTGACAGAAAGCAGCAAGAAAGAGCAACAAAGCATTTGGAGAGACACAGTCAATGAAAGATTTCTTGAAAATGAACGCGTGGGCACTCAGTACCACCCGTCGACAACAAGGAACTGCGAACATTCGTGTAGTCTAACCCTCGCCAAACTGTATCGTAGCTACATGGCAGAGAAATGTGGACAGTCCACTATTCTATAGATAATCATCTTTGTTTGGTCAACAGAGATGAAGTTTACACTAGAAGACATTTTCTCATTCACTATACTCTTCTGATCTCTCGCCAATCGACTACCTTTAAGCATTTGGACTTTTTTTAAGCAAGGAAAAGGTTCAATAATGAGGCAGATGTCAAAAATACCTCTGAGGAGTCTCTGCAGTTCTAAACGCTATACTTCTAAGAAAACTGGCACAAAGAGACTGGTTTCATAATGCCAAAAAATTTTTGTATCTAATGGTGCTTATTTTGATTAATTAAATTAAATTGAAACTTAATTAGCAACAGTTTCCACAGACTTACTGTTGTGCGAATTTCAAAACCAAAACCTTACAATACTGAAAAAATAATTTTTATTTTTGTGAAATACTGAGTGGAAAATTTTTAAAATAATTTTTTTTCCTTATAAAATTTTTTTCTTTAGAAAATTTGCTATAATAATTTCGAATTTTTGTGAAATGCAAGAAAAGACCCAGAAATGTTGTACTCATGTTCAGTATTCACCGCATACCTCTTAATGAGTTTTAATTTTAAGCTCATTACATAGATGAGGGAAAAAATTAAAATTTTTAATGGAGCTACATTTCATTTTAAATTGGTGAGAAAATAAATTAATGGAAAATTAGATTACAGTTTCCAACGAAATAAACAAAGACCGACAGATGCACACATACAGGGTGAGCAGAGAATGGGAAGCAGGGAGAGAAGACACCCACACAAAAGAGAGAGCGGGGAGGAGGAAAAAAGAAAAGGATTCTTTCGTAATTTCTTTCAGAAGTTGGTAAGCTGGTGACATTTAGCAGGAGAGATTAAGAAGCACAGTTTTCGCATTGTTTCCTTGCCAAGACCAAAGATCGAGGAAAGGGGTCAATGAAGGGGAAAGGAGGTGCCACGTGACAGCGCCGCTTCTTTTGATAACCTGAGAGAAATAGTCGAGATTCTTGCAGAGTTTTCCTAAGAGTCTCGATTCCCTTTTCTTTTCTGTCCTGCGTGTTTTATTCGTTGCCGTGTAATTGGAAAGAGAGAGGAGTGCACGGGTGGACTGACATTCCTATGCCTGTTCATGCAAAGCCACGAAACCCTCTCTTCCAAAGTGGTAAACAAAACTTCATTCACGGCCGAGGCTCATACTTTAAATTCCTTCGTAATTAAAATTAATCCTTTTGTGCCGTGCGCTGCTGCTGTTGTTGCAAAGGCACGAAACGCCTTCTCCCTTTTTCTCCGCCGCGACGAACACTGACAGCTCGCCGACCGACCCTCCGCCAACCTTCTCCTCCTCCTCCGCTTCCTCCCTTCGTCATCGATCCCTGATCCTCATTGTGGAAAGGAACTTTCTACCCCCTTTGACTACAAATAACCAACAACAAACAACAACAACAACAGCAACAACAACAACGAGGACGATCCAAAGAGAGCCTCCTCTTTCCCTCAAACATATAAACACATTTGCAGTCGCAAGGATTCCGAAATAATCGCATCGTCGAAACGTTCAAACCTCTTGTTTCAACAAGTGACGGGAGGAGGGGAAAACACGACATAATATTGGATAAAAGCATGACAAACAAACCTTAAATGGTTCACTTGTGGTGGATGGGCTTTGAGCGCCAGAGAAAACAATGTCAACGAAGGGCGAGTGATAGAATACAACGCTGGGAAACCATAGACACACACGGTGCAAAGGAAAACCATTAAAGTTGTAGCAAGTGAAATTAAGTCGTTTAGATACAAACCTCACAAAAATAAATTTGCATAGAATTTAAGGTTTCACCATAATATCAAGACAAAGCTAAGATATTAAGTTTGAAACCAACGACCGTTCTTTATGAACTGTTTCGTGACGGGAGCAGGCACATCTGCTCACTCCATGAGGATTAGCACAGCGCAAACTTCAAAGACGCACAACTTCAAAGCTGCTCCAGACAGATCGCTTATTTTTAAGTTAATATAGAAACCTCTTTCTATCCGAAATAGCTAGGCATTAGTAAAAGTTGTGAACACTTTTAAAGAAAATAGCATTTCTACACCTACTATGTTACACCAATGGTATCTAAATTTAGAAAATTTTTACCTGACATAAAACAATTTTTTTAAAATTACTATTGTAATTAAATACTTTCTATAAAGCAGAGCTTTCTAAACTGGATGTCGCCTGGTCGTTGGATTTAGCATTGTATAGCTAGGGTGTCACCATATAAAAAAAGTTCGGAAAGCACTGCTATAGACACAACACAAAATATTATCGATTGATGCGACAATATACAGTGTAACTATCAACAGGTTTATATGAATAACGTAAATGTTTGGTTACAAAATAAAACGAAATTTTCCACATCATTAGCAAATAAAGAAGATGTCCTGTAGCGAAATGCATAACTCTATATAGAATATCAAAAATAACAATCTAGTTTTAGTGAATATATACGATGAACCAATCACGAATAAAATGATGAGGATGATTAGATAAACTTAACGATCTAATTAATTCGTTCAAATTAGCAATCATTTTAATTGATTTCCAGATCAGTACATTACGTTTGATACAATCTGGATAACTGACTAATAGTTTTCTCTAGAAAACGATATCCGAATAATGTTCTTATAAATATATAAGATGCAAATTTAAGCAGGAATGGTTTGAGGAGACAGGAATTGAAGAAATGGAGTGGCCTGAACCTGAAATGGAGAGCCTCGATATAAATCCCACTAAACACCTGTGCGAAGACTACAGGCTAGGCCATATTGCCCTCCATCTGTGATTGAACAAGTCAACGGTACTGAAGGTAACTACCAAAATCTGCAGGAAAGTCTAAAGTGTAGAGGCCTAATAAAAGTAAAAGGACGTTCAACGCCATATTCTTTTTCGTCAAATCATGATTGCAAGGCAAACGAACAGGTGTCCGGAAACTCTTATCATGTGATGTATATAATGTTACAGTCGAACCTCGTTAATATATAACCGCTTAATAAATGATCCCGATTTATATATATTTTTCCCTTGGTCCCGACCCCTTGAAAGCTATTTCTATGTATATCCAACCGTTTAATATACAGGGTATCCACAAATGATTGTCCCGGTTTCATGATTTTATTGTAGGTGTGTCATTTAGCATATCATCACGAAACTTTGCAAATACGTAGAGCAACTCGCCTAGATTTTTTCTTTTCTTTTTGAAAAATGTCCGGCAGATCTATGTTTCCGTTTGCGGCCGTTAGAGGGCTACAGCTGCAAAATTGATGGAGCGGTCGTGTCGGAAATGATGTTCAAGAAAGCTGCCATGGCCTCCACGCTCCTCTGACTTAACCCCTTATGACTTGTTTGTATGGGGGTATTTGATGGACTTAGCGTTTGTGCTGCTATTACAGGCTGATCTGCCATTACCTGGCTCGTATCCGAGTACTATGGGCATGAGTACCTTCACTATTTAGTTTAGTTTTGATTGGCCCACTGGGGTCGGAAATACGGGGGTGGGAGTTAGAGGGGACCAAGTGATCTATATGATATTTAGATATGTAAAAGAATGAAATTCGATATACATACTCCTCTAAGCAAAATCTACATTCCTATGAAGTTTGGGGGAAATTGTACTAGTGGGGTCGGAGTTGTGGGGGTGGCAGTCACTTGGTGTTTAGAACTATGGCAACATATGGTGTGTGTTATTATATTCGATCAAAAATGATGAAAAGGAAAGAAAATAGGGTTCTTTTATATTTTATAAATACTAAGCTCGAGAAAATAAAATTTTTGATAAAAAAAAATTGGGGGTTAAAAAGTGCAGATAAAGGGGTAAAAATTGATAAACTCAGAACTTCCGCTATTTTCCTATATCTTCCTCGGGAAGCCTTATTTCTTGTTTCTCTATACGTTCATGTAGCCAGGCTTCGAGAACGAGTTTTCCCCCAAAATATAAGTAAATAAATGCGTGAAAATCATCTGTAACATACAAGAGTTTCAATCTCATTACATTAATGTGATTCGATTGTACACTGCTTTGCAATGAAATTGCCCCACCAACAAGGACTTATCCGACCTTATCCGTATTTAGGGGGGGGGGCATCTACCACCTCCGAGTAAACGAATAGATTGATTTGCATGGGGGGGGGGGGCATGACCATTTGGTTTGATACAGTGTCCGAGTGCCTGTATAGGCTCATCAGTTGACACCTGTATAGGCCTCGTGAACGTACAGTACTATAATCCGCACAACGGTCTCAATACCGCGACGACGACAAAGACAACCGTTCACGCAATTTAACAGAGTTTGAACGAGGTCGGATTATTGGACTCTCCGAGGCTGGATGGTCAACCAGACGGATTGCTGTCCATATGTCGCGGGACGCACGGACGGTAAGCCGATGTTGGAGGCAATGCACTCTTCAAGAAAATGCTTAATATTACTAATAATAAAAAGAAAACTACAATATATATTTTCAAAATTTTTTCTTTACCAGATTCTGTATACCTTTAACTATTTTTCCACATAGTTTCCAAATTCATTTAAACACTTGTCATAGCGCTCAATGACCTTCTGCATGCTCACTTTACAGAAGTCTGCTGCCGGTGAGGAAAGTCAAGCAGTTTTCACTTCTTCATCATCGCTGAAACGCATGAACTCCTTTAGATCCCGTAACAGGCAATAGTCAATGGACGTGAGGTTCGGGCTGTAAGGCGAGTGGTCAAATTATTCTCAACTAATCAGATCCTTTGGTTGGGAACAATTTGACCACCCGCCTAATAATCCGTACCTCGAGTCCAGTGACTACCACCTGTTCCGGTATCTAAGAGTTCGTCGACAGCCTGCATTTTAGCGACGATGAAGAAGTGAAAACGCGTGACTTTCCTCACCGGCAGCAGACTTCTGTGAAGTGAGCATGCAGAAGCTCAGTTAAATAAACTTGGAAACTATGTGGAAAAATAGTTAAAAGTATATAGAATCTGGTAAAGAAAAAAATTTCGAAAATATATATAGTTGTTTTGTTTTTATTACAAAGCGGAACTTACTTTCTGAATACGCCTCGTAAGACGTGACACTGAGATAACAAGAAAAGAAGTTAAGAAACCACTATTCCACAAAAAGTTATATGCAATGGTAGTTTCTTAACTTCTTGGTTGTCCTGCTTTTGGCTATTATCGCTATTCACATATTTCATTAATTCCCACTGCCACAAGTGAACACAATAATAATAATAATAATAATAATAATAATAATAATAATAATAATATGTTTATTTTAAAAGAAAAAAGTGAAACAATGTAATTCATTTCATTTTTATTTGACGTGTGTGTTTATTACTTTTTAAAAATAATGAAAAGTATTCATCAAATGTAGAACAAATCAATATACACATAGATTCATTAATCCTACAAAAAATTTCTAGAGCCAAAGAATCACTTACGGCTCTTATAAAAATTAACTTTACACAATGTCGGAGGATCGCTTTTTTCCTTGAGAATAATCAATGACCCGAACCGTTAACTTATCTACTTCTCGTAAATTCCCCTTTTAAGAAGTTCATTCTTAAAGACTTGCTTCTACTTGTTACTAGGGGTTATCTTCGGTTTAATTTGTGCTCTTTTATCCATAAATAAACCTCTTTAAAAAGGTCATCCAATTCAGTAGCTCGATGAATTTGCAAACCAGCATTTCGAACCAGGTGCTTGAAAAATGGTGACTATGGAACTAGTCCAAGAGACATTCCAAAACCAGATTTCCATCCGTCTTCATTTCCATTTGCAAAAATAAGCCGCATTGCTGGGTCTTTCCAAAACGACTTTAATGAATTCCTTCTAATCAAAGCCGATACAGCAGGCGACAAACAGCATTCTTCCTCATAAATTTCCTCGGTGAAGGAGACGAGTCGAAAATTCGAGAAATCTTCGTCACTCGGTCGAATAGTGACAAGAATTTCAGGAGGTGATCACCTGACGACGCTCCTCCTTTTCATCCGCAAGATCACGAGGCGATGGAGAAATTGAAATGCATCCGTCCAGTCGAGGTTTTCAGAGGAGTGGGGCGAGGTGATGGTGAATGCCCAAGAATGAAGTTCCGCAAGATTCCTTTCGGAAGGGGGAGCATGAAGAGTCGCCCCCTTCATCCCCGTCCAATCGAAATGATAAAGCCAGTGGAAATCGAGGAGAACGGAAACTAACAAACAAACTTTCTTACATTGAAATTTTTTGCTGGTGCTTAACTGATTGCACTATCGGATATTTGCGTCCTCAGTGAGGAAATGGATAGAAGCAAGGAATGAGCACTAAGGAAGTCGAACCTCCGACAATTTAGTCAGTTGTTAACCGAAAAGGACAAAATGAAGAAGGGGGGGGGGGGGTCTTTTCAAAATATCACTATTAACAATTCACTTATTTATATAAAAATGAAGGTCTTAGAATGACATCTAATAATGGAATAAAGTACCGATGAAGGCAAGTCTTCAATTATTTTTTTTTACCTGTTGAAGCAACGTTGTAGCAACAGTAATCTTAAATGATGTTATGGAGAACAAGCTGAAACACAAAGCTGAATGTCATAGTTGTTAATTCCAGCTAGTCACAGCCTATTTCTTACGGTTGATGTTTCTGGTTTCAATAAGTACTTGTACAGAAGTTGTTAGAAGTTGGTAATAAATAAAGTTTATGGAACAATTCTAGTTCCATCTATTCACTTATTAGAACAATCAGTTAAAGGTGACAAGTAGAACTTCTAATTTCTACGTTATTACTTACATTAAGGCTATGTTGAACAGGGAAGGACTCAGTGCCGAGCCCTGGTGGAGACTCACTCTCACTTCAAAGCTACTCGTTTCTCCCAGGCAGGTTCACACTTTTATTTTGGCTTTCCTATACGTTTCTTGAATTAACCTGACGTATGTCTCTGGTGCGCTTCATTTTATGCAATTTTTTTTATTCATTATTGCCATTAGATATTAATTCAATTTTTAGACCAGTAGCTTCTAATTACAATTTCATTTAACAATTTCAGACATGAATGGCAAATTTTGTTATGAAACAAAGCAAAACAAAAAACAAAAAACCAACAACAACTGAATAATAATAATGATGATTAATAATAATTATTGAAAAATAACCCTAATGATCACAATCTGTTAACATAAATTTGCATCTCTGTCTCCTTCCTCAGAATCCTTCCTGATTGCTATGCAACTCCCCCACCAAACTTCAATAAAATCATTTATTTATATATTTATTATTATTATTATAAAATAAAAACATTCTTAAAGGGTATTATAAAAGATAAATAACATGGGAACTTATTCTGTAAGGTCGTTTTACATAACTAATAAGTCACCTACTTACATGGAAATAGTGAGTACTGTAATTGTATAGTCTAGTGTCCCAGAGGTGATATCCAATTCAGAAAGCGCGCACGATGTCGGAACTCAAAGACTAAAGCAAAAGTCATGATAACCCAAGCATAGTGCACACTTTTAGACAAATTCTTCATGATATTGTGATTTGTCCGTCCCCAATATGCCACTTACCCCGACAGCTACACTAAAAGGAGTCCACCCCCCTTACGCGCTTTCCTTCCATAAGCTTAGAATGGCCGTCCTAGTGTACCCATCAATCTGACATTTTGGGAACGGATATACAGGGTGAGGCATTTATATTGAGACAACTTGAATATCTCGGAAACTAAGCATTGTACAAAAAAATGTCCAAAATCAAAAGTGAATTATTTCGCGGGGGAAATTCATTAGTTAAAAAATTACTCCCTCCTCTTTGTGAGGGGGGCTGGGGGGAGGGGGTAACTTTGAAATCTTAAATAGGAACCCCTATTTTTAATGACATATTCAGATTATATACATATTCGAGAAATGCTTTATTCTTGGTGTTTTTTCAATTAATCCAACCGTTTAGGAGACAGAGGCCCTGAAAATGTGGAACTTTTAAGTTTTGAACCCAATTATACGATGAAGACAAGGAGATAGAGAGTGGGTCTTACAGTAGACATTCCTATTCTACTTTTTAATGGTCTTTAAGAATCCCAAGTCAGAATTTCAAAAAATCCAATATTCTTCAATACACACTCATAGATTCTGTCTCCATAAGACTGCTGCCCCCAAAAGTTTACTTGTGCAACAAAAAATTTTGAATTTTTGAAATTCTGACTTCGGATTCTTAAAGCCATTAAAAAGTAGAATAGGAATGTCTGTAAGACCCACTCTTTCTCGCTTTGTCTTCATCGATAAAATTGGGTTCAAAACTTTAAAAGTGCCACACTTTCAGAGCCTCTATCTCCTAAACGGTTGGATCAATTGAAAAAAACACAAAGAATAAAACATTTCTCGAATATTGTGTACAAATCTGAATATACCATTAAAAATAGGGGTTCCTATTTAAAATTTCAAAGTTACCCCCTCCCCACAGCCCTCCTCACAAGGAGGGGGGTAATTTTTTTAACTAATGAATTTCCCCCGCGAAATAATTCACTTTTGATTTTGGCCATTTTTTCGTACAATGCTTAGTTTCCGAGATATTCAGTTGTCTCAAGATAAATGCCTCACCCTGTAAAGCTATATAGACGAAGAACATGTGTAAAAATACACTATTCACGCTTTATTACGTTAATTTAAGCTTTGAGTTCCGGCATCGTGCGTTTTTACTGATTTAGTATTAATGGGAATATCAGCTCTGGGATACTAGCTATAACAATTACCAAATGGCGATCATTACAACTTGCTATGATAATTCTCCCATTTCAACAGGAAAAGATTCCACCTATTTCAAAACTATGTTAATAATGTGGTTTATATTCTCGCGAAAAAAGGGTTGTCAAGAGGACATTAATTCATTGTGATACAAATGAGCAGGAAAGATAAAATCACGTATTGCTCAGGATGACTCCTAAGTTTGGCTAAGTAAATTAGGAATTCATTGTAAATAGTAAATTGTTTACAATCCGTTTTGGCATAGTAAATTGTTTTATCCATCCTCTTTACTATAGGGCGATTCAAAAGTTACTGTGCAGTGGCTGGAAATGGTATTTAGCGACCTGCCTCACGACGTCGGTTAGCACGCAGTTGCATGCTGTGAAACACACTGTTCAATATACATGTAGTTGGTGAATTTGCTGAACTTCAGTGGTGATTTCCTCCTTCAGCTGAAGGTAAAGTGTACACGTTTCCATGCACTAGTTCATGGTAAATTTGGATCACCCTGTATTTAATCTTTTACTTTGTTCACAGCCTCTTCTTGTTAACTTCTACAATCGATACTTCACTGTTCATTATAAGCCATTCATATTGTTAGTTACTGTTATTTTTTTTCAAAATATTTAGCAGCTGTTATTCATTCCATCGCCTTGATGAAGCCGGGAAAAGATGGCGAAACGATTTTTTAGTCGTGAAATAAATTTCATTAATCTATTGCAAAGCCTCCATATTTCATATAAGTAAATTAGGTGATTATATATAAGAGTTATATCCTATTTACTATAAATGAACCCTACAGAAGAATCGAAAAGGTTCTCGAAAAATATTCATTGCATTTAAACGATTTGGACCTTGGGTATCAGCAGAAATCAAAACACCAGATAATTCATCTTTAAAAATCACCAGACTCTTATTTATTAGAATAAATTTTTTTCTATTTAGGGTCTTTATCCTACAAGATACCTTAATCAACTTAAAGGGTAACTAACTCCTCAATACAAGAACCAAAAGATAATTTATTATTAAAATAGATGGGTAAAATCTTACCAAAGATTGAATAAAAAATACAATATCGTGACGAATAAAAAGTTTAAATAATGAGATATTAGGTAAGGTTTTTGTATGTTAAATTATTTAATTTAATGATTATGATTTGCTTTTTGTTCTATTCAAGATTTTTTTAAAAAATTGCATTCTTATAATAGCATTGAAGATTTTTATGATTATGATTAATTCTTCTTTTATTTTTTACAATTTCTTAGGGATTTTGCTGTACTATGTTTCCTTACAAATAAATAAATAAATATTATGGTGCCGAAAATGCAAATGGAGATAAAATTTGCCTAAAGCATTCCGAGTTGGTTTCCCGGAGAATCAAATTTCAGAATTATACATTATTAATGGAATACTACCACAAAGATCGACTAAATAAACGAAGTGTGTCCAGAGAATTTGTCTATAAATCTCGATAAACGGCCAAAAGCTCTGCTTGTACGGCTTAAAAGATAAATAACTTTTATAATTAATAAAAAAAATGTCAAATGGCCGATACACGAAAAATGGCTGTTATCCGCCCACATCCTTTCAAGTTTCGAATCATACATTACAAGTGGATTACTTTAAACGACTACTTTCATTATTTTCCAAATGAAAAATAGCTCCAGAAAACAAACTGTTTTCTAGGTGTTAATTACCAATAGAATTCTTTTCTTACCCGCTTGGACTATGTCTATAAGAATTCAATCACATTTAGCCTATTGTATTTTGCTTTTTACCATCATTTTTACTTATATACTGACATTATTTCAGAAAATAACCTTCAACAAATGCACTATAAATAAACGGGAAAAAATTTCACAAAATCTGCTGTAAAATAGGGATGCGTATTAAAAGCCTGAAATTACAATACCCCCTTGAGAGAAACAAAATACCAACGCAATCCAGATCTATCAGCATTGAGAACTTGTGAGTTTTTACTAACTAAAGAATGTTATCTTCAGATGGAATAACCTAAATATAATAACCACATGTGCTTCTAACAATATAACCTAAAGTGAAAGGGGAATGAGGACAATAAAAAGGAATCTCATTTCACGAGGTTCAATTTCATTCGACAACAAGAGATCGGCAGAGAAAGGAGAAAGTGAATTAGATAATTTAACCTTTCCACTTCTACTTCCCTCCAACCAAATTCTCCTCCTCCTTTAACTTTTGATATACGAGGCATTAGCACCACTTTTCAGAGCCAAAAAGGAATCCAAAAGCTGTGCTATGCCTTCGATAACGATGTCATGGAATTCAACCTGCTTCCGCGAGTTGCACTTGACTTTGGGAACCCTGGAAGGAAAAAGAGGGGGTTACGAAGGAGGGAGTCTTCACTTCAGAATAGGGAGTAATATAGCCAGCGGAAAGACGAACAACACAAGGTGAGAAGGAATAGGAGGCAGGGGTGGTGGCGGTGGGAAGGGGAAGACGATTGCGACGGAGTCCGAGAGGTTCGCACACAAGTCAACCAGCTGTTTGTATGAAGTGGAGCTGCTGTTCTTTCTTTTTTGCTAACGAACAAAACGAGAATATGAGAGAGAGAGAGAGAGAGAGAGAGAGAGAGAAAAGGGAAAAGGGGAAAAGAATGAACAGTTGAATCCTCTCCGCGGCGTTTATGTGCGGGTCCCCTAAATTTCGGAAGATCCTCGGACTTGCGGGATTAACTTTCCCACGAGGGGTTACAAAAGGGGGAAGGTTATGGTAGAAAGGGCAGGATTTATGCCTATTTATTTGTGTGTGTATAAGAGAGAAATGACGGTAATACAGGGGATATGACATCATAGCCAGAGAAAGGGCCCGACGGCAAGAGTAGATTAGTCGAGCTCCTGAGAAGGAAACCGTATTATCAAAATGGAACATACCATGCATTTTCCAGTATGAAATTATACCAGACAAGCGACAAGCCTTGATAAATGTAGACTGTCCGGTTTGTTCCCAAACTTCTTTCATAGAACATATTTGGGATGACTTGAGAAGATATTTGCAATCGTACCGGTCTTCAGGTTGATATCTTCAGCCATAGAGAGAAATTCCTCAAAGTGATAATTGCTCGTAGACTTTTCGGTTGGTTCGTCAGAGTTTTTGGCTCATAAATATCTAGATCACTTGGCGCAAATAACATGACAGCCTTAAGACGCTTCCACATGATTATTAACTAGCGACCTTGGAGAAACAAACATTCATACCTACGGCGGAATTGGAACTAGCGACCAAAGGGATTAAAATGCTGGCAAGCCTAGCCCGTAAACTGCCGGCATCGATAAAACGCATCCTGCGGACAGAATTTTTCCCCTACATCACGAATATATCTTCATTTACCCTAATAACTGATTACCAACTTAAATTAATTATCAAACCAAAATTAAAATTTAAGTCTATGATTTTAGAATTTCAGATTTTAATTTTTAATTTTAGTTTGATAATTAATTTAAATCGGTAATAAGTTATTACACAGGGTGAGTCAAAGGTCGTTGGACACCTTCCTATCTTGGATACCAATGTAGTTACGCAAATTCCAATACAGGGAATGAATAGGAACTTGAAAGTGCTTTATCTGATGGAGCACATTTCATCATCTCAAATATGCAAATTAGGACGCATCCAAATTCTATCTCGAAAAAATTCCAATTGCACATTTGTTCAACAGCAAATTCCAAACAAAACAAAAAAGCTCACCACAATCCTCATTGCAAGCTCTGCAACAGGACAATTGGCTCTTCTACTGTTTGTTGTTTACAAACAGTGATCTGATACAAATTAAGTCTTTCCATCAATCCAGACAGTGTTAAATGTGATGTCCACTTGCACCATAGCATAATTCCGCACAACATTTCAACGATACCTGGTTGTTGCATGATAATTTTGCCTCGCCTCACCAAAGCAAATGACCATGTAGTGTACTGTGACATCTTGCTTTGTTCTGATATTTTCTCAGCTTCAACATGCCTTTTTATACCAATTGCACAGGAAACTGGTGTCTTTATGATAAATTGTAGAATTTTCCAGAACAGGATAAGGCTGGTGCATGAAATAATTTGCATGCTTGGCAAATGATATTCAGAAGAAAAAAATACCACTCGGTGGTTACTTCTTGTAACTTGAACCCAGGATCTTTGGATTCTGTTGCT
Organism: Rhysida immarginata; assembly: GCA_023313115.1. Taxonomy (NCBI): domain Eukaryota; kingdom Metazoa; phylum Arthropoda; class Chilopoda; order Scolopendromorpha; family Scolopendridae; genus Rhysida; species Rhysida immarginata. The sequence continues at coordinate 987,336 of JAHWFO010040648.1, forward strand.
CTTGTTTCCTCTTATGGCCACTCATCCCTTGCTTCAATCTTGATATCCACCGAAAATCACCCAAATGTGTGGATTTCCAGTTTCGTGCACACTTTTAGCAAAATTTTCATGAATCAAGGTTTTAATGTTTTCATGAATCAAGGTTTACAGGAATCAAGGTTTACAGGAATCAAGATTTTCATGAATCAAGGTTTTAATGTTACAGAGCTTGCAATGAGGATTGTGGGTAATCCGCTCATCGGATTTTGGTGAACTTTTTTTTTGATGATGACCGTGGCCATATCGTTTTCCTTTCAAGTGAATGCGTCCACAGCACTGATAGGGAACACAAATACGAAAATGCATGGAGGGTAGGCAGGGAAAGCAGCATCTGGAGCCTGCTGTTATCTTGCACGTGGTTAAGGTCCCCCCCCCCCCCTATCAGTGCTGTGGACGCATCCACGACTGTAGCGCGCGCAATGAGCACTTTCACAACGCAGGGCATTTTCGTGGGAAGCGGACAGTACATCAAGGCTGTCTCCAAAGGTCCTAAGAAGTCTTATGATCCTAGAGACTACGAAGAAGTCTTATGATCCTAAAGACTACTAAGTAGTCTAATGAAAGGCAATGATAGGACAGGAACCCGGCTCTCAGGAATTCCTTTTTTTTTAACCATCAGAAAGTGGATGAAAACTCACAATAAAGTAATAGTTGAAAATTCAAACATAAAGGGTGACAGATTATGTTGAATGTTCATGTCATTTTTCCCTCTTAAATTAATTAAATAGCAATGCTCCAGCATTCACTATTTCAGTACTGTTCATAAAGAACAAAAAACTTTTTTTTACAATTCCCGCATTTCGATTATACTTTTGTTTGTAATCAGTTTATTACCATCATTACTAACCGCACTTCAATCCACCGAGTGAATTTTTTTGTACAATTTTTTTTGTCGTGGGATTCTGTCATTTAACTCCGATGACAAGCACAACGTTTATTTGTTAATTCCAACTTTTTTTTCGAGATTAATTTCCAAACAATAAGACTCGTCACGGATATTAAAACTTGTCACGAAACGACAGAATCAAATATTGCGAGGTGACGTCAAACATTCATCACTCTCTTCAACAGCATCACAGAAAAACAAAAAACAAGGACCAACAAAAAGCAAAAAAAAAAAATAAGAATAAACAATAACAATTCCACGAGGACCCAATTCTCTCTCTCCTTTCTCTCACACATACAGACACACACACATACACACACACACAAAGGAAAAAAATAATCTTTTTTAATGCGGTTTTTTTTTGGGACCAACAAAAAAAATGTGAATAAACCAAGCTCTACCCTCTCGACAATTGTCACGAGGGAGGCAAAAAATATTATAAAAAAAAGACCTTTCACCATTTATTACCTCAGTCACGATCGCCTATAATTTTTTTGTCTCTCTCTTTCTGTCCCCACTCTAGTGTTTCTTCCCCCAACTGTTTTATTTTAATGGTTGCTTTATAATCCGTAGTAACCCATAAAAGCTTAGCGAGAGATAAACTGTAGCCTTGGTTACTGAGCGATAACAGCGGAGGCAACAGGAACCACTTCCTTCTCTATCACGCACACACACAATCAGCTGGGGAACGAAGTTTATAGGGGTCCCTATGTAAATGGCAACGAAATAAATGACGAGTTCAAGTCGCCGCGCCCTCTAATTACTTTACCTAATGAGAGAGAAGATTTTTCCAATCGCAACACTTCGCCGCCGTTTTCTTGTTTTTCCGGGTCAAAGGCTACGGCGGGGTCAAAGGGATATTTTTTTCCCTAGTAAGTTTCAAAATTAACGGAACGACGACAACACGACAGTGAGGAATTGGGCGTCTAAAATTTAATTATGCGAACGAAGAAAGGAAGAAAAGTTCGATAAATCTCAGCCAATTAAAAACAAAAAGCGACATAGGAATGTAAGTGTATATCAATGTACATTTGGTCTTTCACTGACTCTAGCATTACTCCAACGGAAGTTACTTTCCTTGTTGCATTCTTGCTGAATATATGCATTCAAAGGGAGCGCTTCTGAAAATACATAAATGAGAGTGCTTCGGGCATCGATTCCCAAGTTGATAACATCTTTTGCCAATTAATTGCAGCAATAATTTTCTGCTGTTTCATTATAGAATAAAAGCTGAATTAATGAGCAATCCGTGAAAGCTTTCTGTACCTGTTGTGTTGACTTAGTACCTTTTTAACGTTAAGCTGTAAAACCAAGTATTAAGGGTTCTCAACAATCATCCCAGGAATCATTCTAAGAAATCTTGAAAATTCTAGAAATTGTCTACCAATGACTTAGTAAATTATTCCAAAAAGATATAATAAAAGAAAATCAACAGAAGTGAAAATTATACTTTTACAGATATTATAAGGAAGTATATAACAAATTATGGGGGTCTAGCTAGGTTTGGTTTGGTTTATTTGGTATTAACGTCCTTTTCAACTGCTATGGCCATTTCAGGACGGCGTTATAGGGGCCGCAAATTTTGCCTGGCAAGGGTTCTTAACGTGCAGCCGGCAAACGACTACACGGGACCAACGGCTTTACTTCCCTTCCGAAGGAAGTGCGTGATCTCAGGATTTTCCCCCTGAAAAAATCCTCGTCGTCCTCGGCCGGGATCGAACCCGCGTCCTCGAGCATCAGAGGCGATCACGCAACCACTGAGCCACCAAGGCCTATGGGGGTTTACCTAGAAATTACATAAATTAAGATAATTATACAAACTTATTGAAAACACTTTCCACACGTTTATAAAAATACGTATTACGGCAACTCTGTTGTGATCCTTTAACGGATACGTAATCTATTCAACCCTTAATTTTTGTATTTCAAGTAACCCCATAATCTGTAATATACCGGGTGTTATAATTAAAGTTTCCCACTTCTGTGCGAGCTGCATAGTGATGAAATTTTGTGTATAGGCTATGCAGAGCATGGAGAAGAGAATTCCAACGGAAGACTTATTAGTGCATACGGTTGCCACCAGGAGAAATAGTGGTGCTGCAAGATCATACAGAGACTGTAATAATGCACTACTGGAAGGCTGTTAGAGAGACATTTCAATATGTGCAGCCTCTGCGTCGATGACATGCTCGAAGTGTCTACCGTGAAATGGCTGCAACATGACGAATGATGTTGGCTTTCAGTTCAGACAAGAGTCGTACACCTCTTTGATAAACACGATCCTTCGGGGTTCCCCACAGCTAGAAGTCACATGGATTAAGGTCTGGTGAACGAGTAGCACACTTAGAATTCCCCGTCTCTTCGAATTTCTACATCATCTTTCGTAAACCTCTCGCCCTCATGGGCCCTGTTCGCAATCCCTTCACACGCCGATAACCTCTCAGTGTTATTACACTATTTCTGCAGTTCTGGTAATAGAGCTTCACCAGGAGTGCAGGTTCTTTCTTTCTCAAAGGTATGGTGACCTCTGCAAATTGGTTGTTCACAGACGCATTGCGCTTTTGCATACGGCGCCACTTTTCCCCTGGTGGGAACCGTATGCACTAATAAATTTTCCGTTGGAATTCTCTTCCCCATGCTCTGCATACCCTATACAATAAGTCTCATCACTATCCGCGAGATAACGCGGTCTGTAGCCCGCCCCGAAGTGGGAAACTTTAATTATAACCACCCGGTATTTATTCATAAAACTAGGTGATTATAAAGATTTCACACATTTACTGCAAAACGATAATTTGGTAACAAAGCATACAATAAGAACTGTCAAGTGATCGCCTTACATAGGCAGAGTCCCCAGCGTTCCTCCACCCCCCCCCCCCCCCCCCCCAAAAAAAAAAAAAACCGCTCTCCATAAATATGATTTCAGCAAAATGCTGCTCTAATGTCTCGTCCAAGTTGTACAATGATTGGGATCTTCTCCTGGAAAATCTAAGAACTGATAAAACCCTGAGAAAAAATCCTAAGGGTTCAGGTCTGATTAACGGGCGACCCCAAAGTTTTGATTAACCACGACCAATCCAGGAAAGTATTAACAATTAAGGCAAAATGAGGTGGTGCCACATCCTACTCGAATACAACACTAAACATAATTTTATCAACACCAACTGTGGCTCCAAAAATTGTTCCAACATAAGGAGGTATTTGTTTTCTCAACTAAATGCTGGTCTGCGTATAAGACTAACCGTAGGCCCTTGTCTTACTATCCCAAATTCACAAAAAATCTTGTACTGTTTGAATTCTTTTATATTATCTATAAAGAAAATTATTTTTACTATATGTATAACAATACAACTTCTATTATTGAGGGGCTCTCTAATCATCCTATATAAACTGTTGTAAAAATAATTTTTCAATTCGGTGGTTTTTTCGTTATTACATTTTTTTTAATAATTAACCGTGTCATTATTATCTTCAGTATATCAATCGCGTATGTCCATAGTTTTTAAAATTGGTTTATACTTTTAGAATCGCCTAACTACAGTATATAAATTCCACAAAAATATTAAAAAAAATTCTTAAGGAATTTCGCAATCTGATACCTTCTGTATTATTGCAAATGAACGTCATAGAATTTGATGCAACTTAAATCCCTTAACAAAACTAAGAATCCAATGGTTACACTGAGAAGCAACAGCTAAAATGTAATAAATAAGATTTAATCATTCAAATGTAACAGATAACAAACAATCTTGAAGCAAAGATTATTTCGGAATTTGGATGTACATTAAAATTTCAAAATCTGCTATTGAATGATAAACAACCAAGGCTTTAATATCTAGCTTGGTATTGTGTGATGCATTGTGTAGGCTGTAATAATCCATTCGGATTAATATGAGAATTATTTCGTTTAAAGGGTTGTAAAGGCATGTAAATACAAATTGAAATGGTAGAATGATATATTAGCATTTCCATTTTTGACATAAAATTTACATTTCTTGCTAAACAGTTGCTGATGGTCAGCCAAGAACTCTTCGGAAAGGCGGGGGGGGGGGGGGGACGACAACAAAATCATCACGGATAGATAAACATTATTTTTTGTTTAACATTTAAGCGTTGTTGACGAGGGCCTGGAGCACTCGAGCGTGACGATCGCATTGTTGCCGATGGCTTGATAATTTAATGTTACATATACATAAATTTTTAATAATTTAAAAACCCTAAATGATAATAGAGAGTCCATTATTTTAATTGCAAAAATTATTTGACCCAATGAGAGGATTCCGTACATATCGAATTTACTGAATATTTATTCACTGGAATGAATGTTATGGCCTTTTCTTTATTTTCGTGTATCATGGATTTTTAAGGCTATTTCAGAAGGAAAAAAAAATAGACAAAAACATTTTTAATTGATGGTCGGTCAATATCATTATTCTATTTAGAGAAGGTTTTAAAAGACTGTAAATAAAAGAATAAAAAGAATTTTTGAGCCAGGCTTGTTATGGCTTGTAAATGAAACCTAGACTAAAGGAAGATCTACGGTGCCGCACTCAAGTAGACCTGGTTCTGGACGCGCACGCACTACTGATCCACACCAAGACCATCCAATCGTACGAGAAGCTTTGAGCAACTGTACGGCATCCATAGTAGAGATAAGGGCCGGAGTGCCACCAGCTTTGTCAGGACGGATCTTTGGTAACCGTTTGCTACCTGCAGGACTGTGGGCGCGGATCCCTCTAGCTAGACTCTCACTTCTGCAAGAGCACCGTACTGCGCGGTTGCAGTGGTCCGCGAAAGAGCCGACTGGAGAGCCGAATGGAGGTATGTGATCTTTAGTGAGGAGCAGATTCTGCCCGTACACCAGTGATGGACGTGCGCGTATGCAGTGAAGAGCAACAGAGCGACATCTTCCACAGTGCATCCGTTGCACACAGGTCCAACCCCTGGCGTAATGGTGGGGGGTGAGATCAGTTACAACTCGCGATCACCCTTAGTGTTTCTGGATGGAACATTGAATAGCATTCGATAGGTCCAGCAGATTGTGGAACCTTTTCTTCTGCCCTTCTTGCAACGGAGGGTAACATGCTTTTCCAGTAGGAAACGCCCGTCCATATACTGCCCGTGTTAGCTTGCAGGCCTTACAGCATGTGACGCTACTTCCCTGGCCAGCACGATCTCCAAACTTGTCGTTAATTGAGCATGTGTGGGACATGATGGGATGTAACGTTCATCGTCGCTGCATACCAGCTGCAACAATTCGAAATTGCGCCAATATGTTCAGGAGGCTTGAAATAACCTATTCCAATACGACATCCAATATCTTTATGACCATATGCATGCAAGAGTCGAGGCCTGCATTCAAGCTCGCGGTGGTTATACGACCTATTGGAGCATGGAAGCCATCCTGTACAACGTTCTTCTGGACGTATTGTCTTGCAATTTGAATCATTTCTTGTATGCCACCAATGCTACATGTGTGCAAAATTACAAATACATCCACCCATTCCTTCTAATTAAAAGAAAACAAATAAAATAAATAAAAGAAACAATGAAAAAAAGTCACCCAATTGATAAATGTAAATGTTGAAGGACGAAACACAATTGAAACAAAGGTCTTGTGGAGAAACACAGATGAAACACAGAAGAAACGAAGATCTAGTGAAGAAATGTTACACGAAGATCTGTGTTTCTTCTGTGTTTCTGCACAAGACCTTTGTTTCAATTGTATTTCGTCCTTCAACATTTACATTTATCAATTGGGTGACTTTTTTTCATTGTTTCTATTATTTATTTTATTTGTTTTTTTTAATTAAACGGAGTTTTATTTATTTTTAATTATATATTTTATCACAACTCCTACTCTTATCTAAATTTCATTATTCATGACAGAGATCTGAAGAGGTGAGCATTAGATTTTGTTCGTAAACTAGACCTAAAAAGCCTCAAAAGCCTGGTTACATAAATTAAAAAAAAAAAAAAAATGAGGTGTGGTCACCACCCGACTTTCTTATACGTAAATGTCCTGGTCCAAATACAGAAAAATATTAAACAACTGTCTAAAACGGCTACTTCCGATAGAAATTTTGTGAATAAAACTTACTTCAAATTAGCTTCAAAACACTTTGGTATAGATTCCAAATTTTCCTATACCATTTTCTTTCGTCTATTTTAGCAAAACACTGTATTTTGAGTAAAACTGGTACTTCCGTTTGGAATTTTGAAAAATTTCGTAAACAAAAGTTGTTAAAATTAACTTCTAAATACTTTTGTATACTTCACAAATTCCTATACCGTCTTATTTCGCCTGAATTAGCCAAAAACTAGATTTTGACAAGAGTAAAACTGGTACTTCCGGTTGGAATTTTGAAAAATTTTCTTAACAAAAGTTGTTTAAAATTGAAATTGGAACGCTTTTTAGTCCCATCAAAATTTTCATAAACGCAATGTTTAACGAGATATTTCAAAATTTATATTTTGGCGCAGGAGGAAACTGATACTTCCGGTTCACCGATTCCACTGGAAAACTAATCAGACCTCCCGGGGAAGATTATAATCTTAAGTTTAAATTTTGGTCTCGATAGCTTTAGCCGTTTGGACGCTATCGTGGACACACACACACAGACACACAGACAAGCACACAGACATTTTCCAGAAATCACTTTTTCGTAATCTAGGGACCCTAAAACGTGAAGATCAGTGAAAATCTGGAGATCGAAATTTTTTGTGATTACAATACTTCCTTATACTATGTATAAGAAAGTAAAAAACCCAATAACAAAATTTATAACTACAGATTTAAGAGGTCATTTTGAAAATGATCAAGTAGTAAATAGTGCAATTTTTTTGTGCAAATATGCCGTCAACAGTTCCTTAATTCCGATGCTTCTCAAATATCCAATACCGATCAATCTGGGTATCAATTAGAAATACATTCAGGTCGAACACTAGATATGCGAGGAACTGAATCCGTAAAGCATAATCGAAGACATCAACAACGCATTCATACACTGATCAGCCGTTAATATCGCTTGATGGAAAGCTTCATTTCCTTTGCTTTTGGTTCTGCAAGAAACTAAAGGTGATTTTGGACCTCGCGTCGTCGAAAAATTGTTTCAGGCCCCCAATATCTACTTGATGGCTTCAAATCGGGAAATTAAAAAAAGATCACCTAAAAGCATTGTTTGAAGAAATTTATTTTCCGTCAGTTAGTGAAAACAGTATTTTACTTGGAGACTCTGGGCAGGCTAAAACGATAGGAAATCAGTTAATGATATAAAACCCAACAACAAATGTTTAACAAACATTATTCCAAAACACACCATGCCGCTAATTCAACCACTTGATGTTTATTGTTTCATAATGTGAAAAAATTTTGTAAGATTATTTCCAGAGAGAGTACTTGCCTGGAAAATTGATTTGTTTGCATCAACGAAATATTATTAAATTGCAATCACTGATCAAAATGAGTTTTCAAGTCCGCGATTTCAAAAAATGTTCAAATATGCATGTTTTAAATGTGGTTATACTGATTAAAGACCATCCCTGTTTGAAAATTGTACAGACTTTTGTTTTAGAGATGATGTACAAGTGTGTTCATAACAATTGTAATGAAGTTTCTTTCATTACATGTGCATGCTGTAAAAATTCTTTGCGTTTCAATCACTTTTTCATAATGTTTCATTTTTGTGAAGATTATTTACTATAAAATTTGCAAGGTTTATAGCAAAAAACAAGATAAGAGGAAAAGGGTTTTTTCAGACCAAGCTTTTATAATGTTTTATTTACGCCCGTATTCACCACGTTTTAAAACGAGTTTAAACTCGAGTTTAAGCATAACTCGTATTCAAAACGCAGTTAAATGCCGCTGAGTTTAAGTTGCCCCCTTAAGTATAGTGGCTAGAAGTATAGTGTGGCAACGGCTACTACTTGCAATGCTACGTAGTTGATTCCCGATTTGATGATAGTAGCGGTGGCGCTGCAATCGACATAGATGCGAGTTACGCGGGAGATAATATGGAATTCTTAGGATGACGGAGGTTTTTTCCAGCTATACATGTATTACGGGTGAGTTAAATTTATTTATAAAAATTTAGTACATTTTTAGGTAATTGTCATCCACAGAACTTGAGAATACTCTTTAGCGTTAAAATAAATAAAAAATGTGCTGTTTTTAATAAGTTGAAATATAAGATCAGAGATGGATGAAGGTATCCATCCGTAATCATCGCCGTAGTGAGAAAATTTTGGGCCCTGGGCAAAAAATTTTGGACCCTGGCCAAATCAGCTTTTATGGGGCCCTAAACAAAGTTTACCCAAAAACAAATTTAACATTTATCTATCCAAAATCCAAATATTGACCATATGTGCCAATCATTACTTCACAGAAAATAATTGTGACATTTTAGATTGGGACCATACATTGAAAGGGGGGGCCCCTATCTACAGGGGGCCCCGGGCAGGAGCCTAGGCTCGCCCCCCCTTCACTAAGGCCCTGTCCCTAATAAGATAAAGCATGGAATACGAGCCCTTCCGAGCCAGAGGAATTAAATTTTGAGTAATTAAGCATTAAACAGATCTGCTAAATTAAGCCTAATAAAATATAAACATAAAATCTAATAATATAATGCTGTACACAGTTGGCCACCTCACATTTAAATGATAGAAAATGAATTTTCACAGGTGTTTCAGGAGAAAAAATTCAAGAAATGACGCGTTCGTCCCTCTAGCTCGGAAGATCTTATATGTGAAATGCACAATATTAAAAAAATATATGGATATACAAAGAGAATGTCTTTTTTCATATAAAATTCATTTATCACATGATTAACAATCACATTATTTTTTATGTGAATATAAAAAATTTAAATATCAGATTTTTAAAGTTTGAAAAAAAGTTTTTTTATTATTAAAAAAAAAAAGTAAGATATATACTGAATTTGTATTTAAAGCTGCTTTGATTGCATTTTATTATTTAAAAATAATGAATTTTTAAAAATTATTCTGATTTTCTTAGATTTTACATAAAGAAAAAAATAAATGAGAAATATAGACAGTAAAGTGGTTCTTGAAATTTTAAAATGCGACAGTAAGAGGGGAGGGGTGCTATATTGATGCAAAACTAACATCAGATGAAGAAATCAAAAACTTTTCTAAAGAAGACAACTCGGTGTGAAACGGTCGCGTATTTCTCTAAACCAAAGATAACTGAAAAAGAATAAAAATCATGTGAAATTAAAAAATACTGCAAAATCATTTCTAAATTAAAAACAAAAAGGGGGAGGTCGAAATATTATTAAAATGGTGTATTATTTAATATTCTGGAATGAAAATGAAATAATAAATCAAGTTTATAAAATTTACGAAGAAATTAATGAAGCCTTATTGATGTAAAGCTCTGGATGTTTAGCTACTATGTTGATGTAGCTGCCATCTGGCGGCATCATCATTCGAGGAATCAGATTTGAATGCTCGCTGCCACACACTTCTTCTAGCCACTATACCTTAAGGCCACTTAAGTCGGTCTTAGACCGAAGCGCATGCGCAGTTTATCTCCAGCCACTCCAGCCAAAGAAAACAACATGGAGGACGATATGCAGTCTCATCTTACTTTGGAAGAAGTTTTGTTTCTAAAAAAATTCATTCGTCGCAAAAGATGAATCTAATAAGAAAAAAAGATTATCTATCTACCTTGTATAACTTGACGAGGTTGATTTTCGAAAGCGCTATCGGTTATCGGACGGAACTTTCGTGAAGGAAACCAGCAAGCGCGCTGTTGTTTAGTCGCCATGGCCATGCTTGGAATGAAATGTGGCCGTGACGTCAGGTCATATACGGGTCATAGGTCACCAACAGCTGCTTAACTCGCTCTTTTGCAAGTGAGGCTTGAAATTTCAATTTCGTTTGAACCTGATTGGTATTCTTCTACATTTCAAGGCGGCAGCTTGGGTAAGCCATAGCGTAAGCCAAACGAGGTTGTGTCGACTTCTGTCATTGGTTCAAAGTTTCACGTGACCTATGACATGTATATGACCTGACGTCGCGGTCACATTTCATTCCAAGCATGGTCATAGCGATAAACAACTATGTGGTAAGAATGTCGTAACAGCAATGTGGTAAAAATAAATTTACTTTCAACGTCGAGGCCAACGCGAGACAGGCCAGGGCACTCAAAAATCATATGATCATCGGGGTCCGGGCAACAATCCATCTTTCATTGTTTCTAACAAACGAAAAAATACCGATTGTTAAAATTCAACATGGAAACAATGAAGGATGAATTGTTGGTCGGATCCCGATGATCATGTGATTTTTGAGTGCCCTGGCCTCTCTCGTTGGCCTCGTTTCAACGTGTACAGAAAAGCAAATTTATATTTAAACAATGTGGCGGTAATTTTTCTCAGTTTGAGAAAGACGTTTTGGTCTCATGTATGGAGAATTTCGCAAATATCATTAACGAATGAATTTGTTTGTGACTAATGAATTTATTTGCAACGAATGAATTTGTTAGAAACAAAACGTCTTCAAAGTACGAAGACTGCATATCGTCCTCCATGTTGTTTTTCTTTGGCCGGAGTTGCTGAAGATACACTGCGCATGCGCTTCAGTCTAAGATCGACTTAAGCGACCGTAGAGGGCAACTTAAACTCAGCGACGTGTAGCCCCTTCAGACACAGACCTTAAATTCGATTGTAAAAATTTTGTTTTTACATTTATTATATTGATACTGTTACATTAAACATAACCAGCAGTTTTTTATTTATTAACATTTTTTATTATCTTTTTACATGTATGGCTATATTTGCTACCGAAATATACATATTTATTAGAGAATCAACAGATTTTATTCATGTCATTTATTTAGTACGAAATTTTACAAAACATAAAAAAATACCGCACTTTTGACAAGGTAAACGTCCAAGATACAAGTTGGAAACATATGTTGCCAAGGTGACTGAAGGGGTTAAGTTGACTTAACCGCGTGGTGAATTTGACACGTTTGAATCCGAGTTTAAAACTTACTGAATACGAGCGTAAGAGATTTATCATTGTAGGTTATGGCCAATGAAATGTTGGTGTATACCAATCAGGTTAAAACGAAGTTGAACTTTTTAAGCCTGACTTGCAAAAGAGCAGGTTAAGCTGCTGTTGGTGAATATGGGCGTTAGTGAGCTAAATAAAGCTTAATTTTGCAACAATAAACAGTAGATACATTTAACTCTCGCCATAACGAATTGTTTGTTGTGGCAATTGGACAATTCGTAGTAATGAATTAGTACCATTAGAACACGAATCAGTGAACCGATTAGAAATTTTTTTTCTTTAACATACATTGTCATCGATCCTGTATTTGTGTGTCAAGTTTCAGTTCCCTGGCTTGTCGGGAAGTTGGTTTAATATTGATTACAAGATTTGACCTAAACAAACTAACATTGCAAATTAAATAAAAGCTTTTATTAATAAATCAAATTTATAACTTTTCTAATAGAGTTTTAACATAATTGTGTAAATTTAAATTTACAAGCATTATGTACTATTTGATTAATTAAAATTTATATCTACTAAATTACATCTACTTGTGGTGGCAGTATTTGCTCTTGCTTCAAAAAAAAAAAAAAAGAAAGTTTTGAAGTTTTTCAGTCTCCATCCATGGAAGCAATAAGCTATTAGCTATTTTGAAATTAGGCGCCGAATCTTTGACTATTTAATTAATTTTTTTCTGAAGAAATACTGAAACGGGACCGCTACAAATTAAACTGTGGACTAATATTGGTGTTATCTCTCCATAAAAACAAAATAGTGAAAATCGGTGATTAACAACATGGTGAGTGTTCTTGTCAGTACTAGCTTTCACTACCTGTCTTCCTACCCATCACTTTCTTTCCTGTCCTTCGCTTCTCGAATTACATCAAGCCTTCTTTCATCGTTTCTCTTTTCCTCTCCTTCCTTCCTCCCTTTTTTTTTTAAAACGAAGAACTTTCCCTTTTTCCCATTCCAAGTCTGCTCTATGGGAATCGTGTGTCCGGAACGGGGTGGACAGAGAGAGGCGACCACGACACGGGGTGCAGTTGGAACTTCCTGACCGGAAGTCGAGAATGTTATGGAAATAACTTTGCAAAGGGGAGGAAAAAAGCCCTCGTCCTACCTCCTTCCCTCCCGTTTTCCGAAATCATTTGCAAAGGGAAGTCGATGGTGGACCCGAAAGTATATCACTCTCCCATGACCAGTTCTTGGTCCCGACCCAACCTATTGCCATCAATCACGAGGCGGCGCCCTTCTGTCCAACTGACCATCGGAACCCCTTCCTCCTCCACCTCCTTCATCAAATACATATAGAACAGTCGAGTGAAATATTTATTAAATGCCTGATACTAATAAAAAGTCACATATTATATACATGAATAAGTATAATTATGAGTTATAAATTAAATATTAAGGAGCTTTTATATAACGGTCTGAACCCTTAAATACATATTTAGTGCATCATTCTTATCTCATTCTGTTTACATTCATAGCTAGCCAGCGACTTTTCAGATGAACATACAAATCAAGACAATAAAGCTTCTCTTTCTGTTTTCTTCTTTTACCATTTTGTGTTCAGCGTATTTAGTAACCATTGGATCTATTGGGAATTTACCTAGCAGTGGATCAGCCTACTGAGGCTTTTCTTGGTCTTCAAATCTCGTTAGTTAAAACACTTAACATCCATGCTCTAGTTGCTTCGGAAATAAAGCTTGTTAATTAAAAAAAAAATCAATACCGATTAAGAGTTAGTTTCAGATTTTTGAAATTCCTATTGTTTTTTCTGTATCTGATAAATTGAGATACCTTAAATATTCTTAAAGATTTCAGTATTTTCGGATCTCAAATTTTATAGAAAGGAACGCTACACCGTTTTGTTTTGCCTCATCTATGCAAACTTTGCATTGATTGTTAGTGTAATTTTATCTCATCAGTGGAAATATACGCATAGTATTGGTATTCAAAATCAAGCGAGAATTTTTTTAAATAATACACACCTATAATAGTTGATAGCAACTGACAACAATTAATATCGATATTGATTTCGGAAATATTTCCTGTCTTTGATATTTTTAAAATATTTTAATCGAATGCGTAAAAATTACACGCGTTTGTGCAGAGCCATTTTTAAAACATAAATAAATAAATGAATACTTACATTAACCATTATACTGCATCTTCTCATCATATGGAATTCTTCCATGACGAGGAAAAAATAGACGAGATTTTTTTTTTTCTTTATAAAAAAAAATCCATTTTTAACTAGACACTTGCAGAAATGTGAATGTGGTTATTCCGGAAGATTCCATTCGGAGCTGAGGCACGGTGGTAAGCGGCTTTGCCAATCCACCCATTCACGCTATGTTAATGAGACATACCCTCCAGGAGAAATAATAAAATAAAAAAAATTAAAGAAAGTCATGAGTGGTTTATTCCATTCACTCAGATTTACTTTCTTTTTTTTACTATCTCAACTCCTATACCGTCTTCCACAAACAGCTTAAAATACATTATTTTTTTCACGGACATATGCAAATTTAAAATTTTTTATTGTCCAAGGTTAACTGTCATTGTCCTCGTGTAATACATTCTAATATACAATTCAAAGCAGTGGAGTCGTTTAGTAATCTGCAATCTATTTAAAGCAAGAAGCTCATTAAATTTATTAAAACTCGACCACCTATTCCTTTTAAAACTTTTCAACGAGCTCATTCACGTTTTACAAATATCATAATTGGAGCAATTACATAATTTACGATTACTTCTTAATCAAATTGTTCTAATGTTCTGTGCCAATATATCCTTGTGGATTTTAACGCGGAACTTTCGCCGGCCCGGTGGCTGAGAGGGTAGGCTTTCCAGACCTCGAACCCGTCGAGTCGCGGGTTCGAATACCGCTGTGATCATGGATGTTCGTGTTTGTTCGTTTAACTGGTGTCTTGAACGCCTCAAACTGCTGCTTTAAAGGTAACTATTTATTTTAAGTTTCTTTAAAACTTTTTAATGTGGAACTTGCATTAAATAATGGCGAACACTTAAAAACAAAGTCGTCGTTCAATGCTCCAAAGTCTTGAATAATTACAGGAAATATTTATTCGAATGTGAACTTAGAAACGACTTTCTATTTTAGATCTAGATTCTGTCTGAAGTCCGAGCCATTCCGAAAACGAGTCACGTGATGAAATATCACTATTCGAACATAATTATTTTTAATATTCAAATTTTGTACATTTTTTGTTTGTTTTTGCTCGGTGCAGCCTTCATGGTTTCTACTAAAATTTCTTGATTACCATTCATACAGGCCAAATAATTCCCGAAGCGGGATTCATACATAAGAGGCTAGAAGAATTCTACGCCATCTGGCCTGTATTCATTTAAAAAAAACTGTTTCACGAGAGTAAAGAAAACCAATGCCAGGTTGATTAATCGTAAATTTATCACTTTCGTAATCGTGATTTTATTTTCGACCAGTCGATATTGTTTGGACTTTTTATACACACAGCTTTACTTTCTTTCATAGGAGTTACTGATATTGACTAAGATTTGACATCATTGATTAATATAAACAAATTTTGCCTATTAAGTTGCCATTGTTAATATTTTGATATACAGTATATTAGTTAATCATGGCCATTAATGACCAATTTATTTAAGAAAATTAAAACAAAAATTATGTTTATGTTCACTTTAAAATTGTACAACATTTCCCCCCCTCCTCTTCCTCATCTTTGGTTAAAGCACATTCTTAATTAATTTAAAGATCATAAATGTCTGTTTGCATGCACGAAAGTTTGATTTCATTAAACTGATAAGAAATTTTGTTAGCCTACACTCCACTCGTGTATTGTATCTTCTGAATACTTAAAGACAGCAATATACTATTGAATCGTTTAAGTTGGTTGAGAAAGCTCCACTGCAATAAAAATCCTCATAAAATTAAAGACAAAAAAAAAGTCCTCAGAAACTCGTTAAGTTAATGGAGTTCGTCATGATGAAGGAACTCGCAAGAAAAATTATGAGATGACATCATAAGCACCCCATAACTGGATTCAATGACGAAAGCTACATAACTTATAAAGTAACCTTGAGTTTAGAGATTATGCAAACATTATAGGACAGAAGGATACTCGGTTATCCGAGATATCCTTCAAATATCCAATTAAGTTTAACATTTCTTCAGTATCTTTTTTATTACAATTATATACAGCATTAAGGGTTATAAAAAGTCATAGCTTTTATAACTCAGAAGAGCTTTTCATGATGTAACAATAACATTATTGTTTTAAACAGGTAGTGACGATGTAAAATGAAGCCAAAATCTAAGAATTTGTAAAATTTACAGAATAACATAAGGTTATTAATGTAATGATAGTGAACATAATGTAAATATTTCATTTAAAAATAAATTTTTCAATATTTAAAATATAAAAGTTGATAGTCATAATCTTAAAAAAATGACTAAAAACTTTTTCGTTTTCCTTATTTCCGAACGTATGACACATCACATGTCATTTGTTGACATTTAAAAACAATATTTCTAAATTTCATGTGACTGCTACTCCCACAACTCGACCCCACTGGGATAATTTGGCCAAATTTTAGAGTATTGTCGATCCATAAAGGTATCATTGATGAAGGATCTGTTTGCCACTCTTTTCGCATACTAACGGGCAATACAATAGCTTCCCACGCAATATACCAGAGTTGAAGAAGTATACCTCACGAGAATTACGAATTGGATGTACTCATTCATATGGACATGCTGGCAAGCCGGCCCAAGAATAAGGCAAAATAAGCTCATGTTTGAACTCGTAATTTTATGTGGAAAATCAAACACACGGGGCCTAAAAAATCTTTGGAGATAGTGCAGGTGTACCGATCGCACCACCATAGGGTGGCTCTGCATGTTGGCTTTGATTTCACTGCTCTATACAGAAATGGGGGGGGGGGGTTCTAGAAATTAAGGCGTCGACTACTAAGGTCATTTTGCGCCTTTTACACAAGTTATATCTGTACGCAGCCCGGGACAAACACAAACATCCATGCGCATGGCGGTATTCGAACCCACAGCCAGGCGGACTCGAGAACTAGAAAGCCTACGCCCTAGCCCTCTCGGCTACCTGGCCGGCCATATATACAGAAATGGAACTCATTGCTAAATGCTACAGAATTCTTAATTTTCCATGGTCTGTGGTGTAAACAATGCAATCCAGCGTCTGAGCGTGGCCACCGGGAAAAAAGGCCTGCGCATTGAAACTTCATACATTATGTGATCTTTCTCATTGTCAAATGGTAATGATCTATTGTTCAGATATTTGCAACTTTAGAATAGTCTAGTTAATCTCATTTATGACATCTTGAGCAAAATATTCAAACAAGTTTCTAACTGCTGTATTTTTTGAAAATATTGCTGTAAGATAGTAGTCACTTTTAAATTTATCTAACCAACAAAGTCGAGGTAATCATGGTATTAAAACTTTCCATTTTGTACTTTTCGTTGAATGCAAACTACTCTATCATGGAAACGGAATCTTGGCGAATATAAAAACTTATATTAAAGAAAATGACACATCTCATCAAAATGGAAGGAAAAATTATTATTTCCCATTAAAGAATATTAAATTAAACTGAGTAAGAAAGGTGTGCTGGGAATTGAAGGATGGGGCTTCTCCACCTGAGAGATTGTTTACTTTTCTCCACCGCTGGGAGCGTCGCCTGGCTAAAATCAACATGTCGGGGGGGTCGCTGCCGGTCACTTCTGCTGCGTCACGTTCTCCTTTTCGCTCTTCTGTCGAGTACGGGTGTGGGAGGTTCTTGAACCTTCCCTCCCAAAGGGGAGGAGTCAGAAGAATAAAAAATATATTTCCTTCGGTATTTTTTTTTCTTTAGATGAAAACTGATGCAAAATAGTTTCCATGTTATTATTTCTTCTTTTTAATTCAATTTACTAGATACTTAAATCTAAAAGCAAACAATCGTCCAAAGCGGTAAAATGCGAAATCACATTCTTTGATTATGCAAAAACTCTAAATATAGATCTTTTTGTTGTTAATGTTATGAAATAATACTATAAAAAATCGAATCTCTAATATCATTTACAAAAGAAATACAGTATACACCAACACATTTTTGCACGGCACTGTTCTCAGAAAAATTACCAATAACCAATTTTAAGGACCTAATTTGTGAAAGACAAGAGGGTTAAAATCGTTTATTGCTAACAATAATTTAATCTAAAAATGTCTCTTCTGTCCTCGTATGCCTCAAGTTTTTTAACTCAATTATAAAAATTAACTTGTCATTTTTATTATAAACTTATTAACGCTTTTGGTAATTACTTAACCGCCAGTATCATTCTAAACAATAAATTACTACCGAGAGAAGCTGATCAGACAATATGCAATTGTGCAACATTTTCTTTTTCACAAATTAGGTCCTAGAGATTGGCTATTGCTAATTCAATTATTCTTTAAATAAATTTTTTAATCCAACCACAGAGTGATTCGTATCCCACTCGTATCGCATTATGCTTGTTTGTCTGGCCTATGTACAAAGATTGATATATACAAAACATTGATTTTCTATTAGTCCTGGCAAGTAGATACCTTGTTATTAAGAATTCAAAAACCGGAATTTACTTTATGACGATGCTGTTGTTGTAGGTCACGTGATTTTGTAATTTTTCCTGATTAATTGGATATTTATAAATAAGTAGGTAATGCTTCAAATGGGCTAAATACAGTCCGCCAAAAAATATTTACACAGTTAAAGTTTACTTCAGTTAAAGTGTGTATAACAGAGCATATTATATATCTACTGACTCGTGTACACTTTTTTTGGGAGACTGTACGTGCAGTATTAAGATTAAAAACCGAAAAGTTCCGCGATCTGGGATTACGAACATCTGGTGCGTCACTTCTATCAACTTATCGTTACGTCAGCGATAGAAAGTGAAGCTGCATCCAAATGTTCCAAAGACTACTAATCAGACTAAATGGAAATTATTTGACTACTTTTTAAATTTCTTTTCCAACTATCAGAAAGCTGATGAAAACTCATCATAAAATAATAAATCTTAGGTAATGTTCAAACGTTATGTAAATATATTATGACTGAAAATGAAAGGTTAAATTCCGCGGCCTGGGATCGGATTAGGAGAGTGCATACGACGACAAAGATACTACCGGGATATTAGTTATAATGGACGCGTTGATATTACGAAGGTATCGATTTAAAATAATTCTGCAAAGAAATGAGATAGATCTTTAATTATATAAGAGTAAGAGTTGTAGTAATATAGAATTGATTAAAAATATACACTTCTTTTAATGGAAAATAGAATAACATAAAATGAAATAATAAAGTCTAATAAAAGTCACCTCATTTGTATTTCTCCACGTTAGGTGACTTATTTAGATTTTATTATTTCATTTTATGTTATTCTATTTTCCATTAAAAGCAGTATATATTTTTAATCAATTGTATACATCTTTAATGTTAAAAAGAGAAAAAAAATAATTAAAAATCTCGGTAGCCGCTTAAAACGATCTAAAAGGTATAAATGAATCTCTTGCAAAATTTAAAGTGAAAATTGTTTTTATCTGTATAAACCTTTGAACACATTCCACTTAAGGAAATCTTATATTTGGAAATTTCAAGTTGATATTATTAGAATATATTCTAAATTATTAAAATATGTAATTGAATATTTTTAAAATATGCATAAATTTTAATTTATTTTATTATTTTTTTTTTTTAAGTGAAGGGCAAATGATGACTCGACTAAAATGCACGAAAGAGTTGAATGTGTGTTCCTTCACCCCCTCTGTGCGTGAAGCATTTTTAACCAGATGTTTATCGTCGAGTGAAATTAATTTTTTTGGATATGAAATTCTTTTAACGTTCGTGTTATTTTAGCATTTGTATTTTAATAATTATACTCTCCTCGCAAACTTCCGTAAGTTTTTACGAGCTGCAACAACACTTAAAAACGCTAATTTGCGTTCTTGCTCAATTTCTCATTTCTGTATTCGAAACAAAAAAAAAAAATCGTTTTTATTAAAAAAAGAAATAAAGATCTTAAATTTCATTGCTAAAATGAACATTACAAAAATCCGAAGAGTCCAAATGAAAAAAATTATATTAAAATGCTTAAAAACAAACAAATAATTCCGCTTTCGGATCAATTTTCGTTTTCTCTTTTTTGCTAGAAAAGCGGGGTTGACTAAAAAAGCCCCGCGAAGAAGAGTAGGAGGCAAAAATTAACGACGTTCTCTTGCATCTTAGCGGGGGTCCGGAGCCGCCACGTGCGCACCCCGAGATCATTGTCCGCGGGCCTGAGGAAGGAAGGAAGGAAGACGGCGCCCGCCACCGTCCCATGCTGCGACATTCTGGCTACAACCCCCCATGCAAATCAAAGAGAAAGAATGGAAGAGGAGGAACGAAGTAGAGGAAAAAAAGGAGAATATATTTCCTTTCATCATCTTTTCGGTAAATGACGATGCGTGAGGGGGGGGATAGGAGTCAAAACAAAAAAATAAAAAATAAAGAAGGAACCGGGCGGGAAAAACGCTTCGAGGGAATTCATTCGCACCCACTCGCCCTGTCCACTCAAGAAAAAAGTCTAGAAAGGAACAAGCCCTCGAACCTTCTACTAATACAACATATAAAGCAGTTTAAACGACACTATATTTAGACGTTCATTAAAAATTGTTAAGCTCTATGGAAAAAATCCATTGTAAATTTTTGCACAATAATAATATTGTGCGTATCTTGTGTATTTCTGCACCCTGGTTTTTGACAATGAACAACACCTGAAGCCCTTAACAATTCTTTCCTAAAAAGATCCTCTAGGAAACTTCCTAGAAAGACTCCAAAGCAAAGCAGAACCTACATCGAAAGAAAGTGTTGCTGACTGTTTTCTGGACAGTAGTTGGAGTAGTGCAGTTTTAGATTCTAGAGCAAGGTCAACCATCGCAGCACAAGTGTATTATTATATTGTCACGTGCTGAAATAGACAGTAGGTAAAATTTAAAATAGAAGTACAGAATTTTAATTACCGGTAGCAGTAGAAGATGAACTATACAGAGTTTTAATTGCATGAAAAGCGACAATAATCATAATCATTCGTACAGTAATGTCTTTGCAAATAAATTATAAACAGCAATTTGAAATAAGCAAAACTGAAGACCTTCAGTGTCGAAGGAGAGATGTGGTCACACAAAATGAGGCGGGACTGTAGATTCACTTTTGGTTCAGCTAAGGATGAGGCACCTGTTCTGCTGTTGCTCTTTGTATAAGGATGACCCGAAGCACGTAACGCTGCTCACTGAAATATTCAGCAATAAACGATGAAATAAAAATTACGGAGAGTTCAGTTCAGCTTAAAATAAACTCCCGCGTGTAAACCCAAACAATTCGGAATAAAACGACTTAAAGTAAGGGAGATCTGAATAGTCAATATCACCAATCTGTCTATTAAGGTAAGCGTTCATTGAAAAAGGGTAGATTCCAGTTATCTTGGACGGCAGAGATTGCCTTAATAGAATTCGGGAAATAGCTTGCATATCTCTTCAAAACTGATAATTGATACTTCTAATTTGTGAGGAAAGTTCGAGAAAGAAGAATTACGTAGGTAAAAGCTATTAGCGCCACAAGATTTGAAAGCTGAGCTCTTGATGTGAATTGAAGAATTTTCCGGTTGCTTGGCTCTGTGAATCAGCTCGTTGAGATAATAAAGGAATCACCGTTAATGTCACAGTCAAAATTATTTAAAAGAGAATTCGTTACTTTAGTAGCATACCCAATGAACGGGGCTTCAGAGGTAACGGGAGAATTTGTTACAATAAATTGAAATCAGCACGTGCTTAAAGACAAAACGTCGTTATTAATAAGACTGATGCGTTCTGGTTTGGAAAACTCAAAATTATTTTCATACATAGAATTTAGATAAAAAAGTTGCTTACAAATCTCGCCCCTCAGTTAAGCTAATGAAATCCGCTCGCTCTCGTCTCGTGAGGAGATTCGTGTCACCTTCGCTGTAAAATTGCTTCTCCATGTTGGCTTACATCTCGTTGGCTGAGGAGGAATTGGTCAAAAATCTACTACGGCAGCCTCTTTAACGCGCCAAATGTGCGATTTCTTCATTTGATTACGGCGTTCTAAAAGTACTTCCTTTGCTTTTAATTTTCCCGCCTCTGAGCTCCCATGAGGCTCTTCGGCGGTGAGAGTTCTTGTTTCCGACTGACACTCACGTAAGAGTTCTAACGGTCTCATCAGAAACTCCTCCAACAACAACCTGCATTGGTAAATCGCAAAGATCTCCTACTGCTACTGGACAATGCAAGATCGCACACAGATTTACAGACCCGTTCAAAGTTTATGCAGCTTGGTCAGGAAGATTTGCCTCATCCTCCGTACTCATTCGGCATCTCTGCCATAGATTATCATCTGTTTAGATCTACTGGATAATCATAAGCGCACACGACAGTTTAGAATCGTCATGGCTTGAAATAGAATTGTACAATTTTTCACCAGCAAAAACGAAGATTTCAACCGACATGCGATTTACGCATGACCCACCCGTTGGAGGCATGTTATTGTTTGGGGATTATTTTGATGGGAAAATTGAATTTCTTTAAAATTTATGCGAGTGTAAATGTATCACTGTAAATAAAAATGACCTGATATCAAAAATGTTTAATTTCCTTAAGAAAATATTTCACAAATGGACGCTTTCTCCGATATCTTTGCGCTGCAACGTTTTCAGCAAATACCCGGACAAGCGTGCTTCGCGAATGATAGACCAGGGATTCCCAAACTTCTCCTAGACGGAAGACTTCACAAACGTTAAAATTTTAACGGTACACCTTAGTTATTTATATCAAATAAATTAATATCGACTTACTATATATACAGATTGAATCTGAAATGGAGGAGCAAACGGTGGGAGGTGCTGCTGCAGTCTAACTTTGTGTCTTTGTAGTGGAATAACTCATCAACCAAGCACTTCGACCATTTTTATCGAACCAGCACCGCAATTTGCCCCCCTATTTTAGATTCACCTTTATAAAATAATCTCTAATCTCCCGCTTTGTGAGATTAGACTAAGAAGTAAAAACTTTTCTATAGAAAATTTTTAATAGTTTATGCATTTGTTTCAATTACTGTACCTTAGGTAAAAGCAAATGGAGTCGACGTAAAGAAAAAATTCAAAGCAAATCTTAGTAAACGGTATTATGAATGCTTCATATAAGGGCCCTACTTTATAACTGATAAAAATTTTAAGTTAAAAATTTTATGTATGTATAAACAACTTCCATCGTGTATTGTCAGAACATGTCACTATACTCCATCCAATCTTTGC
>JAHWFO010040648.1:1010654-1040776 GCA_023313115.1 Rhysida immarginata
AGACTCTATTGAGAAGCCTCAGCTGAGAAAGTGGATAATGAACTGGCCCTAATATTATGTTCGCACTGAGCATTTAACCCAGATTAAGTGCGCCAATCTAGATTACAAACAGAAGTGCGAACAGTGAGTGGACAATCAATAGAAGTGTATAATAAATTAAAAAAGTTAAAACTAGATAATCTCAATCCAGTTCTGTTAACTAGATGAACTGGCTATCCAGATTAATTTCATTCCCAGTATGCCACCACTTCCTGTTTGCACTTCGAACCCAGTGAATGGCCTTTTGACGTCCAGGATTGTTGTTTAGTTGGTTTTCTTATTTGGTTCATGTTTGCATAATATGCATGACCAACAACATCAATTCCTCCATTTCGTTAAATTACATGGATCCAGTAATTGATGATAACTGGATTTAAGATAATCTATTATACACTTCTGGAGACTGGATAACAAATATCCAGATAAACACGAACTAGATTTACTTAATCTGGATTTTGACAATCTAGATATTGCAGTGCGAACATAGTATAAGTATACTATACTCTATCCAACTTTCGTTGGACAGAGTATAGTAAGAATTTCATCTACGCATAGCACGTTTTAAATAAAGGTTATACATGTATTTAGGGCGATATGACCACCACCATGAGAATAATCTTCAGAATTAACTTAACAAAATTAATCCCCATTATAGAATGCGTCGAAATCTACACATTAAATAAAACAAATTGAAAAAAAACAACATGAAAAATCAAATTACTCAAGAAACTGAAACTAAACAATTAATATAATATTTATCGCTAACCATGTCCATCAACCTAAAAATGTAACTTAATTTTAATACATTTATTGTACTGTTAATCATTTATCAATTGTTGGATTTTTAAATTTAACTTTGAAATGCCTGATGATGGTCTGAGGTAGCAAAAAGGCGTAGCAGATATTATGCAGTACCTATGTATTGTTGCTTTAGTGAATAAATCTGATTATTCAACTATTATAATTTTGAGTTTGTCATTTACTCTATACATTGTTATCATCTAATACAGTTACCAGTTTATCTCTTCTCTATTAAAAGTTTTCATAAGCAGTTATGATTGGTTCTCATACATAAGCAGTTCTGATTGACGTTAGAAGCGAATTCGTTAATCATTCTACTAAATAATTTGCACAATAAATGGAATAATCATCTGCAATAATAACAAAAAATAAACTTATACGAAATACGATTCTATATCTCGATTATGCCTTAAACAAAATTTACCTACAATAAAAATAATACGTGATACTGGAGTTTTAAATGAACTTACAGCAGCCCTCCGATGCAATTTTCACCCGGCTTCTTTGGTACGGAAATGGCTTCTTAAATCGAACATGTATCGACTCACGCATAGATACAAGATAGAGATACCACAGAGGAAATAAGTTTTTCTAGATAAATATTTTCCATATAATATAATACCAACATTGAATTCTCTACCAACTAATATACGTAGTATGGCGATAGAATGTGCTTCTCCAAGATGCTACGCCACATATATACATTTTAAGAGACAAATCAAAGATTATTATTTTTCAAACTTAAGGATTAACATGTGAAAGTGGACATCCCGGAATTTTCGTTCCTTGTCTTTGACGATTGAGTTTTCTGATTTCATAGTTTTAAAATTTTCTTTTAACTTTCCCCTTTCGGGTTTATTCCTTTGGAATGCGCATATAATAATAATAATAATTAATAATATTGTAAAGCGTCTATGTACTCTGCTACATATTACATTGCAAGATCTCTGTTACGCATCTTGATGCAATAAATGAACTCTTGTTACTCGCGGATACTTATTATAAGGAAATTAATAGATGAGGAAGGCAAATACACTCGATGTGCATTTTATTATCTTGACATGCTCAACCTCACCCCCTATGTTCCATAGTCTTCTCATTTCATTTAATTTACAATATTAGAATGTATTTTTCATTTTATTTTCATGCTATACACGAATAATAATGCCAGCCTCTAGTGCTATCAATATTTTCTCAGTTAATTATAATAATTTCAGTTTTTCATTCGACACTCATTGCAAGCACGGAAAGAATTAAGCTCTTTACTAAAACGAGGATAAAACTCGTATACTTTTGTATTTATCATATACAAGTCATAACCCATTCAGTTGTCCATTTATTTAGCTCCGAATTTCCTCCATTACCATTGATACATTGTTTACCATTACCCTTCTTCATATCCTAGTTAATAAATCGCAACATCAAGGTTACTTTGATGAGCATCTATCTAATAAACCAGTAAAAATAAAAAAATTCAATTAAAATTACACTTCTGGACTTATTAATGACAACTATTATCAACCCCAGTCCATTCGAGAGAAGGAGCATTCGTCGAGGGCTATCTGAAAAATCGAAGCGACAGTCGCGGCTGCCGCAGACGGTGGTGTCATCTACCGACAAACAGGCGACCTAAATTCTGATGTTTTATAGGAACAAAACTAATCATTAAAAACAACCTAAATTTCCATAAACATATCTGGTCTTTACATACGACATTTAAGGCTTAACTCACGATGAGATTTAATTTGAAGCACATTAGAACTAATCAGCCCCACGAACAAGGGTCAAGGCATGTATGAAGAACGCTGACCGACGACCTCTGAACCCAACCTTGTTGTCCGCTGGGCGACAAGAAATAAAAACTTCAAGGAAAAAAAATAGAACAGGTTTTTTTTTACTTCATTTGCTTCATGAGAAACAAAACGAAACTAAATTTCAGTTAAAAGGCATTCATCGCAATTATATGAATGGGAGGGAAGCATTAAAAAAAAAAGTAGAACGACGCTTACAAGTGCATGGGAATTATATATAAATAAATGAATGAAAAAAAAAATATTAAAAGGTAATTTAATACATCAAGCACGCAAGTCATGATTATGAATAAAAGCCAATTTCTGTTTAATACATCGGGCACGCGATTCCAATTTACAGCATATGTATAGTGCGTATATCTTTAATATTATATTTAAATAAAATTCCAAGGGAATAAATAAAATAAATTAGAGAAAAACTAATAAAAGTCATAAAACATGAAGTCCATCTAGTAATTTGTTTGAATATATAACACTGATCTAAAAGATATAGAAGCCTTGCAAGACATTTTACTAGTAAAAATATTTACCACGGTTGCTAAATAAAATGTATTACAAGGCCTCTATCTCTTTTATATGTAATCGCAATACAAAAACCTCAAGCTACATTGATTACTATAAAATTGGTTTACTAGTTTGTTAAAATGAACACAGAAATGTTTGCATTTCAGGGCCTAAAAGTCAATCGTAGATCTTTCAAATAGCGAGTTACATATTGAAACTGTATTACAGTAAAATCCCGTTACATAGTACCTCACTTTACCCTACATTTCAAAATAATGTCCAAACCAATTCTTTTAATGTTAAAAACTTTCAGTTTAACATACCTCTAATTAACATGCATTTCGGAAAAACGTTAGATAAGCTTTCCCCTTTATCATAAGTTAAACACTATTTAAGTTAAATAATCATAGGTCGAAAACTTTGAAAAGTCAATGAGAAAGTGACCAATGGGATGGAGGACTTTTTGGAAAGGCAAATTTTGCAAATGCAATTAAAGAATTTTTCATAGATGAATCTATTGTAATTACTGTACTATACTGACCTGTATTCGTATTATATAAAATAATGTATTCTGCACATCTTTTGAGATTAAATTAAACTACATATCATATCAATTTTCTAAATCTGCCCTTGGAGTACGTTAAAACTTTTTGATAAAAAAAAAAACTTCGATATTTTGCTCGAGATTCAAGCTTGAGTTGGCGAATACTACGGTAGTTAGATAAATTAAAGAGCTAAGTGAACAAAGGAGGCTCGATGAACTATGGTTAAGAGCATTGTTAAGTTCGAATACGGAGTAATCCAGTTTGACATAAAGGATAGATTATAATAGATATCGTATGTATAACTCATTTTTATAAGACTGGTGTTATATTTGCGGGTGCCAGCCCAAACAAGCACCGTATTATTCAGGTAAAGATCAGGAATGGACAATATAATTAACCGTAATTCTTCATAGTTAAAGAGATTAAGCATTTAAGCATAAAGCCTTTTCGATGTAAATTGATTTTAAGGACGGGTCTTTTAAGTTTGTTCGTAAAAGCTAATTTCGAGTTGAAAATAAATTCAAATATCCTTAAAATTAAAGAGGTGGAATAACAAGTAGGTCCGTTTTATTCTTATTTAACTTCATTCCTCGGATGGGGGTACAGTTGTTCAGCCAGTATGTCTACTTGTAGTTGGGTTAGAGTGGAATCCAGGTTTTAGGTTGATAGGCTTGTAAAGGACAATGTCGTCAACGTAATACTTTACTCCTCTTTTATGAAACAGAAAATTGCGAAAATTTTTATATTAAATTTTTAGAAAAAAGGAAATCCAACTGTTATCTTTTTTCACTTACATGTTCTCGAATAAGCCATATTTATATGATTTATGATGCGATTAACGTTTGAAATAAAAGTCGTTCAGACAAAAAAAAATTAGAAAACATACAAACATAACCTTACAGTGTAGGGTTCATTATACATTATATATATTAGAAGCAAGTATGCGACGCTGAAAAATATTTCGTATTTAGACTTCTATTATTATCTTCTTCTTTAATAACTAAAAATTGTTACAATTAATTAATCTTTGGATGTTCGTGTTGAATGGTGTGGTAGTTACTGTTTAGTCCATTGTAAGAAATTTAGGTGAGTTAGTTTTACTTCACAGTTACAAATAGACAAAGTTAACTCATCTAAGTAATAGGTTCACATTGAGCGTTATGAATAAGGAAACAACCACAAAACAAATTGGCCCCCCCCCCCCCCCACGAGTTCTTAGGAATGAAGTCATTCTATCGTTTAAATAGCAGACAGTGAAGCTTATATTTTTCTGTGATGAAAACAGTTTTCTGATTTATTTTATGAAATGATGTAGAATTAGATGTAGGAAGAAGCAGCAGAACGGAAACGAACGCCACTCGTGTTTCCTACGCGACCCGCTACCATTTTTGCTTTTGTTCGCTCGTAGACGAGGCAAACGATGCCATTTATTCAGCAGCAACGCCTGCGTAAAATTCATGAATCCCTCAGTAATGGGATGAAGTTACCAATAAACAAGAAACTCTATGAAAAAATTAACCTTTAAAACAGCATGACATCCGTTTCACCTCAAGAAGCGCTGTTCGTCTCTAAATCACAAATTGCATCGAGGGAGAGAGACAGAATAGAGAATTAAAAAAAAAAAAAGCAAAAACTAAATGAATTGAAAGACTAATGCAAGAGAGAAACAAGAGATGATGATAAATTAAAAAAAAGAAAAAAAAAAAACAACCTCAGAGAAGACAACGTGGAATATGTCATGGGGCAAACGGCGTGTTGATGGGCGCCCAGCACGGAGCGCTCAAGGAGTTCCGCGGCCATGTTTATGAACGGCGACCGTCGTAAATCCAGCAATTACGAGGCATTCGTCATGTGGGCAAATCAAGGTTGAACAGCGGGAACCCCCGGCTTGCCAAATTAACTAATGTCGGTGCTGTTCACGTGGAACGAGGTATTTTATCCCAGCCCCCTTTGGAACGCCTCTTAACGGAACCAGAGGAGGAGGAGGAGAAGAGGGAATTGCAACGCAGGGGTAAAAGGGGGCAAAAGGGGTAGAAAAGAGGGCACACCACAACCACGAGTTGCTTCGAAGGAGGGAAAACTACCGAAATACGTCACATTCCTTTATGAAGCGCAGCACTGCGACTACAAATGAACATTGCAAACCAGAGATCCCGAAATCCGGAAAAATCTTCTGGTTTCGTAATCCCAGGAATAAAAACTCGTAGAATTTGAGATTTTTCAATATCTTTATAATTTAAGGATACTCTACCCCGCATTCGAGACATTGTTCATTACACGTATTGTTCATTGCATTCCTAAGCTTTTTCTATTCGTATTGTACGTTGAAATTAAGCTATAATACGCAGGGACGCGCTGAAACTGGCATGCAATATTAAAGGCGCCAAATATTTCAGACAAGTAGGAATTATTTTAAAAATTGGGCTCTTATTGGATTTTTATAGCCTGTTGGTTGAGAAATTTCAAATAAATGCTTTATGTGAATCTGAAGTCAACATGAAAAAAAATTCGAAAAAATTGACGACGTAACGATCGACTTTGCGAATACAGTAACGATACTTTTAATTAACATCGTTCTGGTAAAGCAGTACCACGTATTCTCAACTAGTTTTAACCTGGACAACATAAAATGAAGGATAGCATTTTTTTTTTGTAACTATAGACAGTTCTCGACTTGGGTATAAATGGATCATTACTACACCTCATACATCCGCGATTTTTTAATTATGTGCTGTGAGAATTTGTAGTGTGCCGCGAAAAATTTAATAAAGTGAATTAAATTTAATTATTATCTTTTTATTACATATTTTAATAAATTTGTTTTTTTTTCCTGTTAATACATAAATCATAAAAAAATATACTCATGCCGATTTGGTGACTCGGAGCGTTAAGGCACAGATCTCAAAACCAGCAAATCGCCGGTTCGCATTCCGCTAAGGGAATGGATGTTTGTATTTATTCCTTTACTGAGAAACTTGAAAAATCAAGCATAGCCCCCATAGATTGATCTTTTGCTATAGCCAATTTCTAATAGTTATTTAACACCCTTGACACCGAAAAGGTAAAGGAGGGACAGGAAAGATAGAGAGTATACTCATTTTTTTTAAAGATCATCATAATTTAAGTGGGCTGCAGAAGTTTAACTGTAAGTTCAAATATGAGTGAGATTCCCCGATCAGCACGAATAAAAATGGTTTGGGCATCTCTGTGGGAATAGGGATGTATGCTGCCATTGTCGTTTCACTGCCACATCCAGCATTTAAGAAAGACTACGTATCTTTCAGGTGAAAAACACCCCTTTACATAATCTTCTGTTCTCTATCTGTATAAAAATGGTTGTTGGTATATATAAGATTGGCAAACTCAAACATCGTCTGACCGATCACTATGACAGTTGGCACATGTGTTTTTTCATGGAGAAGGCTTTATGCTATCCATTTTACTTTAACTCCCCACTAGATGGCGCTGCAGCACATATATTATAAAGAGCCCGAGCTTATCAGCTAGTTATAAATACAAAAGGGAAGGAAAAATATTGCGACCTGGACTTGAAGCAAGGACGATGCTTATTACTGCCACAGCTCTAACCAAGTGAGCTACTGCTATGGGACATAAACTGAATGCTCGTCACGACAATGCACCCTTTCACCGAGCTCTCCTCACAAGTGAGTTTCTTGAGAAAAACAACATGATTTCGGTTCACAATTGCCCTACTCGCCAGATTTGTCTCCTGCAGACTTTGCCCTCTTTGCGAAAATAAAGATCCAGTTGAAAGGTCGCCATTTTGATACGAATGAGCATAGATCCAGAAGGCGCTGGATTCGTTTCAACAAAGACTTCCAGGATACATTCCTGAAGTGGCAGGAACGCTGGATTCATTGTATGGCTTTGCAAGGGGACTATTTTGAAGGGGGCACTGTAAATGTTTGTAAATAAAGTACTCTCTCTCTTTAAATGAACCAGTTCCGGAACATTTTGATCGCACCTTGTATTCTTAGTAAATGTTCACACAGAGAGCTTTATTTTCTTTAATTTGCCCATCTGGCGGAGAGGCGGGGGGGGGGGGGGAGACTGCGCCAGAATAATACTTTTTGAAACTATACGAGGTCTGTTAAAAAAAATACGTAGACTGACGTCATAAAACAAAATATACTTTATTCAGAAGTTACACATCTGGGTCCCCTTCAAAGTACTCTCCTCCCCGACGCACACACTTATCCCAACGGTGTTTCCACTTTTGGAAACAGTCCTGGAACGCTTCTTTTGTGATGTCCTTCAGCGCCTTCATCGCATTTGCCTTTATGTCGGGAATCGTCTCAAATCTCCTTCCTTTCAAAGGTCTTTTGAGTTTGGGAAACAAGAAGAAGTCACAAGGAGCGAGGTCAGGTGAGTAGCGTGGGTGAGGAAGAACAGTGATCGAGTGTTTGGCCAAAAACTCTTGAGTTCTGAGGGCTGAATGGGCTGGAGCGTTGTCGTGATGAAACAACCAGTCACCTCTCGTCCACATTTCTGGCCTTTTCCACTCGTCCAGTGGCAGTTTTTCCGAGTTTAACACAAAATTTCATAGCAACTCTTTGCTCGTTCAAGTCACTCATTCTAAAAAATCCGCCAAACGAAAAAAAACACACTTCACAAACAACCGCGTAGCTAATCAACCAATACTGATATTTGCAATCAAAAAACTGCCTTGTAATCAGCGGATCTGTCAGAAGATGGCGATACCAAGCGATTTTGATTGGGACCCACAGGGCCCGCGCAATTCAAACAGTCTACGTATTTTTTGAACAGACCTCGTATAAGCCCGAATTTAGAAATGTCGAGAAATGAAATCCGTAGGTATAATAAGAAATTTACAGAGAATTTATTAAATAACCAGTTTAATTTCGAAAAGGCCCCACTACTAGAAGTTGCCATGGTTATAAAAATTTTTTCTACTTCTACGTAATCCAATAATCAGAGCCAACTTATAATACTTTTTATCTGACTGGTGGGCAGGCTATCCTGTAATTTGTGTTTGGTGTATTCAGGTCGTAGACTGTTCGCCCTCCTGACTATGGCCAAGAGGAGATTTCTTGGGATAAGTAATAATGCGGTGGTTTCCCCTTGCCTGCCGCATTTTTAACGACTGCTGTAAGATGGTAGTAGTAGCGGCAGCTGGGACCGACGGTTTTATGTGGCCTCCGAAGCACGGGGGCGGGGAGGGGGGTAAAGATCCTATGCCACTGATGGTCACCCATCCAGTGACTAGCTATGCTAGGCGATGCTTAACTTCGCAGAGCAAGCCCCCTAGACCACGCCCCCCCCCCCCCACGTAAAATAAATCATCAGCCTTTTTGCTCTTGATATTTGTTCTCGATAGATTTGAGAGCTGTGTCAGACGTGAACTGTGGCGATCCGTGGTAACGAAACGCGAGCTGAGTAACAAAGCTAAGCTCTCCGTCTTCAAATCCATCTTTGTCCCCATTCTCACCTATGGTCATGAGGCTTGGGTAATGACCGAAAGAGTGCGATCGCGGGTACAAGCGGCCGAAATGAGATTTCTGAGAGGTGTTGCAGGTGTTACCCTACTAGATAGAGTGTACAGCAATACAATAAGGGAATCTTTAGGTGTTGAGCCGCTACTTCTCCGCATTGAGAGGTCTCAGTTGCGCTGGTATGGCCACGTGATTCGGATGCCGCAAACTAGTCTTCCTAGGCAGTTGTTATTTTCCAAGCCGGTGGGTAAGAGACCAAGGGGTCGGCCTAGAACCAGGTGGCTAGACTACCTGGAGAATCTGGGTTCGAGTCGCTTGGATATTACTAGGGAGGACATGCGCCTGATGGCGGAAGATCGCGATCGCTGGAGATCCTCCATAGGGCTGCTGCCCCCGCGACCCTAACGGATAAGCGGGTTTGAAAAGTAAGTAAGTAAGTAAGTATAGATTTGAGTTTATCTTACTCTTTTTTTTGGGGGGGGGGGGGAAGTATTCAAAAACTAAGAAAGTCTATGCTAATATTGCACAGACTTTTGTATAACGTTTTCAATTTTCATCTTGGCTGAATGTAACGATAAAAGGTCAGTTTGATTACAATTGAAAATAGATTGACAATTCTATTGATAATAATTGGCAATAGATATATTAGTCAGTAACTAATATTTGTATAGATTATACATTTACAAGCCAAAAAAGCGCGACTCTTTTGTGAGAAAGCGACATATTCCTAATATTGTCCCGAACTGACTATGTGCGATATTATTTTTATTAATTATACCAGAAATGATACACTAAAGAAGTGTGACTCAATTAAAAACTGAAGGTCTCTAGGACCTATTCAGCTATCGCAACTTAAAAGGACGATGTGAATAATAAAAGAGAAAGCAATGCTTAAAATTCGAAAAATAATAAAGCTGAAGTGATTATAAAATTTATAAAAAAATTGTATTTAAAATTAAAGGGTAATTTAAATAAAATGGGTCGCTTAAGTTGCATTGGCTTTTGTGCCCGCTTTACTTATGATATATTACATCCATCCACTTGGTGACTGCAGCATATGTCACAATAAAACCCTTCAATCGTGCCATTAGGAAGTGAGTTATAAAAATAAAAAAAATATAAATAAATAAAAATAATAAACAAAACCGTTCTTCAATACACTGCACTTGTTTCCTTCAAACTGCCCGGCAGGGTACGCTTTTCGCTTTCCCTTCCTGTTTCGGGAACCTTTTGTTCGGAGCAATTGTGGAATTGTTGCCCCCCTCCCCCCGTTATTATTATTTCGCAAGTATATTAAGCGATACAGGAGAGAGAGAGAGAGAGAGAGAGAGAGAGAGTTGCGCCTGAAATTACTCTTTTCCTTCAATTTATTGCGGTCTCTTCCTCGAACTTTCTGTCTCTCTCATGTTCTGTCATGTGTTCGAGCGCGCTTTTCACGTGCCACCGCCCTCGCTGGGGTCCACGCATTAAGACCAGGTGCGCCACCAAATGATAGGTTCAATCCCCGACGTCCTCCCAACCGCGTAAACGCCATTATCCTCCCATTTTTCTACCCTCGCCTCGACACGCCAAGCCTCGAAACTTTCTCGTCTTCACGTAAATACAACGAGAACAAAAAATTAAATAGAAAATTGAGATCCTCAAAGTTAAACTCATCAAAATGTGTAAAGGAGGAGGAGGAGAGAAAGCTGATTGATTGGTAAGTAGCCTTTCTTGAAGACGTCTTAATTAAATTTCGAACCTGAGCTTCTGATTCGGTTCGATAGCAAATGGCAATTGGTAGCAAGTAAATCAATCAATCAGCCACTCAATCGGTAGAAAGCCCTCCTTCCAGAGTTAATCGGGGCTACAATTGCTGGGCAATCTCTTCAAGCAGACAAGTGCGAAGCTACTTACTGCTGAGGGACATTCCCTCGCATTCCAAGTTCCCACTAACCACATTGCCATATTGATATACTGTAATTGTTTTCATTGGCACTGCAAGCTGTAGAAAGACATCTATTTAGACGTACGCTTATTTTGTGATAAATTTATAAGGCGTTTAAAAATATGTTCTGTGACAAACTTTCCAAAACACCAATTAATTTTCGATTAAAAGATGTGTAATTTTAAAAATTAATTTCGTTCACTTTGTTATATGTTAATGCGGCGTTACTATCGGCTTCAATTGCTTTTCTTAATTGAAACAAGTACTTTTTGCTTATACGAGTAATCGTTGTATTCATTAAACACATACAAGATGCTTCAGAAAAGGTCAGTGAATAGTATTGTAATTAACTTTTAGGGATTTAAGAATATTTTTACAAAAATTTAATTGATGAAAATGTATGAAAAATAGAAATTCATAATCCACAACCTGGATTCGATACTCGTCCTACGCGACCATACTATAATTGCTTATAACAACGAACATAGTGAAATATGCGAATATGCATAACTTGTAGGAGGGATTTCTTTTCACGCTATTTTTCTGGATGTTGATCAACGCAAAGAAGATCTTGTCGCTAATGGAGTGACTGGTTTAAATTCCGCTGAGGATATGGATGTTTGTAAGAATAAGAAATACACGATCTAGGATTAGCAATACAGGATGTTTCTAAATTATCTTCCGTATTATACATGTTTATTACTCAAAAACTATTACAGATTTCAACGTGATTATTTTTATTCACAAAGAAAAACTCAAATAAATTTCATTGTGCCCTCCGTTTATGGCGTGAAGGATGCCAAAGCGAAACTCGATTTTCTCCCATGTTCGGGCTAGCATTTTGGTGGGGTTTAATGCATGATCGAGTAATCGGACTTTTCTTTTTCGCTGAAGACACCATTACCGCTGCAACCTACCTCGATATGCTGGAGAACTACCTGATTCCACAGGTGGAAGAACTGCAGCCCAACATAGTCTATCAACCAAAAGGAGCATCTCCTCACTGGGGCCTGCAAGTTAGGCAGTGCCTTGATACGAACTTTCCAGGACGATGGATGGGCCAATCCCTTAAGCCCGCTCGCTCACTCGATGCGAACCCTCTGGATTTTTTCTTCTGGGGATATGTGAAAGACAGAGTGTACAAGACCAACGTTGATGACATTGAAACTCTCAAGAACAGAATAATTGAAACAATCGCTGAAATCACCCCCGAAATGATATTTTAGAAACACCCTATATAATAAATGTTTATTTAATGCCGACGTGTTTCTGTATTATCACCATCTTCTAGGGGCATAGTACTACAAGTGAGGTTTTTGATCAATATTTTAAAATTTTAAAATTTTACAACAAATGGAGTGACTAACCAAGCACATCAAAGGAATTTATAACAATTATGACAGCGTCATCCCTGGCTGTGTTACTAAGTGATTAATTGTATCCAACAATGGATCTTTATCAAAGGCAGTTTGATTGTTCACATGTTTATGTTTGTCCCTTTACTAACAAGCTTGGAGGGCCAAGCAATTCTTTAGGAGGCTGATCCCCTGCTAAGTTAAATTTCAAATAGATCCAATGTTTATTTAAAATCCTTGACACCGAAAAGGTCTCGGTTGAGGCTCAACATGGAGCCCAAGTCTTGTATTTTATTAAGTCTTATATTTTATCTGAAATTGTATAATAAAGTCGGCAAAAGCTAATGAACTATAGCAATTAATACCAACTTCTTCCGGAATACTGCGCCGATTCTTTAAATGAGGTCATGTTATGATGAGTCTACGATAAAATATATGTATTAGTCATGGATATATTACACATTGTCGTATCGTATCCATAAACTTCTACAAAAGTATCATTCAGGAACATTTATGATTGCTTGTTTTTTCAATTACAATATTACATTTAATTGTGTGAAACTTTAACGACATTTTTATAAAGAAAAAAATACATAAGGCATAGGAACCAGCCTATTATTCACAAAATATATTTATTAAAACCATAGACGTATTTCAATTACCTTGTAGCTATCAATAGCTGAATGCAAATAATAAAAATTAACGTGATTTAAAAAGAGTAATAACCAATGAACAACCAGGTGATGTAATACTCATCTAAAAAGCCAATAATTAACATTTTTGGACAAGAGGTTGGTTTCTATTCCTTATTACTGTTATCCACAGTCTCTCGGTTTCTCTAATTAAGAAAATAAATGAAATAATTGTTTATTGTTAAGTTTTTTTCTCTCGCTTATTTGTGATTTCAACAGTGAATGGAATGTGCATTAAAATAACAATGCTCTTATTTACATCGAAGGTAATTTTTGTCTAGAAACAGGAAATGATGTTCTGCGCCCTTTTCTAAAATGAAAATACTTTTTTGTGATGTTGTTTACGATGCCAATGTTAATTGATCAAGATGGCGTAATATACAAGATTTTGCATAAAGAATGAGAAAATTTCAAAATCATTCGCTCATAAATATACATTAAGAAAGGAAAAATCTCAAACTCCAAAAAAAAAAAGAGATATCAAATACCGGATACGTATTTCGAAGGCATAAATGAGACTAAATTGAGCAAAATTGCCGTTGAGAGTGAAGACAGCTCCAAAAAAAAAAATAACCTATACTTCATATCTCATTTGTCTTGTGGTTTAAGGTTTTCTTTTTTTACAGGTTTCTTCTTACATTACAGTATCAGATGGAGATTTTAAAAAAATTTTGTTTTGGTATATTGAGCCTTTTCTCTGAAAAGAAATTTAATCTCATTGATTACCTGCACAATTGCTTATTTCTAACATTTCAGCACAAAATAATAAATTATTATGCGGATTTTTGTTAATCCACAATCTGGCTATAGGAATGTTCTCCTGAAAAATCATTCAAAACACATTTTCTTGAATAACAGGAGGTTGATCTTGTAAGAAGTATAAGATTTTTGAAATCTATGCATGACTGATATGATATATAATATTAATAAAACTGTTGCTCCAGAAGGATTTTTAGAAGAATTTTCTTTATTATTTTTCTGTGTTTATTTATTAATATCTGGAGGTATGGCATGAAAAAATCCTCCATTAAAAATTATTTCTACATGTAAAATAAATATATAAAGCCTTCCTTAATCTTAAAAAAAAAATCTAAATAAAGAAGAAGAAAAAATAACCCAAGAAAATTGAACTGGTTCCAAGGAATATCGTCTGAAATGACGTTTTATTGACTTCACCTGAAATCAGAGTTTCACGCAGCTTTTTCGCCTCTATACATAAAACCAATTCACGACATGCTGCTGCCATTAGAAAGATTTGTTCTAATTAATTCCATTAACCTTAAAAAGAAGTAATCACGAACTAATTAAAGCAAACCCCTAATTAGAAGGCAAGCTAAACAAATTTCTATGCAAAATAATAATAATAATTAATTAAAGGAAATAATTTAGGAGCAAATAACTCTCGCAGATGACGTCAGCACGATTCTGTCGATACAAAGTTCCAATTATTAATCCCCATGACGACGACGACGAGTGGACAGGTAATACCGGTGATAATCATTCTCCACCTGACGATGGGAGCTCCCAACCATCATTTACCACGAGCCACTGATCTCCTCAAAGTGATCGGGATTTTCATAACTTCCTGCTGGAGATCTTAGCGAGATAAACTACCCTTCGTTCACGGTCCCCCTCCATTCCTCCCCACAAACCCCAAACCATTGCAGCAACGGCGATTGCCAATCCTCTGCGCACTGTCCCACCCAATTGTATTCCGCTCCAGTGTAACTATCAAATGTATGCGTCGAGTGAGAGTGGAATGAATTTTTTATGCTTGGTCGGTTGGTTATGCGTAGATGTTGGTTCTGGAGGGGAGGGGGATACTTCTATAAAGCCATAGTCAGCTGTTCCCCATTGTTCCACCTTCTATAGACAACCTAGTCGAGATGGCAATGCCTGATAAACAATTGACTCGCCTGTGAAATGGATTACACCCATTAGGATTTTTATGTGGGGTTTTCCACACGATAAAAATCGCCGGGAAATTTTTTTTTCTTTCCCATATTGCACCTGTAGACCGATAGCGCCTTTCTCCGATTTAATAACACGTAGTGTTAGGATGGGTGGAAATAAAAAAAAAAAAAAAAAAAAAGGGGAAGGGAAGAAATTTTTTTTTTCAACCTTTAATTAATTACGATATAGAAAGATATTAAATGGGTCATAGGAAGGAAAGAAAAAAATTCTAAAGTAAAAGAAAAATAAAAAAAATAAATAAAATAAAAAATGCAAATCGTTGTGTTCCCTCCATCTTACGTTTTATCGTTCAATAAAGAGAATATTACCCCTTAAAAAAAGGATATTCATCCGATAAATTAAAATTTCTAAAAATATTAGATTAAATTAAAATATGTAAGAATAGCTTAAGAATGGTCTGTGAGGAATTATGTAAACGCCATAACTCAATGTTTTTGAATTATAAATGAAAATAGGAAAGAAAATTCCACATCCTGCACTCTATTAAGGAACATTCTACTGAGCGCACCGACGATTTATAATTTATCAAAAGTGCGCTCTTCATCGATAAACAAAGCTAAAATTTTTTATTCTCGAATTCACTTTCAAGCTCCCATACGACAGTAGACGAACAAATAACAAAATATATTTTAAAATAAAGCTTTAATATCCCAGTTGTTCAATTTTCGCCATTATCAATGGGAAAAACATAATACACCAAGGTGCCATTTCGTTGATAACCGGACTCCATTGATAGTGGCACCATAATAGCAAAACGGCTCGTTGAGGACACACTTCTATGACTGCTTCTGCTGCCGAGGCTTACTTATCGGCAAGATAACGTCCGGCCAAAACTCATTCTTTCCGCGGATTGTCCCGTGCTTGCAACACCGCTAGTCAGCCAGATAGCCAGATCTCTCTCTCTGATCCAATCGGTGTGATGGGACATCGATTGCAACCAACTAAGAATTTCGATGAATATCCTTCAAGACACCATCCAGCAAGTTCATGCGGTTTATATCAGCGCCACCTCCATGCGGTTTATATCAGCGGACCAACCAATTAACTTCTTGGACTTTTTGTGTCCATCCAATTGACCCAAAGTCTAATCGTTTCTTCTTTTATCTCGTAGATGCACACTCCACGTACCGATCTTCAAAGTATGCAAAAATAAAAGTGGTATTTTTTTATTATTATTAGTGCGTCGATTTTTTTTTCTTTTTTCTTTTTCTTTTTTTTGTCAAAGCGTGAATTTTCAGTGTATTGATTTGATTCAGCTTTCCCAATTTCCAAGGGAGAAAATAACAATGAGAACTAGTTTAATAAAAATATATGTACATTTACTGTATTATCATCTCTGAAAAGAAGAAAAGAACGAAGTACATGAACAATGTCCTTTTATTTCATGTTTTTGAAATAACAGAAAAGTATAAACAGTTAGCAAATACTCGAACTTTTTTTCTAATTTTGTGAGTAAAGCAGTAATTCGAATAAAAAATATTACTATATATATTGAATATACGAATAAGCTTAAGTGAAAAAATTTCTATACCAATGTAAAATTTATTTAATTTTTTTAATATTCAACCCAATAAAAATAGTTAACCAAAAATTTAAGAAATTAATTTTTTTCGTCATTAATAGACTATAAATAAAATTTGAATATTTATGATGAATTGACATAGATTTTTGAGATTAATTTCTTAAATTTTTGGTTAACCATTTTTATTTGGTTGAGGCTTAAAAATTGGATAAAACATTGACATGTTTAGTTATCAATATTTACTGCAATATAATCAACAGAGAACGCTAAGCACGCCTTAACACAAAACTATATGGGAAATTCCGCGGGAAGAATATAAAAGAGATTGGGTCATTTTTTTCTAACACAAAAATATTATTTAATTATTTTATACAACAGCAAGGATAATAAATAAAAAATTCAATAGCAAAATCCAAAAATATCTCCGTTCCCATAGAAAAAGATAGACCTTAGCCCTCCAATATCTCCATTGTATGGAGTGAAAGGTTTGTTTTCTCTCTTATTGGTAATATTTACAAGAAATTATTCTCCATTTATTTATTTAAATTTCTATTTGTTTATTCTCTTCTCATTTTATCAGTCTTCATTATGCTCATTACTAAACGGCCAAGCCAGTTTTGCCGTTATCACCAGAGGAAAGAGTTATGTTCGAAAAATATAAAAAAAAATATGTAAAACCTCCAAAAAAATTTAAAGAAAACATAAAAAACTAGCAGGCACCAATTTTGTGCTCCGTTTGTGTCGATGTATGAACAATCGCGATTCCACGTGTGCACATCTCACAAGAGCAGGACCTCACTCCGACAGCGGAAACGTCGCCCAATATCATTACCCACGCGTGTAACCAAAGGATTTCTCGCTTATAACCAACAAAACCTAAGATTCAAAACAACCCGACCAAATTAAAAAAAAAAGAAAAAAAAAAGGGAGAAACAAAATTCAAAAGAAGCGTGCAAATGTTAGCGGCTTGGCTGTCGCGCAGAACACAGCAGTTTTTTTCACACACTTTTATTTAACTTCGCAAATTTTGTAATCATTACCTACAACTTTGCAACATTCCCCAACGTCGTCTTCACGATGACAATGCATGTTTCGATGGTAATATGAATAAAGTCATTCATTTATTCGAAGTTATTATAATTTTAGTTTAATACACTGTATATAGTGTATATTATATACAATCATGGCCTCCTAGAAACTAACAGGACTGTACATGGAGAAGATAAAACGCTGTTGCCTCATTCTGATGGTGCTCGAGGCCAACGAGAGACTCAAATCACCTGGCCATCGGGATACGAACAACAATCCATCCTTCATTGTTTCTAACAAACGAAAAAATACTGATTGTTAAAATCCAAGATGGAGGCATTTTGCGTTGAATAATGATCTCAAAGAGATCGAAATACGTATTCGCCCATTAAAACATTTGTGGACAAGAGGTTCGCCTTTTTGCATCATGTCTTTATCCACAGTATATTCCCACTACTCAAGGCTGGATTGTTGCTCGGATTGCAATGGTCAAGTGACTTAAGTGCCAACAAAAAATAACTTTTTAAAATCATCTTTAACCTTAAGAGCTAATTCTTATCTTTTTTTTGTGCTGAATCCTTATCTGAGCTCAGTTTTTTTTTGTCACCCACAGATTTCTTGTTCTTCAATTCAACACTTTTAAATTATTCAGTGTTTGGGACCTGATAAATTTCTTTGTGACCCAAAAATATGGATACTTTAACATTGGAGCCGCTTCCCTTCACACCCATTACTTTAACATTGCAGTCTCTATTTGCATAACTTGGAAACGTGACGTGATAAAAAAAATTTAAAAGCAGATTCGGATTCAGCCACAAAAATAAGGCAAATTCATTCAAGATGATTTTTCATTGTTGGCCTGTGTAATTTTTGATAATTGTTATTCAAGATGATGGCAGGACATACTAATACGAGGCCAACGAGAGAAAGGCCAGGGCACTCAAAAGTCACATGATCATCGGGGTCCGGCCAGCAATTCATCCTTCATTGTCTCCATTTAGGATTTTAACAATCAGTATTTTTTCGTTTGTTGGAAACAAAGATGTATAGTTGACCTTGATCTGGAAGGCCTAACTATACATCTTACAGAGATGGTCCCACAGTTTGCGAATGACAACTCAACAGGGACTTTCTGTGCTACAAATTTCACATCAGTCCACCTTGAAAACTCAGCGGTTGCGTGATCGCCTCTGATGCCCGAGTACGCGGGTTCGATCCCGGCCGAGGACGACGAGGATTTTTCAGGGGTAAATCTTGAGATCACGCATTTCCTTCGGAAGGGAAGTAAAGCCGTTGGTCCCGTGTAGTCGTTTGCCGGATGCACGTTAAAGAACCCTTGCGAGACAAAATTTGCGGCCCCTATAACGCCGTCCTGAAAAGGACGTTAATACCAAACAAACCAAACCAACCACCTTGAAAATATCCAAAGCTAGAGTTCACAGGCGTTTAAGAGCAACCCCAACACAGAAATCGTGTTAAAATTAAAATAATGCGTCAACCTCCGATGAAATTTAAGCATATTCAAGCACGTCTGCAGTGGGCACGAGAGCACATATCGTGGAATGACGAATGGCTGCTATGCTTTTTAGTGATGAGAAAAAGTGGAACTTAGATGGTCCAGACGGTTATTGTCTTTTTTGGCACGATTTAAGAAAATAACCTATAATTGATAACAAGGCGGTGAATTAGCCATGGTGTGGGATGCAGTTAGATTTAATGGAGTGACAAGTCTAGCAGTTCTTTCTGGCAGACGAAGTCAGAAGATTTTTAGCGTGTTCTGTCCCAGCCTTTGTTACCAATGGCTGACCTGATCGGAGCACCCAATTGGGTGTTCCAACAGGACAATGCGCCCATCTATACATCTTGCACCGCAACCATTGGTCAAATTCATTGTAGAAAGTGGCCATCAAGAAGTGCGAACCTCAATCCCATTCAGAATGTTTGAGACATCATGTCTGTTTGCTTCAGTAGCAGAACTAGCACCAGCAACTGAGGATATTTGGTATAATCTCAAGCCAGAATCGGTTCGAAGACTAATCATGACAATGGATGATAGTGTGTTTCATGTGATTCATCATGGTGGAAAGCACACTGTCTATTAACAGTATTTTTTTTTTTTGCGCAAACTCCATAAATTACCTAAACTTTTGAGACAGTGGATTTTTCATTTTTGTTAAAATCATCTTTAAAATAATGAACCAGAGGACAGTGCTTTTGTTTTGTAACTCAGATTGAAGGTATAATTCGGTTAAGAAAGTTAATATTTGTTTTGCATTCAATAATTCTTTGAAATCATTAAAAAGCACGATTACCTAAACTTTTGATACGCAGTGTATATCGTATCAACTTACGCTGATACTTTGACTGCTTAATAGTTTTTAGGAGACTTGGAGACAGGTTTGCTGTATTGTATCCAATTATAAAAAATATCACAATATATAGTATTATCAAATTTCTTGCCTCACAAAACAATTAAATTTAATCAAATTTAATAATACAATTTGGACCTAAAACTAAAACATAAGTCGAAGGAAATAACAATCAAACCATATTATAAATCTACCAAAAACACAGATATTGTGGTTAATAAAAATTAGTTTAATATAATTATTAAACTTTCAACTAATATTCTTCCTTAGAGAATAACAGTTTAAAAGAAAGTGATAAATGTGATATATTTAAATTTTTATAATAGCAAAAAAGAAAAAAATAGGTTTAAGGCAAATTTAAACATATGGATGTTTATTCATTGTTACACAAGAATATAATTTTTATATTTTCACTTTCGTTTTATCTTCCCTTATAATAAATATTTTCACTCTTAACTTCCACCCCATATTTTTTTCCTTCTTTCCTATCCCTCCCTCCGTCCAACATTTTCATCTTTCCAGCTGCTTCATTTCAATTCCGGACAGTGGAGCGCAATTTTTCTTTTCGGTTCACTGGTGTAAAATAATCACGTTGAAACGTCGCCTTTCTCCTACTGCGACAAACGACACGCTCGCCTCTTGTCGCCTTACGCCGAGTGACCGCCTTTGAAGAGAGAAATGTCCGTTCCAAGGAACCCCCTTCCGACAAAAAAGATAAAAGAAGGAAAAAAAAAACCCTGCAATTTTTTTCTTGCAGCGACAACTCGTCCAATCCAAAATAAAAAATAAAATTTTCTTCATCTCCACAGGCTTCGCTGTAACGAAGTCGATCGGCGCGTTCTTGGAATCAGGAGCACAAATCAAAGCAACCGGGAGCTGATTTACCGCTAATCACGAATTTAATACTGTATTGCCAGAAAATTCTATTTGTTGTTTCATCCCGAGTCCAATATTGGATTTTGGAGGAGGTCTGATTGAGCTTAGATTTTCTCCCACACTCTCTCTCCTCCCCTGCACAAACATACGTACGGCGCACACGTACAACGCCAAATAACAATAAATAAAGAACAAAAAAAAAGTGAGAGGATGGGGAAGCC
Organism: Rhysida immarginata; assembly: GCA_023313115.1. Lineage (NCBI taxonomy): Eukaryota > Metazoa > Arthropoda > Chilopoda > Scolopendromorpha > Scolopendridae > Rhysida > Rhysida immarginata. The sequence continues at coordinate 1,031,794 of JAHWFO010040648.1, forward strand.
TTCCCACAGCCCTCCATTACAAATCTCCATCAAGTTGGAGAAGGCAAACGATACATCATTTTCTACGGGGAGGTGGTTGTCTTCTCTCCCTTCTCATTCGTTATACGGAGGAGATCGTTGGTCGGAATGCCGACGCTTCCGCAACCTCTCAATTGTAACGAGCGAGACGATGGAAATCTCACGTCGATGGCGGATATCCTTTTTCCAAAGCGCCGAGCTCCGTTTCCACATCCGCCATAAGGTGGCAGTCCAACTGTCGGCGGCAGAAAGCGGAGCCGCAAAACCCCCCCGCCGCCAGGAGACGCTTTAATTGTCCGCATCAGAAACATTTCCACCAAATGCTACCGTTTAATCAAACAACCTCCGTGCAAAGCTCAATTCAAAAAATTTAATAAATAAGCTCAATAACAGTCCAATGCATAAGTTAAAAGGCATCCCGATTAGAGTCTAGAAGGTCACAGGTTCGAACCCGACCCGACAATAGATAAAAATAAACCTCTCACTTTTATTTGTGAAATTCCCTCTTTTTATGCATAGCTTTGTGTGAAAGCAGATTAATAATATATACGTATAATCTTCATTAACAGTCATTCGATATTTCTCTATAGGAAGGATAAAAGTAATACACGTAAAATGCGCAGAAGGTACCTACATATATAGAAAGGTGAAATCTCTTTCTACAAAAGTATATAATTATCCGACATTTCATATCTCGAATATTTTTGTGATAAAAGGTGTTTTTCCTATATAGGCATTCCACGCCCTAGTTCCTTCTTAATTTTTCAGTGCAGAATGCTGACGTCATGAGATCAAGCTGAACTCACGATCTCGAATTTTAAAGCACCATAGGCATACAACACTTCAATAAGAGTTTAGTGTGTGCTCACAGCCAGTTTGCGATGTTCTGTATGATCCATGGAAAAGAGGGAATATATCAGTACGTTAGAGGGGGGTAGTGGGTTCTGATGGGCACCCCCCCCCCCCAGTTTTGAAAAAATTATATCCATTAAGTCTTCCGTGAATAACTCATGATTGCATGTAAGGCGCAAAATGTTATCGCAGTTCAGGCACATAGTAAAATTTATTTATTATTTATTGCCTATCTAAAGTATTTTATTTTCTAATTTTTTCCTAAATTTTCTAATTTTTTAACATTTCAATTTTTTAAAATGTTGAGAATACTTTTAAGATTTTTATGTCTATATCATAACAAAAAGGAGATTATGATAATGTACAGACATCAAACAGAAGATAATAAGATCGTTGAGTGAAGGTCCTTAGTGCTGTTTCTATCACTAAAAAGAAGATAATAAATTAACTGAAGAAACTTCTTCAAACATAGCCCAATAACAAACAGAAAAGGGAAGGAAAAATTCCGCGACCTGGACTCGAACTAGGGACCATGACTATCGTTGGCACTGCTCTTACCAATTGAGCAACTGCGGATAGAGCCGCCATGCTGTTACAAGATATCCAACTGAACTTCCATGAAGACACTAAGCAGCTCATGGAAGCCCAATTGGTGGCTTCATGTAAGTCCAATTGGATATCTTGTAACAGCATGGCAATTCATATCCGCGATACCTCAATTGGTAAGAACAGTGCCAACGCTGGCATGGTCCCTGGTTTGAATCCAGGTCGCGAAATTTTTCCTTCCCTTTTTTGTTTATACCTAGATTTACCCGTTTCAACTTCTTTTTTCTACTTTACGTCGTATTTTAAAGAAATTAATGGGAAAAAATCAACGTCAACTTCCGTCGATTTACTCGACTTTATGTCTGTCTCAGCGAATATATTTAAAAGCATAAAAACTACCGAAAGCCAATACAGAAGTAGTATATCATAGAAAATAGAGAATACAAATAATTAATTTTAAAAACCCATATACGGCGATTCCTGATACGAACTACAATGCTTCCTGCATTCCGCTGCGAGTTGGCATTGTATTTAATACGTTTTCAGCAAAATCAGACCTGTGTTTGCATTATATAATACCGTGTATATGATTTGTATTTTTATTTAAATGCTTATGGTTCTATAAAAGTTTTATATAATGGTTTCTTTTGCATCGTTTAGTTAGGTTATTTTGTGCCCTTTCACAAGACTAATATCTGTACACAATCCGAAAAATCAACAAGAGTATTATAAGGCATGTTGAAATGAAAGTGTTTCGGGCTGTAGCGCGCGAGCACGTGAGTGCGCAGACACAAGGGAAACGGGTGACTGTTGACGTATCGTCTGCTTGTTCTGATAAGCACTGCTGTGGGAATTTACGTTAGGCTTATGCTCGTATTTCGTTTGTGTTACAATGGACCCTTCTATTAAATTTCCGTCCAAAACTGACCAACGAGCGGTGATAATGTTTCTGACAGCTGAGGACATTCCACCAATTGACATTCATGCTCGGATGTTGAATGTTTATGAAGAAGCATGTGTCTCGAAAGCAACCGTGGTGCGTTGGGCCAAAATAATCTATGATGGTCGGTGGAAACGGCTGATAAACCACGTCCTGATCAAGCAAACGTGGTCATCACCGATCAATTGAAGACAGACATGGATAAGTCAATTCGTGAGGACAGGCGGATCAGCATACGGTCACTTACGAAGTATCACAACGTCAGTATTGGTTCCGCATATACTGTAGTGAAAAGCCTGGGATATGGCAAGTTCTGCTGTCAGTGGGTACCCCGAATGCTCACGGAAGAGCACAAAGGGCTGCGTTTCAGTTGCTGTTTGGATCATCTGGAACGTTACAGTCGTGAGGGGGAAGCGTTTTTGAAGATTATCGCGGTAGATGAGACCTGGTGCCATTATTGGGAACTCTCCGGGAAAGTATCCACAATGCAGTGGAAGCATCTATCGTCACCACGGCCCAAAAAATTCAAGTCGCAAAGTTCGGTCGGGAAGGTTATGCTCACGTGTTTCTTTGATTCCGACGGTCCTCTGCTTTTGAAGTTTATGGAATCCAAATCCCGTATTATTGCTATCGCATACACCAAGACACTGCAAAACTTGCGTCAAGCTGTGAAAAACAAGCGTCCTGGTAAGCTCAGTGATGGGGTGATCCTCCTCCAGGACAATGCAAGGCCACATGTTGCGAGACTGGTGCAGGAAGCAATATCCAAAATGCGGTGGCAAGTTCTGCCACACCCTCCTTATAGCCCGGACCTCTCACCATGTGATTTTCATGTGTTTGGTCCTTTAAAGAAGGCACTGACAGGTCGACGATTCGCCAATGATGGAGGTTAAGGATGCTGTTCGGGCATGGTTCAGAGAGCAGCAGAAAACAGACTTTTTTTGCGGACGGGAGTAGCCGATTGATGCCCCAGTGGGAGTCCTGTATTGCAGCAGGTGGAGATTTTTTTTTAGGACTGCGCGTCTATAATAGTGGCTATAAGAATCTTATAGTAAGAATCTTATAATAAGATGTTCGTTCTTCTTTTATACAAAGGTAAATATTAATACTTTCATTTAATCCATCTCAGTGCCCTTTGATTCACTTCCATTTGAACATACCATATCTCTTAAGCATTTCGGAGATAAACAAACATTCAAGCCCAGGGCAGGATTCGAACACGTGACCCGACGGATTCGAGAATTGGAAAGCACTCTCGGTCACTGGGCTGGCTAAAGTGTTTTGTAGCGGTCGTAAAGTACAGTACTACATAGTATTTTTTAGAATAAGTCATTTTAAATAAGGTTTAATGAAATTTTAATGTATTTTCTACATATTGGAACATTTTTTGAGTTACGTCGTATTTTCTATACATTTTCTACGTTGTTTCTACTCGTCGCCTCTTCTTTTCTATTTTTGGGTTTCCACTTTGATTACTTAGTAGTCTGTAGGACACCTGGTGACAGCTTAGCCATACCAGTGTCGGCGATGGCCCAGTTGGTAGAGGTGATGAATCTGTGTCGCGGAATTTTTCCTTTTATTTTTTCAATAGGGAAATAAAATAAACACCATTGTGCACAAAGAATTAAACTTCGAAATTTAACAGCGGAATATTTTCCTTTTCATCTATATTAAATTACATAAACTTGAAGCATAGCATCAGTATCCACCATCACTTTACGACGAATTCCAATTATGTTTGTAATTTATAAAAAAAATTTATAGCAATAAAATTTATAGAATTTCATTTAAATCTATGATTAAACACTTTTAAGGTTAAAATCTTACCAAACAGCTTAAAAAAATGACTAATTTTTAAGAATCATAGAAACTAGTTTAAAGAATAAAAAAGCAGACAAAACTTTTTAGAAGAAAATTAAGTTTTATTAAAGTGTGCTAGAAGTCAAACGTGAGGAGTATTAAAGTCGCTACATAAGTTTTTGCAACAGAAGAAAAAATATTAAAACTCCTAATAATTTAATTAATTAAAAAAAACATAGAACAAACCAAATGGAAAATGTTTTTAAAAATAGTAACTATCAAATAAGGAAAAGAAATAATATTTGCAAACAAATAAACAAAGACGAAGAAAATTTAGAATCGAGAGAAATGGAATCTATAAACCTAAAAGGAAGACATAACGATTGAAATTGATCCAAAAATAAAAATCAGAGAAAAAGCTATAACCTTTTCTCACTCTTCTTTGGACAATATTTAAAGAAAAAAGTTAATTTCATAAGTGTCTGTCCATTGGTCCTTTTGCAGGCAGCACTTTTGAATGTCCTAATCGTCCGTGTGTCTATGCGTCTGTCTTTGGCGAGCTCGTCACGCTCCCTGGAGATTGTTGCGTTGCGTCGGGAAGCGGCGACCTCTGACCCGCTGACGAAAAGTTTCATCAGGGACCCTTGATGAGTTATTACATCATTCGAGGACAGGAACCGTGTCGTCCTACTTCGTGGAGGCGTCTTATTTCGTAAACAGGAGCGAAACGAAGGAATAAAGGCAAAAGAGGAGGAGGGAGTTCATGATGATCATGTTGAAGACGAAGAGGAGGGTGGAAGGGGAGGAAGGAAACAGTGTCCTATCTTAAGATGCCATTTTGGTGGCAGATCAGAATAATCAAAGGCATCGGAGGGGAGAGAGAGAGAGAGAGAGAGGTGGTGGTGGTGGTGGTGGAAGAGGAGAGGTCATCGTGTGACCTCGTCAAAGATGAGGGCCATCCTCCTTTTGGTGAACTACCCATCGTCTGTAATCTAAACGGAAATACAGAAAAGGAGAAACGTCACTTGCATCAAGAGATAAATGGTTTTCAAATAAACAGAACTTTAGTTCATTTTTACTCTCAACAAATCATGGGATATGTTACAGAGTAAAGCAACAAGAAAACTACAATCAAAAGTATACATTAATCCTATGTTCGAAAAAATCAGTCATTTTATTTGAACTTTTATTTGCACCTCAAATTTGTTTATCAATATTTATTTATTTATTGTACACAAGCATTACATTGAAATAAAAAGACAGAACAGAATTTGATAAAAACTGAAAAGAATAAAACCACTTAATTAGCAAGTTAAGCCTTAATTTAATAGTGACATAAGAGCAAAAATAAGTCACTTGTCAACGGGAGTTTAATGAGTACAGGTCATGCATGAAAAGAAGACCTGTATTTCTATGGGTAACTCATTCCATAAATGGCTGGTATTATACAGAAAATTTCGATTAAAAAAAGTAGATAAATCTTTCAGAGGTCACTATTTTGAGTTGTTGAGTAGTTTTATTAGGATCTGAATTGTTAAGCCATTGATAGACAAAATGGACTGGGCGAGAACATCATATAAGAAATAACCTAGCTCTACAACAATATAAACTTGACGAATCGTCATTAAAGTACGAGGGAATATCAGAAAATAACGCCACTTATTTTTTAACGGAGGAAATATAGTCGCTATGTAAAAGTTAACATAACCAAAAAGAAGGCCGAGTACATGCACAGACATTGCATTAGAAGATTGCTTCTGCGCACGCGCACTGCGTGCTACCAGTTGTTTTACAAATGGTCGCCGCTATCACATAATCTACAATGGAAGAACAACGAGCTGTTATAAGGTTTCTTTTCGCAAAAGGTAAGAAACCCACTGAAATTCTGGGGAAATGGTAGAAGTTTACAGTGCCGATTGTCTGGACAATTTCAATATGTGCAAATGGTGTAAAATAATTCGGGAAGGAAGTGTTAGCCTTGCCGATAAACAGCGCTCTGGGCGGCCTGCGTTAGTAGCAGCACTAGCCATTATCGGGGACATTAACAACACAATCAGAGAAACGTCGCATTTCCTTCAAGAAGTGAGTGAAACGTTTCGTATATCCTATGGATCTGACTGGACTGACAACAGAACTGCGTACAGTCTGCAACATCTGCAGCGGTACAACCAGGAGGAAAATGCGTCTCTGAATAGCATTGTCACAGGAGATGAGTCCTGGGTCTTGCACTTCACACCTAAGCCTAAAACTGCAAGCATGGTGTGGAAACATCCACATTCTCCGGTTCGCAAAAAATTCAAAGTTTCTCCTTCAACTCGGAAGATTATGTTTACAATTTTTTGGATCTGCAAGGCATCCTACTCGCAAAGTTCCTGTCTCGTGGATCAACCGTCAACGCCGCTACCTATTGTGAAACGTTGACTAAACTGCGGCGTGTTTTGCAAAACTGGTCCGTTTCGGTTGGGAGGTTCTGGAACACCCAGCCTACAGTCCACACTTAACTCCCTCTGACTATCAAGTCTTTGGTCCCATGAAGAGATATCTGGGTGGTCAGAGATTTGAGACTGATGAAGAACTTAAATCTGCCGTGCGCTATTGGCTGTATTCATAGCCGACGGAGTTCTAAGAGTGGGGTATTCTGAAACTGGTGCAGCATTGGGATAAATGTCTAAATCGTCCAGGTGTCTATGTGGAAAAATAGATAAAGACGCGTAGTTTAAGCTGCACTTAGTTGTTTACCTGTATGTTTTGTAATTTTCTTTGAAAAAAATAAATGACGTTATTTTCTGATATCTGCTCGTAAAAAGCCATGGTGAGTGAAGTCAGTTTATATCCCTGCTTGTATGCCTCCTTTATCCGAGTATCTTTGATGCATTAGCCCAAAGACAATATTATATGAATTAAAAATTTATTCTAGGGGACTTTTTATTATTTGCAAAAGTATTTCATGGGAAAATAAAATAAAATAATAATGAACCATATGAACAGTAATTCGCGTATTATAAAAATTAGGAAATAAAAAGTTAAAAGACTACTAAATTACAGCAGTTTTTATTAAAATGGGTACAAGAATTCTGACAGTTCGCAGACAAACTATACTCCGTAAAGGTGGAGATACTTATTCCATAATCCTATGGTATTATATGGAAATTGCCGAGCCACATTTTCCTCAAATTTAAGAAAGGCAAGTGCCACCCGTTTCGCCAGTTATGCCATTCAAAAATTTACTTTTAACTCAATAATAACTACGTTTACCTCAAAAATAATTAATTATTCATGAATTTATTTATTTATAAATGAAAATTAACAGGACGAATGCAAAATTCAATCTTCTCATAAAATTTTATAAATATTTCCTAAATAATTTGTAATTATTTCTGTAATTATTTTGAATAATTGTTCAAAAATGTACTTGAATATTTCAAAAAATAAGTTATAAAATTTTTTAAATTCGATAAATACTCTCAAAAATAATATTTCTAAAAATATTTACAAACTTCTTCGAAAATTTATATGTAATTTTCTAAAACTAGTTCCTAAACTTTCTCACAGTTCATTCAATGATAATATCGCTGATTTACTGCTTTGCTTTACTGTAAATCTGCAAGATCCAGAATTTTAAGTTGAATTATGGAAAACATCAAATATGAAATTTTTCTCAATGGAGATTGAAAAGTTTATTTATAAAAATAAATAATAAATGGGTGATGATAATACATAAGCAGTTTCGATCACCGTTGGTTTTGATATTATATACAGATTTCAGACCCATCTCTCATCCTTCTTCAGAATGGTTATCCTTCTCAAGAAAGAACCGATATAGATCTGAAGACGTTAAATACTGTAATATCACGACCAACGGTGATGAAAAGGCATATGTACAATGCTGTAATATCATCACCAGTTTATCATTTTTTTTTAATGGATTTTTCATACTTCAATTATAAAAGATCTACATTACTAAAAGTTTAGGATGGATTGTTCCAGTGGGGTCGGAGTTATGGGGAATGGGTTGTTCACCTGATCTTCAGAGAGATAAACAGTTTTCAAATGGAGCATATGGCATGTGATATGTCATTCGATCAGAAATGATAAGAATAAAAAAAAAAAAAAAAAAAAAAAAAAAAATGAAAGAGCTCTTTTCGATTTTCTACATACTAAGTTCGAGAAAATGAATTTTTTGATTAAAAAAGTGGTTAAAAAGTAGGGATAAAAGTAGAGCATACTTTTTTTTTACCTTTTCCTTATTACTTTTTACCCCCCCCCCCCCATCACTTTTCCTTATTACTTTTTACTTTCATTTTTATTCCATTTTTTTTATCCCTACTTCGTATATACTTTTAAAGTGGTTGGGGGGGGGGGGTCAATTCCCATAAGACTTTTGCTACTTTTCTATATTTTACTTGGGGGGGGGGGGCTGATTTCTTGTTATTTTCTTACAATTCATTGAGTTAACGTCTTTCTTCGTTATTGAGGTTATTTAAGGCATATGAATAAAACGAACAAAAATCTGCATGGTTATCAATCATCAATCATCATTCAAGATTTGGACTGTCACATTGAACGTGAGAAATTTTAGTGACTGTACATTATTCATGTTTTTAGCAACTTAATGAATTCTTCAACGAAATTTATACTTCAGAAATAATTATTTTAAGATGCTTCTTAAGATATAGATAATTAGTTGTAAGGTTTCTTGTAAAAATAAAACCCCAAAGAACATGGATATATGTGCAATGGCAAGAAGAGTTTGAAAATGAAAATGTATTTTATAATGAAAATTATTATTATTATTATTATTATTATTATTATTATTATTATTATTAT
>JAHWFO010040648.1:1040786-1059833 GCA_023313115.1 Rhysida immarginata
ATTATTATTATTATTATTATTATTATTATTATTATTATTATTATTATTTTGTATTTATTGTCATTAATTACACGGGGTCCACACTGGAAAAGTACTCGAAATACTGTAATTTGAATTAATTTCTGCTTGTCTATCCATGCTGAATAAGAGTTGATAAGTAAAAGTCATTTATTAGTTTAAGTTTTCACGATACCTGATATTTTCCGAATTTAACGATTCTACCCTCATTGAACTTGATAATGCTGATTTTTATTTAGTCAGTTGGCAGCAAATGTTAAAAATATTGTGCTTTAGTGCTAACAATGCATTAGAATAACTTAAAGATATATTCTTGACAATAACTTATTTGCGAATGGGATAGTCGTGATAGAAAAGAGTATTATAAAAAAAAAGCTCTGGCCTCATTGTCAGTCACTTCAACCGGGGCAGAAAAATGTTGAAAATGACCCTTTAGTTGACCCACAAAAAGTGTTACTTCCACCACTGCATATAAAACTAGGGCTGATGAAGAATTTCGTAAAAGCAATGAACAAAAGCGGAGCTGCTTTTCAATATATTCGCCAGAGATTTTCAAGCTTAAGTGAAGCTAAGATTAAGGAAGGTATATTCGACCGTCTTCAAATAAGAAATTTATTTCAAGATGATAACTCTGACTCTGTTTTGGAAGGTAAAGAAAAAAAAAAAGCTTGGGACGATTTTCGCCTTGTCGCAACTAACTTCTTGTGAAATAAGAGGAATGACAACTATGCTGAACTTATTGAAAATACAAGGTGCGCCAGAGAAACTTACTTATTTGAAAGGTCAATAAAAACAAAAGTACTTCAGTTATTGTTTTAATTCTTTTTTTATTTGTGAATACAATATCCCAATTTTTTTTTATACAGTCTTGAAAATTACATCGTTTAAATGGCGACCCCCATTGCGCATACACTGATTAAGTCGATTTTTGAAGTTCGTGTCCACTCTTTGCAGCATATCGAGCGGTATGTTGGCAATGGCATCGCGAATGTTGTTCTTGAGGTGAGCTATTGTCCGTGGTCGATCGACATAAACCAGGGATTTCAAATAGCCCCATAAAAAAAAATCGCATGGAGCCAAATCTGGAGAGCGAGCCGGCCACGGGAGATCGCCTCTGAGAGAGATGAGGCGGTCGGGGAAATGTTGCCGCAAAAAATTCATCGAGTCTCGTGCTGCGTGTGCTGTGGCTCCATCTTGCTGAAACCAAACATCCCTAACGTTCATTTCTTCGAGGCGTGGAAGAAAAAATTCCTCGATCATGTTTCTGTACCGAGCTGCATTCACGGTAACTGCGCGTTCGTTTTCCTCAAAAAAATAAGGACCAATTATTCCCATTACCGATACTGCACACCATACAGTTACTCGTTCACAATGAAGTGGCTTCTGGTGAAGTTCACGCGGATTTTCACCACTCCAATAACGCATGTTTTGCTTGTTGACGCAAGAAGCTCTCGACGGCGAAAGCCCGCTGTTCTCTAGACCAGAGCATGATGGCACCTGACTGGAGAGAGAAACAAACTTGGGGACTTCCCCCTCCAGTAGCGCCCCCTATCACCCCTCTACCCACCCAACTCACCGCTCGGGAGTTTTTTCAAATAAGTAAGTTTCTCTGGCGCACCCTGTATGTTATTATCATACCAAAAACTGGGTTGTAACATGTCCTTGAAAATCCACTTTTACATTCTCATTTGGACTTCTTTCCGGACAATTGTAAGGCTTTTAGCGATGAACATGGGGAGCGCTTCCATCAAAACATCGCATACATGGAAAAACGATATCAGAGCAAGTGGAACGTTTCAATGTTGGCGGATTATTGTTGGAGTATATGTCGAGATGTTACAGAAGCAGAATACAAGAGGGTAGCGAAAAAACCACGTCGCAATTCTCCTAATGAATTGAAGAACTGTATGATTTCTGTTAATTTTTGCAAAAGAATTGTAATTTGTTTTTCTAAAAAGCGGAAACTAATTTTAAAATATAATTATTATTTTTGTATTCAGCATGTGAAAATGAATAAAAAAAAGCTACTTTACTCTTTTTTTTTTTTACAGTCAAATTTTGTAGACAAGTGTTATTTTTGCCAAAGAATAATCTTCTCTCAATACTAAGCTCTTAGTCCTTGTTTCTATCCCATGTCGCGCAGAATTTTTCCTTTCGTTCTTTAATCTTGATATAATGTGTCCCGAAAGTCAAACCTCATAGGGAATCTTGCAGATGTGTAAGATACATATACAGGGTGATTATAAATGATTCATCGGGTTTTAAAAGACGGTATTGCACAAAGTAATACACATAAAATAATGAGTGTTACATGAAAAGCTCCAGAAATTGTCCACATTTTAGCCATAACATTACAAATGTTCAATGTGCGGCCCACACGACACACATCAATACGGTAGTCCAGTTCGGCCCACACGCGTCCCAGCATTTCCCCATTGACGTTCATCACAGCTTCGGTAATGCGGTCTCGTAATTCATCAGGTTTGGTTTGGTTTGGTTTATTTGATATTAACGTCCTTTTTCAATTGCCATGGTCATTTCAGGACGGCGTTATAGAGGCCGCAAATTTTGCCTCGCAAGAGTTCTTTAACGTGATCTCAGAATTTTCCCCTTGAGAAAATCCTCGTCGTCCTCGGCCGGAGTCGAACCCGCGTCCTCGGGCATCAGAGGCGACCACGCAACCCCTGAGCCACCGAGGCCGATCGTAATTCATCACAGAAGTCCGCACGCGCGATATTTAAATTCGGATATATTCTCTTTCGTTTGGTGATTGTTACGAATGAGTACTATCAATAGCTTGGAAGCTATAAGACTTCAAAATCCGATGATTCATTTATAATCACCCTGTATTATTATAATAATTATGTATAACCTGGCTATATAATAACTTTTGTTGGAGTTAGAAATGTTAGAATAACTAAACAAGTGAATTAATTTTGTGTTGTGCAGGTAAACGAGCAATGTACAAGGAGGGATACCGTTACACGACAATTCGTGACAAACGCAGCTCGTTCCGAAGAATTTACGAGATTCACAGCTTAAAATCAAAAGAATTTTAATCATAAATTTATGCAGTAAACCCTGCATATTTTAACATAAAAAACGCGAATGTAAGGTCATTTTATTCTATCATTAGTCTATTTAAGAAGCGTCTCTCTCATGATTAAAACAGAAAAAATCCTAATATGCATTTTTTTTGTTAAAACAATGAAAAGATCATTTTTACAACTTCAGTTACAATCAAAAAAGCAAATGTTAAATCACTTAAACATATCAGAATCTTACAATGTCGCAGGATGATTTGTCGCAGGAACGAATTGTCGAAATTGTCTTGTAACGAAATGTCGGTATTCCGTACAAGGAGGAATACAGACATTTCGTTACAAGACAATTCGCGACGGGCAATTCGTTCCTGCCACAAATCGTATTAACGAGACATTGTAAGACTCTACAATGTTTATATGATTTAACATTTGCTTTTTTGATTGTATAATTGGAGTTGTAAAAATGATCTTTTCATTGTTTTAACAAAAAAAATGCATGATTTTAGGATTTCTTCTGTTTTAATAATGAGCGACGCTTTCTAAATACGAGATTAATGATAGAAAAAATGGCCTTACATTCGCGTTTTTTATGTTAAAATATGCAAGGTTTACTGCATAAATCTATGATTAAATTTGTGGTACATTTTTTTTAATTTAAAGCTGAGTCTCGCAAATTCTTCGGAACGAGCTGTATTTGTCCCGAATTGTCTTGTAACGAAATTTCCAAGACAAGGAACAACGAACTTTCCATGCTCGTATCAATATTGCAAGGCTCTAGAGGGGCAAATGATCCTTTGTTGACGTAATGCTTTTCCTTTCTGAAATAAGGGCTATAACATACCTGTATTATACTTATGTTCATGTATGTGTGTTTTCAATTTGCAACACTTCAAAATTCTCTATGAGGCTGGATTTATTATTTACCTAATGTTCGAGCATCTCCAGTATCTCCAGTATTTATTATTTTATTATGTGTTTTCATTAGCTTTCTAGTGATTTAAAACGAATAATTAGGACATAGTCATATTATACCCACGAAAGTTGGTGTACACTCTTAGAAAAGAAACTCTTAACAAATCGTTAAAATGCTTGTCTACCGGTTTATTATCGGTTCATTATCGGTTTACAAAGTTTTTATCGATTGATTACAGGTTGACTACCCGTTTGTTAAGAGTTTACAACTAAGCTTAAACCCTAAGGAAACCGTTACATTACCTGAAGAAGACCTTAAAATCAAGACAACCTTTAGTAAACCGTTAAGGAAAAAATACTCCTTACCGTAAGAATACTGTTACATTGCCTTAACTAAACCCTAAAAGTAAAGTGCTGACGATGTCAATGACGGGGCAAATTAAAAATCAAACTAAAGAGGATTTTCAATTTTATCTATGTGCAGTCTTATTAATTTCTTTAGATTATCTATTTCTTATTTTTTTTTAAATTTCCATTCCTCGTTTTTTATATTACGTTATAATAGCTAATAATGTATTTAAAAATTATTAAAGACATTAATAGGAAAAGCAAATAAATGCTCATATTAAATATGATACTGCAATAAGATTATAAAACTTCTTTTATAAAAACTGCATAATAAAAAGAAATAACCAATCAATATGAATATACACTATGCAGAAAAAAAATCAAATTGTTTTGCGCTAAGAGCAAAAGAAGATTATTATAATCCAAAAAAATATGTATTATAGTTTATTTTCATTGTCCGATAACTTAAATTTGAAAGGAGCAAAAATTTTTTGCGAGATCATGTATTCTATGCACAGTATATTTACTATTTCTTCCCCTCTTCATTAGACTCTAAAACAGTTAATTTATCTCTGCTCGTCCTCTTTTCCCGTATTTTCCTTCCTTATATGACCTTGCTAATTATACCCAGATGTATTCTATTCTATTGTGCTTGTGTGACTGACCTGTCTCCCCCCATTTCTTTCTTGTGCTTTGCCCTATCTTGTCTCTTTCTGCATTTGAGGAGGACATAAACGTAACATAACATTATTCTCGAAAAATAACTATTTACATCAAATATATTTCGTATTTCGTGAATACTTTTGGAAAGTTATAAAATGGAAGATTACACAACTCTTGATATCAGAAATGTACTTAGAGGTCAAGGATGCGATTGCGACCAATACACCAGGATTAGAGAAGAAAGTGAAAAAACAATTTCAGCTCAATGTAACGGGTGCGATTACTGCTCGCATTCACCTTCTAACCATGAAAGAATTGGTAAGTGGTATTAGATATTTTTTATCTTTATATTTTTAATATGTTACAATTGAAACACGTTCTCACTCTTTTCTTGAATCTGACATTATCTTCTATTTCACTATACAGATTCTGTTGCAACTCCTGATTTATCAGATGTAAAAATACGAGGTCTGTTCAAAAAATACGTAGACTGTTTGAATTGCGCGGGCCCTGTTGGTCCCAATCAAAATCGCTTGGTGTCGCCATCTTCTGACAGATCCGCTAATTACAAGGCAGTTTTTTGATTGCAAATATCAGTATTGGTTGATTAGCTACGCGGTTGTTTGTGAAAGGTGTTTTTTTTCGTTTGGCGGATTTTTAGAATGAGTGACTTGAACGAGCAAAGAGTTGCTGTGAAATTTTGGGTTAAACTCGGAAAAACTGCCACTGGACGAGTGGAAAAGGCCAGAAATGTGGACGAGAGGTGACTGGTTGTTTCATCACGACAACGCTCCAGCCCATTCAGCCCTCAGAACTCGAGAGTTTTTGGTCAAACACTCGATCACTGTTCTTCCTCACCCACCCTACTCACCTGACCTCGCTCCTTGTGACTTCTTCTTGTTTCCCAAACTCAAAAGACCTTTGAAAGGAAGGAGATTTGAGACGATTCCCGACATAAAGGCAAATGCGACGAAGGCGCTGAAGGACATCACAAAAGAAGCGTTCCAGGACTGTTTCCAAAAGTGGAAACACCGTTGGGATAAGTGTGTGCGTCGGGGAGGAGAGTACTCTGAAGGGGACCCAGATGTGTAACTTCTGAATAATGTATATTTTGTTTTATGACGTCAGTCTACGTATTTTTTGAACAGACCTCGTAAATGATGTTAAAAATAAAGAAGGAAATTTAGATGTAAGTAATTACTTCATCAAGAATTTCCATCATCAGTGAAGAGCCTGTTTTTCAAAAGCCTGTTGAATTTGTAAAAAGCAGAAGATTAAAAGAAATTCTAAGTATTGTAAATAATTGTTAATATTTTGTTTTCAAATTCTATTTTGTTTTGTGTATAATAAATCTTGTTCATTTCTTACTTAGTTTTTGATGCTGTCTACTATTTTTAAGCAACTATGATACTTCATTTGAAATAGTATACTAAAACTAATAATATAAATAAAATATTCAATGTAATCCAGAATTCATGTAATGTCCATGTTCTGAAAAAAAATAAATATATACTCAGGGAAATTCTTTGTATCTATTTCTTCAATTTTCAAATTTCTGTCATTTTCAGAATTTAATAAAATTTCTAAAATTAAATTTTATAGTATTATTAACCTATAATCAACTCATAAAATATAAACCTATATATTCAACCCTTACATAAAAAGAATAAACCCTTGACAAACCCATACTACGAAGGGCATTTACAAGTTTACTGTAAACCGGTTGTAAACCCATACTTCAAAGGTCAGGTAAGGGTAAAAAACCTGTGATTTTCTTACCCTTAATAAGGGTTTATCAAGAGTTTTTGTATTTAGAGTGTATAAAAAAATCCACATTGACTCAACAACTGATTCAAATCTCAGCTTGCCAATTAAATTAGACAGTGAAGTTAATTAGCTCAAGATAAAAAGACAGACACATATTTGTCCCAAAAGGCCCTAACAAACTTCACTATGGAGTTTTTGATAAATTTAGGATCTTTACAAAAGAATGGTAGGGTTTCGTAAGTGAACATAACAGTCATTTCCCGATCTATACGGGTACAATTTGCGCTAGTAGATTTTGCGAATTTTGAGATACAAAGTTTGTTCCATCAAATTTTAACGTATATATCATTTTAAGTTCATAGTTATGTTAATAATTACTTTTTTGTTTTACTATTTGTTTTAATAGTTATCTAATATAAATCTTTTCAAGCAAAAATTACGGAAATGGACTGCAGAGAAACGCCTTTCAACGCGCTCGAATTACACTCTGTAAACATTGCTCCATTGGATGTTTATTCATTGCAGTCCACGACCGTTTTGTTTCAAACGACGACACGAGCTCAACATTGTTTGTCGATGAGGGCGAAGAAAACGAGATTCCTACAATGAAAAGGCCGTTTCCAGAAAAATGACGCAAAAGGCGGCGTTTGGGGTCGGCACGTCATTTCGGCGTTTCGCAAAGTTCGTTTCCGGTGCGAGCCCCTCTCGTTAGAAATATGGAATGTTAGCCTTTAAAAAAATAAACGCAAACAACGGGCTCCGATGAATGAGGACCTTCTTCACCGTGACATCCGTAACCCTCGAGGCCCCACCTTATTTACGACTATCTCGATAACGTTAATGGACTACATTTAAAGGGGGCGATTGTTCTGGCATTTCTCTCTCCATTTGCAAAAGGATGGGAATGGGGCCTCGCTACGCCTACGTCAAAACAGCTGCAGCCGGCATCGTTCGAGGCCCGGGCTCATCACCCGAACAAGATGACAATCTCAGGCCATTGCCAGTTTTGTTTAAAACGCTACTTTAAAAGTTGAGGATCTGATTCCATCTTAAAACATTTATGTTGGCTTCTTTTTTTAGGGTTCAAGATCGTAAGCGAATGATAACGACCGACTTCTCCGACCGAAAAAAAGAGAGAATAATTAATTAAATAAATGAATTAATAAAATGAGTTATTTAAGCTTTACTAAGAAAAATTATTTGAATGTTGTCTGCTTGAATTGCTCGGGCTACGAAGAGTAACAGTGTCGGATTTTTAGCGATGTCTATCTTCTAAATACTTAGCAATTAAACGTTAAAGTTCATCCTGATATAAGTTCAGGATAGTATCAGCCAGTCTCCGACGTTTATTTTCCTCCTAAAATTGAAGCCAAGGATATCGAGCTAAATCACATATGGTCTTCCTTCGAGCTGAAACTCTTATCATAACATCTTGAAAAAAATGTAATATAAAGGATGACTAAGCTACTTAGACACTAAAATAGAAAAAAAATCTCTTCATAGTTCACCTTAATCTCCTGTTAAAATTTAAAATATAGAAAACTTTTTAGAAACGAAAATTAAAACCTACACAAGAAAAGTCGCACTGATTCGAAATTTTTGTTTACGCTTAGCAGTGCAACGTGACGTGATTGGAAATTTGCAACTCAGCAATTCAAGGTCATTTCTGCTTATTGTTGACGGGAAAGCAAAAGCTCAGTTAGCATTTCAATGGTTTTTGATAGTTCCCCCCACAAACATCCCTGCGGATGCGATTCGTAGTCTAAGAAATTGCGACCTGAAAGTCTCACTTTTTCCACAGGCCTGAATCTACACGTCCAACATAAAAAATGAACGGGCAGTGCAGGGAGATAGTCAACTGCATTTCTGAGTCGTTATCAGCAAGAGCTATGATGCAAACGTTTAATGAGTTTAATCTTCATCATGTAGTACTTAAGTCTAGGAAATCTAATAGAAAATATTTCTCAAGAAATAAACGATTTGGTCAAAATTAAATTAACGCTAATATTAATACTTTTTTGACACCCCGACATGTGTAGCAATCTTGTCAGACGCGAACTGCAGCCATCCGTGATAACGAAACGTGAGCTAGGAAACAAAGCCAAGCTCTTTGTTTTCAAATCTATCTTTATCCCCATCACCTATAGTCATGGATAATGGCCCAAAGAGTGCGATCGCGGAAGCAAGCGACCGAAATGAGATTCCTGAGGGAGTGTGGCAGGTATTACCCTACCAGATTGAAAAGAAGCCTCAGTTGCGTTGGTATGGTCACGTGATACGGATGCCGCAACTGCTCATTTCCAAGCCGGTAAGAGATGAAGGGATCGGCCTAGAACCAGGTGACTAGACTACATGGAGAATCTAGGTTCGATGGATATCCTTCTAGAACCTGATGGCGGACGATCGCCAACGCTGGAGAGCGTCCAAAGAGCTACTGCTCCCACGACACTGACGGAAAAGAGGGTTTGAAGAGTAAGCTACCCCAACTATTATGTCAGACGTCTACTTATGTCATTGATGAACTTCCACTACAGACTGTAATTGGCGGGATATTCCAACAGGATGGCGCACCGACATATTTGCCCGTACTGTTCGTGCTTATGTCGATCACACATTTCCAGATCGATGGATAGGTCCCGATGAACCATTGCCATGACCTCCACACTTCCTGATTTGACGCCTTGTGCTTTCTGGATATATGATATGGTGAAGGAGCCTGCCCACTTCCGGATATGGTGCATAACAGAAACGCTCATGTTATTAATGACCTCAAGGACAAAATATGAATCGTAGTATAATCTGTTCCCTTCGAAATGTAGGTTTGTGCTTAAAATGATACTGTTTCTCGCTGGTTTTTGTAGCCTACAATGGTAAGAGAAAGCCTATCCATCGACCTTCCTCCATTGTTCAAATGTGTCCGCACGCAAACATCAGAATTCAGTACCGCCTAGCGACAAAATTTAACATCGTTTCAGATGCTTCATAGCCTACAATGATATGGAAAGCCTGGTCTTTCACACCTCGACAAAAAAAATAACAAAGAACATCAGCTTTTTATATGAAAAATTTAGTAATCTTTATTCGCTTTTAGCATTTTTCATAACTTGATAGCATAAGCGACTAAAGCAATGTTAAATTTTGTCACTAATTTTGGTGCTGAATCCTGATTACCATTAGTAACCAGAACTTTAATGTTTGCGTCTATATTTTTGTGAATACCGTTTGAAGGCCAATGGACAGGCTTTTGCTTATTTTAGGCTATAGTTGAACACGATAGCAAACTAAGTGAGACCGTCCTGTAAACTTATTTTGCCTGTGATGCATGTCTTGTGAATAAATGGGTTTCTACTTTTTAAGGTCATCAAAATTTTGTCTAAACGTGTATTTTATAAATCTTCATGTATCAAATAACCCAATTAGGTTGCGTTAAAGTCGTTTGCATTTCCTGTTTTGGATTAGGTTAGAATCAGAGTAGTAATAAGAGCCGTTTTGAACAGAATTGAAGGCAACTGATGATGTTTGTATGTGCCCATATAAATTTACTCTAGTTAAGGCGAAAATCTAAGGAAGTTGAAGGATAACATTATGGAATGCTGTTTTCGCCTTATGTTTCCTTTTATTAATATTTAGTATATCCTTCGTAAGTCCCTTTGGGAGTTTCATCTACTTACTGGTTTTAATATATCCATTTGTCTTTCCCCTACTTATTTTGTACATTTTTGACCTAGAAGGTTGAAATTCAGAATTTAGCTTACTAAATGCATGTGCTGTTTCACTATTTAGTATGGTTTCGATTGGCCCACTGGGGGCGTAAATAGTGGGTCCATCAGTTTATATGATATACAGGGTATAAATTAAATGTTGGACGCTACATGGAGGGTCATTTCCTAAGACCAAAATAAGACAAAAATGTTCGTGGAAGTTTTTTAATAGACGGCTTACGTTTCGAAAAAGATGACTTTGAAATGAGACAGTGAACGCGTAGCAAAATGCATCGAATTTCAATGTGGATATTTTGAACTACGGATAGTGCAGTACTTATTACCGTTCAAAACACCGATGTTGTGCAACCTATACTTTGTTTTTTTCCTCGAGAAAAATGGCTTTGAAATGTCATGACGTCATATTCGTCAGTGATTTTGTGAAATAACAGCAATGCAATTAAACATATCAAATCTTAAGCTTCAACAGGCGTGTTTTAAACAGGGAGAAAAGAACGTAGACGTTGCACAACATCGGTCCTTTGAACGATACAGGTGTACTGTACTTTTCGTATTTATATAGTGCAATGCATGGTTATAGGATATGGCATTTTTTAAATACTTTTATTACTTTAACTTTAAAATTAATTATTTTTTGTTTTCCATTGAGTTTCTAAACCTAAGAAACACATATTCAACAAATTAACATTAACAGAAATTGCTTCTTTGAAAATTAACACCAAAAAATTGAAAATTTCTCTTTTCGTTGCTATAGGACATCAAATTTTTTACAAATTTATTAAAGAACTTCAAATAACAGCATTTCAATATTTAGTATGGTTGTCTTGTTTCACCAAAACTTCAGTCAATATGTCTGATATACCGTTCGAGTTTTATCAAGGTATCAAATGGAACTTCACCCATACCTTCGTGATGCTGATTTTTAGTTCGTCCACTAAAGTGTAGTGCTTGGCATCTGCACAGACCTTTCGTACCAGCAATGCCCCAAAGATTCTCAAAAGAATTCAAAATCTGGGGAGCATGCTGGCCAGTCCATGATGTTGCTCTTTTGCAGCCATGATTTTGTATTGCGGCTCACATGGATCGAGGCGTTGTCCTGTTGAATGGTATACTGGACACTTGGGAAGACGTTTTATAAATGGAATGAAGATGACCCTAAGAACTTTTTGAAAACTTTGGCTATTGGTCTTACAAGGAGACGTACTCGGACTCACCAATTTTGATAAAAAAGGTATATATGCAAAATAATTCGTATATGCATTCTATAAAAAAATGAAGGTAACAAATTGCAAAATCGGAAATATATTTAGTAAATGAATTTCATGTTAAAAAAATTTACGAAGAGAAAAAAAAATATCCAGGACGGGATTTGAACCCGTACCTGCAAAATAAAATTCGAGCGTTTTACCATCAGACCACCTAAACAGGGTGAAAATATATGCTACAATTCGGGCATTTATAATATGTAGGCGATTTTTCATGAATGTAGGAAATTTTGAGAAGAGCGTCGAACGGCTTTGCAATGGTCTTTGATTTGTTGAAAGCTACTTGTAGAGTTTGTTTGTTTTTTTTTTTATCAAAATCGGTGAGTCGGAGTACGAGGAGTCTCCCTGTTAATTATAATAAATGCCAAGGACGTCTATCCAAACGCACTAAATCAGCGCAGATCATTATTGAGCCTTCTCCAAAATTACTCTTTAAAAAATAGCGGGGCACCTTTCTAGTATCTCTAAAAGTAATGTATTAAACTATCGGGTCGTCCATGTTGAACTTTTTTTCGTCTGAAAAAATTGCTTGTTGCCAGTTAGTGTTCAATCTGACGTGTTCCTTAGCAAAGGTGATCCTGTTTTCCTTGTAGTTTGGCTTCAAGCTTGGACAAGGAGACATTTTTGATCGAGAAATTTTTTGACTTGCATTCAAGGCTCTCCAAACTGACACATGCTCTTATTCATATTCATGTCTTATTTTTTTTATGCTCCTGGTAATGTTGGAAGTTGCTCTAAGACTCTGTCTTCGGTTCCATTGTGTAAGTTTCTTCTTTCCTTCCTTACGCTTAATTATTGCATATCCTTCTGGATTGTCTAAAAATTCTTGACAACATGCCTTGAATCTTTTAGCTTCTCAGCAATCTTGATGATACTGATTCTTGCATCTTTAAATGCCTATATCCTTCCCCTCACCTTATTACTCAGTGATACCTCGTGGTATGATGAATTAAAGCAAGAAAATTATTAAAATATGTAATTTAAAAAGAATGACTATACCCTTTCCATCCCAACTCACAAAAATGGTGCATCCCTAAAAGAAACAATTTTATTATTTGTGATTTTTTTAAATAAAATGTCAAATGTTCTATATTTATGAAATACCATAATTTTCATTTTTAATATTGAAATACCATAATATTATTTTTTCTTAGAAAAGTTTTGGTTGTTATTGATATTTCATACATTGTGATAGTTGATTTATAAAAGAAATTGCTTAAAATTTCATACATCATCATAAATGATGAACCACATGATACTTCCTATAACGACAGAATAACATATTCTGTGCTATTCTGTTATTCTGTGCTATAACCATGCATTGCACTGTAGTAACTGTTCACATTTTCCACCATGAACTTCGATGCACTTTGCTAAGTGGTTTATCATATTTCAAAGTCATTTTTCTCGAAACGTCAAAAACATCCAAATACATTTTCCTCTTATTTTAACCTTAGGAAACGATTTTCTAAGCAGCGTCCAACATTTAATTTACACCAACCATCCTTAGCATGTAAAGGAATGATATTCGATATGCCGATTCCTCTAAGCAGATCTACATTATTATTATAAATTTTGAGTCATATTGTCCCAGTGGAGTCGACGTTGTGGGGGTAGCGGTCATCTGCTCCGTAGAATAATTAATATTTACAAATTGCAACATATAGCAAGTGATATGTCATTCGATCGAAAATGATGAGAAACGACGAAGATGTAGCTCTTTTCCTTTTTCTAAATATCATATGCGAGAAAATCAATTTTTGATACAAAAAAATAGGGGTTAAAAAGTGCAGATAAATAAGGTAAAAAAAAAAAAAAGATGAACAGGGCTTTTGCTACTTTTCTATAATCTCCTTGTTACTAGTGTAGACAATATTGCAAACAAATGAGAGAAAGTGCTTATTACGAAACTAAACAGAATGCAAAGTGACGACAGGATCCTTTCTGAAGAAGCGTGAAGTGATTTGTTGGAGCATAAAATAAGAATCCGCGATAAGTAATACGGATTTAACAAAAGCGACTCCATTATAAATAAGTCGACTTACTGTGAGAGTGTTCTTTAAAAGATTTTTTACAAATGTTTTACTTTTTATTCTAATCGCTGCTATTCATATTTTCAACATTTTCTAATAAAGTCCGGTTAGAAGATTTATTAAGGAGATTAAAATTGCCTTTTTCTGGCTCCTTCCCCGTTTCCTTAAGCGTCGAGCTTTTAAGATAGTTGCATGTAAGGAGTCGTCGGATGAGGAAAAGGAGGATGAGGAGGTGGTGGAGGAGGAGAAGGTTCGTTACCGTCCGTCTCGGCGTGCATCTAACCCTTTGACTGGACCATTCTTCTTCGTGGCAGGCGAGATAATTTTGGCAGGGATGGCGGCTCGCCCGGAGCCCACCCTTTAATTTCAAACAAAGCACGGTCTCGTGGGCCTTTCACAGCAGAAGAAGAAGATGAAGAAGGAGCAGGAGAGAAAAGGTTTTCGGGGGGACGGTGGAGGTAGGAGGAGGAGGAGGTAGGAGATGGGGGTTATTTCCAGGGGGCGATAAGACGAGCGAAGTGAATGGGCGATAGCCCGTCAGACGCGTGCTTTCCTTCCCCGCCACGATCGCTTCCAGCACCACAACACTGGCGGGAAATTAAATTTCCAAATGTGTCATTTCATGCACAAATTTTGGTTTCAGTCGGGGACGGAAAAGGCTTTCAAGGGCGAGCGCCACCGAGGAGGCAGTTCATGGAATCGACCCACGGGCTGGGCATTATGCATTGACACGTGCGCAGATAAAGTCACGAATTTCTTGACTGTCATCTCCTGACACGCAGACCTGTCACCAATGCCTCCCTCCTACCTAGTGCTGTGTCATCTCCCCCCCCCTCTTTCCCCAAACACACAAAGCCCCCTCTCCTTCAGAGAAAGTGTGCATGGAAGGGAAGGAGAGTGCACACATACGCCGTCATCATCATCATCACCACCATCATCCCCCTCCTCCTTCTCCTTTTATCACTCCCACCCATCCATTCGCTCGCCTCTATTCTATCAAGATCTCTTTTCACATCAGAGAGAGGAGGCAAAGGAATTTTTTTCTCCCTCCATTGGCATAGAGCATTCAATCACGACTAAGATACGACTGTGCCACAAAAGAAGCGGAAGAATGCGCCAGATTAGAAAGGAAGAGCGACAAGATGCAATTCTGTTATTCAAGTAGCATCAAGAGTATATCGATTAAGTCCCAGTGCCGTAACATGCATTCCTCCATCTACTTCAAAA
Source organism: Rhysida immarginata (assembly GCA_023313115.1). NCBI lineage: Eukaryota > Metazoa > Arthropoda > Chilopoda > Scolopendromorpha > Scolopendridae > Rhysida > Rhysida immarginata. Next base: position 1,055,786 of record JAHWFO010040648.1, read on the forward strand.
TGCAATGTTTCCCCATTTTTGATTTCCTTCGACATCATTTCTTCTTCTACCCTCCTCTTCTCAACATCTCAACCGCCACAAACCACTGTATGCAAGCCTCTATCTCCTGTGCTTCTTTCCTTGTCTTTTACCCCCTCGCCCTTCCCTCCCGAGCCAGAGATTACTACACGTCCACAGATCCCTCAATCCAATCTACTTTCTCCAGGGGAGACGAGGCGAAAAACAGTCTCAATTCAGTGCAAGCTTATGTTTAAAATACATTCAAAAAGCGATCCACCAAGTAAGCAACAGCTTAATATCTGCGGGAGAGAGCTGTCGTTGGGGGGGGGGGGGTAGTAATAAATCGTGCGCAATCAATCCCAATTTCTCGCGTTCGCACCTCCGTTTGCCGAGCAAACTTTGGGGGCCGAATGGAAGAGAGCTAAACAAATACCATTTCTAATTACGATTAGAAAGGCTAAAAGAGGAGTGGAGAAAGAGGACAGTGACAAAGAAAAAACTCCTGGAGTCTTCGATCACGGGTTGCAGTGTCAATAAAAAGAGGATCGCACTGAGCTGGAGATCGAATTTTCTTTTCTTTTTTCGTTGTAAAAAGAAAAAAATAATGATGATAATAATAATAAAAGCAACCCTCAGTCAGCTCCAGCCCTTTGTCGCGGATGTTGGTTGGCGTGCTACTTGTGGATTACGCACCGGTTAACTGCTCACGCTGATGAAAGCGGTTCAGACTCCGGGTATTAAAGCGTAACCCCGACGACCTCGACGACCCTGACTTCCGTGACCTTCGTCATGAGACGAGATTATACCGAGGAACTGCAAAGACCTTAATCCAGTGGTCAGAACTCTCGAGCGCTCCACAAGTTTCTCGAGGCTTCACGCAGCACCCTCCTCCTCCTCCTCAGAAGGCATCGAACAATCTGCTTACCCTCCCTTCCTTCACTTTAATTTGCTCTTCTAATTAAACTCATCAGATTTAATAAAAAAGAAGAAAATAATCTAAGAGCCAGTCTCATTACGCCATAGAAAGCAGACGTAATAAACAAACAAAAAATTTAATAATCCACTTGTATAAGAAGAAACAGAGCAAAAGAAGAACAGGATATCCATAATTAAAGCTCACATTTCAAAAAGGTCTATAGAAGACATATTGATAAGAATGGCCTAAAAATATGCATGGTGTCTATTGAGACTACAGAATTTTTTGGTGTAAGAAAAGATTTGTTTTTCATACTCGTTAGCAGGTGGCGTAATCGGCGTTTTGATAAAATATGCAAATTTCAAATGTCTGAACTTTACATCTGACAAAAAGCCGCCTTATGAAACCATCGCATGAGTTATTTCATTGTAAGGTGCAATGTCAACGTGACCAAAAGCTGGTACACTTCTTGTGAAGTTGCTTTATCAGAAACACCGGTTGAGCCTTATTGCTTCGCGAAAATTCAGGAAACAAAACCTGCATAGAAAAACTGTCTATCTGCGTGCAGACTTACAGACGACATACTCGAAATTTTTATTAAATCCCGTTCTTTTCGCGAAATTAATAAATGAAGAAGGAGTTAATGCTCCAAACATAATGTAATGATATTAATGGAAAAAAAATGGAAGGAAAAATCTCGCAACCTGGATTCGAACCAGGGACCACAAGTGTCAGGCTCGTGGCCTCTACCAATCGGGTTAGCGTGGACATGGGAGAAAAAGGCTATCTCCATGTGCCCTAAGATTATCCAGTTGGAAGGCAGAGGCACGCGGCTCGAAGATCAGAAATTCCTCCTTTCCAAAAAGCAGATGAAAAATCGAAGGTTTTTCATTTAGGCATGAGACTGCCGATTCGAATCCGATTCAATTCCAGGCGCATATTTCTGCCAGATATGGGTCAGAATAGCCTTGGCCAATTCATTTGTCAGTTGTTGCACAATGGATGTCCTATTATAAAAGACGGTAGTCTCATTCATGAATGATTGTTTTTTGAGCCACACTAACCTTTTTAGACGAAAATTGTGGATCACTTGTTCCAACAGTTGAATATTCTGGTTATCTCACATTTCGAGAACCTAGTCAAATGCTTCGTTGTTTCAATTGCGGCTCCTGGTAGTCAAGCACCAATAACGAATCCATTTTCGAATTCAGTTATGTAAGCTTCTTAAAGGACAATTCCCACCCAAAAGCAGTTTTTTTTCTAAATTTTATATGGCCCGGGTTAACTACAAAAATGATATTAAAAATTCTGAAAACAAATTAAAATTATTGCAAAAAACAGGTTTATATGCGAATTCTGTAAACCCAAGGGACAGCCATGTTGCATCGAAAAGTTTCGCTTTCCGACGCCACATATATGAACATTTATTATACATGTTCTGGCCCTCCTTGGCTTCTCTATGGGACATGAAAACGAGGCGCTCTAGAGAAACATATTTGTGACACAGCCTGCGCTTGAGGAGCGCGGCGAAATCAAAACCACTGATTTTTGGATCTTTGGAAACCGGTTTTGAAGCGATTAATTAATTTTTTGGAAAATGTTTTTGGAAATGTGTTATGTGGATTATAAACTTTCAGAATCTTAAAAAAAGTGTTTTAGGTGGGAATTGTTTAGGTGGGAATAGTTTAGGTTTTGCTCAAACTACAGGGTGATTCAGTCAATTTCGAGACCATTTCACTCTGCATTAGGGATAAACAATTGAAAGAATATGAGCGCCATATCGAATTTCTAAATAGTTGGAGTTTGTACTGTTGCAACGGCGCTGCATGAAAATCGTATTGTTGAAAAATGGCGTCCGCTTTATCAACAGAGCAGGAATGCAAGGTTGTCGAATGGTATTTCGAGACAAAATCACTTGTAACCGTGCAAAGAAAGTTCCGGAAGGAGTGTAAGTGTCGAGACGCACCAGGCAGGCAGCAATCATGGATTTTGTCAAGCAATTTCTTGCCACTGGATGTGTTAAAGGCAAGAAAAAAGGCGGGAGCGAAGCTAGTGTTCGAATGGCCGAAGTTGTCGAAAATGTTCGCACAAGGTTGGTCGATTCCCCTACCAAAAAATCTGTTCGCCGCCTATCCATTGTAGAAGGGCTGTCGTATACCACGAGAAAGGATTTACACCTGTTCCCGTATAAGATCCATGTTTATCAGGAGTTAACAGACACTGGAAGACAGAAGCGACAACAATTTGCGATGGAGTTTGGAGCAGAAATGGAAGCCAATCAGGACATTGTGGACGACCTGTGGGTGTCAGATGAGGCTTTCTTCCATCTGTCAGGTGACGTTAATAAACACAACGTTCGTTTTTGGGGTTCCCAGCACCCTCATGAGATCCATAAGTCACCTCTTCATCCACGAAAGGTTATGGCTTGGTGCGCGATTTCCAAAAGAGGCATCATTGGTCCGTTCTTTTTTGAGGCACCGTAACGTCACAGGCTTACCTTAACATGTTGGAAACCTTCTTCATCCCCGAGCTGCGAAGGAGGCGTATACCGCTTCGACATCAATGGTTTCAACAGGATGGGGCTAGGCCTCACACCACTAATGAAGTGCTAGACTTTTTCAATCAGAAATTCGGAAATCGTGTCATTTCAAACAGGTTTCCAGACCGATTCGGGGGTGGATTTCTTTGGCCCCCTACGAGTCCTGACCTAAACACATGTGATTTTTATTTCTGGGGGTTCCTTAAAGACAGTGTATTCACTACAGCACCAAGAACCCTAGACCAGCTGCGACAAAGCATCGTCGACTGCTGCACCCTTGTGGATGCAGAAATCCTGGATAGAGTTGTGAACAAGGTAAAGATTTTTCTATCGAAAAATGGAAGGAAAAATTCTGCGACCTGGGATCGAACCAGGAACCTCGGCTGTCATGGCCGACGCCTCTACCAGTTGGGCTATCGCAGACACCCGGCCAGCCATCTCCTATCCAACCATCAGAAAGTTTGTGGAACTCACAGATAAATGAAATAATAAATGATATTATAACTGGAGATAAGCCTACCAAGCATCAGGTGGCTGGCCGGGTGTCTGGTAGAGGCGTCGGCCATGACAGCCGAGGTTCCTGGTTCGATCCC
>JAHWFO010040648.1:1059843-1092087 GCA_023313115.1 Rhysida immarginata
ATTGGGCTTTCAACCATGACAACTTGGTTGTCTTTAAGACACCTTGAGTCAGCATGGCTGGCCGGGTGTCTGCGATAGCCCAACTGGTAGAGGCGTCGGCCATGACAGCCGAGGTTTCTGGTTCGATCCCAGGTCGCAGAATTTTTCCTTCCAGTTATGAACAACTTCACCATTCGGCTGCGAGCAGTTCAAAACGTTCGTGGTGGCCACATTGAGCATATCATCAAGGCTTTTCCACGGGAATAAAAACTCCGAACTGCCTAAAATATCATACCGAAATGCTAAGTTTGTAAACATTAATGGGTCAATAAATCATAGTACTGAAATGGTCAGAAATTGACTGAATCACCCTGTATTTTGCATAAAAACCGGATTAAAACAAATTTACATATGTTTCACACATTTATCTAATTAATTGGCCAGTGTGATAGAATTAGCGATTTGTTGAGTTCAAGATTTTTATGTTTATTCTCTGCAGATCAACAAACTTTAAATGGGAAGATAAAAACGAGTAGGACGTTCCTTCGTTTTCTGTTTTTTTTTTATATTTATTTTAACTCAGCGATGAATGCGATAATAAATTTTCCACGATACCAGAAAAAAGAGTCCGCGATGATCACAACTCCTAAAGATGTAGCGCACAACTTTATGAATCGTAGACGAAACCTCTGAAATTTTTCATCATCATTACAAATTATTCCAACAATAATGAGACAGTTCAACAGAAAAGAAAAGGAAGCGAAAAAAAAGCCGACACCGCGTCGGATGAGAGAGAAACAACTCATTACATTCCAACCCCACTGTCATCGCCGTCGTCGTCCTCGTTTTGAGTTTCTGATATTATTCTCCCCCTACAACTTTATGAATTGGTTTTATGATGGAAAGAGTAAAAAAAAATGGCGGAAGGGGGAGGAAAAATGTACCCACCTTTTCCGACTCACCCTCGGCAACGGGGAGATTAAACCCCGAACTCAACCTTCGTTTAATCAAAATTAAAATGAAATAATTATTTAGGCAGGAGAGCAGCAGAGCCGGGTTGTGATTAGAAATGGGAAAAAAGGATGCGCGGGGGACGATGAATTTTTTATGTCATGTGACCACGAGGACCAGGAGAAAAAACTCTTTTGGGATGGGAAACGACCATAAAAAATAATGAATTTTTTAATTACGAGAATAATACATTACTATTAATGAGATGGAGGACCCTTTGGTGCGATTCTCAAGTGAATTTTTACTGCGCTGGAAGAGAAGAGAGGAAAAAAATTCGGAGACTGTATGGGAAGGGAGAACAAGCTGGAAAAGAAACCTCAGGAGTGAGGGGAGTGAAGAAAAAAAAGGAAGCGATGGGATGTTAAAAAATATGGAGACAGTTACGAAATGTCCTTCATTAACTCGACCAAAACATTCAATTTATAAAACCAGTTGAAAATGCATTACCATAAGGAAGTTAATTAAAAGCATCATTACTGCATTAGTGAAATCGGTCGTTCTGTTGCCAATTTTTTCCGAATTATTTTGATTTTGATTTCAGATTCGGATAGTGCATCAGAAAGTAAGTAAAAGGTATAATAGGTACACATGTCCTATCTATTCGTAACACATAGGCCGCTGCATTAGTATAGTATTTTGACCGAGCAGCCTCGATCCATTGTGCATGGATGCAATAACGACAACAAAATGTTCCGGGTGACCTACAGTTATGTCGAAGAGAGATCAGTATCACCAGATCTTTCTCCTATTGGGTACATTTGATGTGTGGGGCGTTGCCTGCGACTTTTAAAGTATGTCGAAGAATTAGCCCACCGAGGCTTGTCCCCTGTCATCAGCCCATATTTTCCAAACATACGTATGTCCTGCGGTGAAAAATAATGTGAACGTGGATTCATCTGATTACAGCACAAGTTTCCATTGTTCGCAGACCAGATTTTGTGCTCGTGGCATCACTGCTGTCTCAGTTTTGAACTGACTTGAGTGACCATATCGTCCATAAATACACTGAAGAGCCAAAATGTTATGGCCACCTACCTACTCAATAACGCGTTGCGCCACCTTTGGCCTGTAAAGCATCTGCAACTCGCCTTGGCATGGATGCCACAAGTTCTTGGTAGATGACTGGAGACAGTTTATTCCAAAAGTCTAAGCAGCGGTCACGCAAAGTCGAGATATTCCGACATGGTGATGTTTGAGCTCTGAGCTGCCACTCCATGACATCCCAGATGTGCTCTATCGGATTAAGATCCGGCGAGTTAGGTGGCCATGACATTAACTGGAATTCATCCTTATGCTCCTCGAACCACTACAATACGGGTCCCAGAGCCGCCCATGAGAACGTCCGCTAAAGCATAATACCGCCACCACCAGCCTGTGTATGGCCTGCATACAGGGGGGGGGGGGAGCAAATGATCACCTGGAAGTCGGCGTACCCTGACACGACTATCGACGTGATGAATAAGAAATCGTGATTCATCCGACCAAGCAACTCTCTTCCACTCATCCATGGTCCAGTCTCGATTTTCCCGGGCCCACTATAGGCGTAGTTGACAATGACGCTTGGTCAACAGAGGCACACGAGTGGGACGTCTGCTGTGCAGTCCCATATCCAACAGTGTTCGCTGAACTGTGTTCCGAAACACTTGCACTTGGACGTGCATTGTATTGTGCTGTTAGCTGAGCCACTGCCTGGCGCCGATCTTGCTTTACCAAGCGGGACAGTCTCCGACGTCCTTTTTCTTTGATGACGCGTGGGTGTCCAACACTTTGGCGTCTACTGCTAGTTTCACCGTCATTTATCCACTTTGCATAAATACTAACAACAGCAGATCGCGAACAATCTACCTCGTGCAGTTTCGGAGATACTCGTTCCGAATCTTCGGGCCATTACAATTTGCCCTCTATCAAATTCGCTTAGATCAGCAGCCTTTCCCATCACTCGCAAAATTAAGTGCAAGACTGATTCCTTACCTTCTCCAGCAGTAATTAAATACCATTCCCACTTAATTACGTGCCCTCTACGTGATCTAGACGAGTTCATTCACCAATGTGGTGATGGTCATAATGTTTTGGCTCTTTAGTGCAGTTTGTCAAGTTCCCTCCGCAGCATTATTTATATTATATTAAATGAGATGCTGCAAACGTATAGTGTGCAGACGTATAATCTGCAGCGAGTTTTGGTCGTCTTGTAAAGTCGCCTGAAATGCGTGACGTGTTTCTGGTCGTTATCTATTTAACAATTATCAGGCGTTCTCCCGACTCTGGTTTGATCAGATTGGTCGAGTCACTTTAGAAAATATGGCTTCCGAAGAAGTTTAACAATTATCGCTCTCTCAAGGCGATGGAAAAAAGGATATCAGGCGGTAACGTTTTAAATTTATTTAATATATCCTTTCTACTTAGTAAATAAACTTATAACAAATTTTAAAACCTATTTATTTATAGATTCACGAAGGAAAAGTCACGAAAACCCGTATCGGTGAACACCAGCTACGGCAGCCATGACTCTCCACTTGAATTGGCAGAAAGACCACTACCAGAATGCACTTGTTTGACTAGATCTGAAAAAGACGCCTAAAAATCGCTTGAAAATCAAACCTCGCCAGATCTTGAAAAGTCGCCTGAAAGACGCGTGTGCGTCAAACTCATTAATTGGAAAATGAGAGCGAGTTTTAGAAAGTCGCTGAAATATTGCAGAAATTACGAAGATGCTGAAAAGACGCTAAATGGAAAATAGTATTGACTTCCTCCCACTCTTAAGTTTTGTAAACCATGTTTTCCCACTAACATATATGCAGTCATGATGACTTTGGATACAGCAGCTCTCGACACTCCAATAACAGGAAAACTCTAAGTTGATACTGTCGGCTAGTCAATTAAGCTTCAGGATATAGGCATACTGAGATAGAAATGTATACTCCAGAAAAAACAAAAGGCGAATATTGTGCAAAGTGGTTGGATAAAACCATTAATATGAACAGGAGTCATCGTAGATGACATTTTCTCCTTTGTTCTGTATCTTTGAAGAACGGGGGGGGGGGGCCCCGCCCCCCCCCCCCCCACTTCCATATTCTCTGTGGAAAAAAAGTCTTGGTCAATCCTGAAACCACCCTTGGACTACAGCAAAATAAAGTGAATCGATAAATAGAATTTTTCCCTCGTTTCGATCTGCCAAAGAAAAGAGTTGGAGGGGCGAGTAAAACATCATTGGCCATGTAAGGGTCATTTTGGCTCGCCATTCCCAGGAACCATGTAGGGAGAGAGAGACCCTCTATTTTTTTATAAGGGAAAAAAACTGCTCTATATATTTTTTATCCCGTTTCATAAAGAACTAAAAAATGACAGATCAATTCTCGTTTACGCATGCTCCGTGGCCTGGCACGCTACTCGGTCTACATATCACAACAGCGAGCTGCGGGGGGTGGGTGAGGAAGTCTCTGGAGGAGACTCCAAACGCGAAAAAAATTTTACTGACAAAGGTTTTCAAAAAAAAAAGAACAACAACCAAACTCTTCCTTACTACAGGGGAAAAGAATTTTTTAAGGGAACGGGTGGGTATGTTTGTGGTTTCCTCTTCTAATGTGGGTAACACGATCGTAAAGAAGGTTTTTACTGCTTTCGCCTCAGAATCCAGCGAAAAAGAGATTTTAAATATTTATAGCCCCTGTGTTTCATTTACATGTTGCCTTCGTTCCTCATGGTAATAAGGACGAACACAATTTTCTATTCTCACTCCGAGACTCCTCTCTTTTATTATTAGCGTCACTTAAACGCTCTTCCTGAACCTCGCGATATTTTTTAAGCCACCAACTTTATAGATTCCAATTAAATTTTTATTTAAAACAAAAATCTCGAATTCTGACACCAGTCAGAGAGTCATTTTGCATGGCAACAAAAAAAAAAGAAAAGACACAGTTCCACGACGTTTCTTTCCTTGGGTCATCGTAAGTCAAGCACGGGGTGGGCTCCTTCAGTTCGGTTGCACCCGGGGGACGTCGTCGGCGCACTCGATTCTCTCGACCGTCACTCACGCTCCCTTCCAATCGCTTTCGTGCCTGCAGGGCGGAGAGGTGAAGAAAACCGAGGTTTCTTCGCCGGAACATGGAAATCTCGCATATATTTCACTTCACCCGGGGATTCCGATAGGAAAAGAGAGAGTTCCTGGACCCCCCTAGACTGACTACGCCCTCGCACCCAGGTGCCTCCGCCAAAAGTTTCCGAAATCGTCGTCAGCAGAAAAATTCCGGTTAAATTTCCCCTCATTAAATTGCAAAGAAAACGCCTCTGTTTCCAGCGCTCTTTTTCCCCGAAGACACCCGATAAGCGACCACCACCCTTCTCTGCATAAATTTCGCCTTCCGAAGCGCCTCTCGATAAAAGTTGAATTCCATAAAATTTATTATTTTCTTCACAAAAGTGATTTTCCTGCAGTGCATTCTCCAGAGGAGGGTGTAATGATCTCCCCCAAGACCCATTCTTACAAGGAATACTGATTCTCTCCTCTTTCCTAGGGGCTTCTATCTGCTCTCCAACTCTCCACTCCCAGCGCTTTTTTTTATTTCTCCTTCTATTCTTCCATTCTCCCTTCCATCGTTATGAATACCAGACATGACCAAAAAAAAAAAAAAAAAAGAAAAAACGAACCACCACCTCTTCTACTCTATTCCAACAAACTCACACTTCACTTTTCAAGTTCATCTCATTTCAATGGCGTCATTACTTTTCTTCTATTAATAACGGGAATTATGTAAGCGACAAGTACATACAACCAAGAATTCTACAACTCTTTAACTTCCTTTGGGACTCTTAACTTCCTATGCTTTCATTTAGAGAGAAATGCAAATTCTGGATATTATTATTTTTCGTTTCCACATAAACATTACTAAAGGCAACGCTACCTCTCTGCTCCATCTCAATCGAGTCATATAAAATGCTAATAGCTTCTTGGAATCCCCTCAAAATTGTAAATGTCTGGATTAAGTAAGTACAGATTGTAAATGTTTAGATTCTTGATAGAGAGATTATGAGAAAGTCATCAGATCTATTAACAAGAAAAAATGAACCTATAATTTATAATAATAATTTTAAATTATTATGAATTGTAAATATTGCTTCAATTTAAAAAACGTTAAGCTTTCTTTTAATTCCTTGTTTGAATCTTTATTATTAGGTAACATTGTAACGACACTAGATTGTAAACCACCTTTACAAATTTTTACAGTTTTGATTTATGTCGAAATAGGAAAACGGCAAAAATGTAAAAAAAAAAAATAATAAATAAATAAAAAAAGAATGAGACATTCATCTTCTACTTTTTTGATGACCCTTAAGAATCCAAAATCAGAATTTCAAAAATCCAAAATTGTATAGGATACATACGTCAAACAGGCTCATAGATTTCAGTCGAAAGAAGTTCATATTATTAAGCAAATAAGGAACAAATTTGCTTGTTTGAATCTAATAAATTTGCTCAACCTTGAATAAATTCCAGTTAATCGTGGATGAGTTTTTGCAACTTCGAAATGAAGGCATACGTGAAAATGGAAATTATTCTATCTTTTAAGGTGTAGAATGGCTTTACATCTTTTTTTTCAAGAAAAAGTATGTTATCAGAATATACTCTTTTTCTTGAGACGGAACCAATGATTGCAAGAAAGGAGTTACCCCGTTCAACTAATTATAAGATACAAAAGCCATTCCATTGTGCTTTAGAAATTTGAAATTTGAAAAACAAACTTGAATTTGAAAAAAAGAGGGAAAGAATTTTTTAAGGTTTGTTTTAATGCTTATTATATAAAATTAAGCCGACAAACAATCGGTTGTAAAGTGACATTCTGCTTGTGATTATCTTTAGGAAGTTTCCAATTTTATTCTCCAGTCAAAATAAATAACAATTAAAAAAAAAAAGAAAATAAGAGGAGAAAAATGAGTTTGGCGCACATTTTTTTTTTTTTACTTACTTCTAATTTTCTCATTTTCAAGAAAACGATTTTCAGCGATCAGCTAGAAACCAATGCGGATGGGGACTTCGATACAGTCCAAGAGTAAATTGCATTTTTATTACGGCATTTCTTTTGTTAACTTCCAAATAACCATCATCCATCAGATCAAAAATAAAAACAAAAAAAAAAATCACACTTTTTTCCCTGTTCTTAGGCGATCTGACTTTTTTTCCTCCCATTTTGCCGTCAGATTTTAATCACTGAAAATTCTTTTGTTCGATTCCTTTGAAGAGTTGTTTCCCCTTTTCTCGCTCTCCTCTCCCATTCTTCTTCACTGGACGTTCATAAAGAGAAACTGAACATGAAAACAACACAAATTTAATCTAAAGATAATGCCCAGTAACAACAACAACACAGATTGGGAAATAGATGAGGGGGAAAGGGGGGGGGGGAAGGATTGGCGACTGCAGAGGAGGAAAAGGACTGATAGGTCTTAACAATGGGGAATCCATTAACCACGAACCAGCAAAGACAAAAAGCAAAGAGGAAATGGTCGCCGCGATCATTACCATTAGCGTTTACCTGGCGGGATATGCGAAACGTTTCTTCCCTGATAACCATCAGCAGAGAACGGGAAAAAATAATAGGGATAACGAAAAAAAAAGCGGATCCTTCGTGGGGGGGGGGGGGGTTACATAAGTCGAGCCAGGAACTACAGTGGACGATCGCAAAACGACTAGTTGAGCAGTAGCAGGTTCGTCCGCTGACTAGAATCTCGTGTGAACAAATGAAAGCGCGGGCGAATTAGCTCCAACGAAAAAGAGCGAAATGACGGCAGTGGAGAGAGGGTGGTTGTGGTGGGTGGGTTCCCTTTTCCACTTCCGGTCGCCAGTTGCTATTGTTAATTTTTGTCCAAAACGGAAGAAATAACGTCGAAATGCGAGGGAGGGAGATTTGTGGGCTGATGCAAAGTTTTATTGTAATGACCAAGACAAAAGAAAGCCAAATCAGGTGCTACATAACATACAAAGAAACCACCTAATACGGCGCAAATGCAATTTCATATCTTGGATGAGAGTAGGATCCTTGGAACCTTACTGAATGCCAAGTAATTGAGAAACGGGCCTTCACCGCATTTTTAGTATTTAAATAAAAATTGCGGTGAGAAGAAATTTTTAGTGTCGGACTTAAACCCAGGCGTCAAAACAGTTATAACGAAGCATCACTTTCAAAATTCACTTACTTCTTGGTATACGCCCAATTCTGTTTTACACGAACTATTTTTAAACGTTTTTAATTAGAAAAAATTTATTCTCTTTTTTACACTTTTTTCGATTTAGCACGGCCAACCCAAACGTTTGAAAAAATTCTTCGCAATAACCATTCTTAAAAAAGAAATTGTGGATTTTTAAGATTTAAATAATTTTGTCTGCAATTTGAATTGTTTAAATTTATTATGGCTTCTTACAAAGAATCATATAAAAGGCCTAGCCAAAGCATGAACCCAAGAATTAATGACTGACTTTATTTTTAAAACATAGGCTCACAGGAACTCTTGTTACCGAGAGATTTTATTTAAGAATTTCACCAATGGAGCGAGAATACGATAACAAGAGTTACATTATTTCTAATGATTGCTGTGATATTATAATCTTATGCAGGCGTATGCTTTTAAGTGAATAAAGTCTTGTTATATGTAATTCATATATTTATAGTTCATTTATATATATTACATAATACATTTTTATCTACATGTGTATTCTTCATAAATAAAAATGATAAGACTCTAACATGAAAATTTTCATTTGGTTTGCCGTATTATTTTGCTAATTGGTCTTTGGTATCAATCTCCCCCCCCCCCCATCCCTAATTTTTGCACGAATTTTTTTATGTCTTTTTCCGTAACGTATCGTGTGATAACAGAATTGGGTGTATTTGGTTTGTTGAATAGAACTATGGAAAAAGTGTCATTATTAAGATCTCTTGACAAATCTATATTAATGTTCAGCTTTCTTCCTCCAACGTATTTGCGAAGCTGAACAGTACACCACATTTTACTATGATCTGCAAACATATAGAGGAATTAACTTCTACAAGCTCTGGTGAATGTTGTGAGAATTTTAATATAAAATTCGTGGCTCGGATTGGTTATGAAATATATATTTTCAATTATTAAGACCTTACAATTAGGTATTCCAATAATTTTCTTTAATAAATATCACTCCCTCTGTTCAGAAATAAGTGTCCGATTTGTTTTTGAAAAATTAAGAAAAACTGCCTTAAGTATTGGTATGTAAATATCAGATTTGACCCTTAAAATGGGTATATTAATTTGTAAACAAATGGATAACTTCCTTTTATTATTAACTGTGACATGAATCTTGTGACAAAAATTTTAAATATAATAGATTTTGTTTAATTTCCATAAATAAAGTTAATATTTATTTATGAAAATTTGCACACTGAATGATATTGGATAAATTATTTTTGAAAAATGGACACTTTTTTTCTAGAGAGAGAGGGTAATTTTTTTTTTTTCGCCTTTAATATTTTTCATCTTTTATGATCGTTATCATTAGTATCATCTAAATACGAGCCAAAATAAAGTGGTATTTGGCTCAGATAAAAATTAAACAATAAGAGATGTTGATCACGGCTATTTTGAACTTTTTCATTCATTTCATGAAATTTTTTTTTTAAATTTTGGAAAACATGACGAAATTTTGGAATTTTTAGCAAATGTACACTCCTTATAAGATCAGGCATTCTTGCTAATTTTAAATTTCAAATCGAATATTTTTTAAATAGGTTTGAAAGTCAAAAATGTCTTAAAATTAATAATAGAATTATTAAGAACTTCAAAAGTTCATGTACACAACATTTAAAAAAAAACAGTTGAAAATGTGCGCACTTAAATTACAAAAACGAACTTATACTTTTCTTGAAGTTTAGATTTTCAACGCAATTTTATTGATGCTGACAAAAAGATAGAAGGTCGCCCTTTCATATTCCTATTCTGCTTTTATAATCCGAAATTAGAATATGAAAATAATTATAATTATAGAATAATTATAGAATATGAAAATTCTGCTTTTATAATTCTAATATAAATGAAAATTCTGCATTTACAGAAACTCATAAATTTCAGTAAAGTTCATCCAAAATGAGAAGTATTTGTTAATCTCTCATCAATAATTTAAACATGTGAGGTATGGCATGTATAAAATCCTCATAGAACATCCAATTATTATTCTTTAACGATTATTACGCCAGTAGGAAAGATAGTCCCAGCCTGCGAACTGGGTACTGCTCCAGCCAGCCCTAAGGGCATGTAGATAGCGTAATGCTTCCATGTCCGCAGTGGCGCAATCGGCTGGCGCATCTGCACGGTCAGCAGAAGGTTCCTGGTTCTATCCCAGGCTGTGGAATTTTCTTTCCTATTTCTCATCAGTATTTGTTAAGACGCTTGAATTAACAGTTTGGATCGCCATTGTATTAAATTTACAATTCTCGCTGCATCAAATAATCAACTGTATGAAAAATTAATAATAATTTCGAAAAAAGGAATGCCAAATTATAAATTTTTTTTCGTAAAGATTATCCTGAGGACTTGAAATAAATTAAACTGAAATACCAATAATTTTTTACCACAATTTAGTCATATTTAATATATTTTTATATAAATTTATTCAAAGAGAAAAAAATATTTTTGATACACATTTATTAGAAATTTTATGAGTTTTTGTAAATTTTTATAAATTTTTATAGAAACTTAATATTTATAAAATTTACATGGTACATTGTTAGATGTTTTCATAAATTAATGTAGCCCGAAACAAGTAAATGTATAAGTCTATTTTCATGTTTATTGAGGTTTTGTAAATTAATGATTTTTTTTTCAGTTTAATATAATTTTTTAAATCCAAATAAGAAGACGATTTCGATAATATCTACAAGGATTCAGGATTAAGCGATTATATGACTGCTTCATTTAAATATTAGAGGCGCTATGATTTATATCTGAAATTCGGTTTTCGTAATTTGAAAGATAACCTTCGCTTTCCGTAAAAAAAGAAACAAAGAGAAAATAAGAAAGGCAGAAAAATAATGGAGAGTAAAATCAAGATAAATCAAACGGGATCTTTATACAATGTTTTTACTTAAAAATTACTAAAAATTAAAATTTTCAAAAACTCTTACACGCCCGTTGCTACGACCAAAAACCACAATAATAACAGCACAAAGTTGTAAAGAACAAGTTTCTCTCAGAAGCAATATCATAATCCACCATGTTGAAAAGAAAGAAGAAATTTTAAAAAAATTTAAATAGAAAAAAAAGATCCAGATGGAGCATGTCAAAGCCGAAGCGCTTCACTGAGAGCGAAAAGACATTGAAAGAAGGGGTAGGCTCTATGAAGAAGGAGAAGGCTCGTGCGAAGCGTGTCTCCAAGCAACACGCGCCAGGACCCTTTTTTCTTTCCTTTTTTTCGCCCCTTTTCGCTTATTTTTTGCTCCTTTCCCAAAATCAAGCGTCCGTGTCTCGTTACGTTTAATACCTTGCAATTTGTTCATTTAACGCGATTGCTTTCGCCGAGGAGATGAGGAGGATTAACGAAGGAGAAGCACCAAATTAAAAAATAAAAAAATAATAATAATAACGATGCTAAAAAAAATAATAATAAGAGAGGCTATACATTTCCTATACATCCAGCTAAACATTTCCTTTTAATCAGTGTTGCAAAAGATACAAGTTGACTTTCCCCTCCGAGAGGGATTTTCACCTCCATTGCCCTGGCATTTGCGTTCCCCTCATTAAGGTGAGCAGTGAAACGAGGAAGACCAAAAAGTTCTTCACTACTCACACACACGCACACACCTACATACGCATACACACGAGATGAAGATGGGGGTTGGTGGAAGGTGAATTAAGGGGATGAAGAAGACGAAGATACACATGAGAGGA
Source organism: Rhysida immarginata (assembly GCA_023313115.1). Lineage (NCBI taxonomy): Eukaryota > Metazoa > Arthropoda > Chilopoda > Scolopendromorpha > Scolopendridae > Rhysida > Rhysida immarginata. The sequence continues at coordinate 1,071,739 of JAHWFO010040648.1, forward strand.
AAGCAAACGGCGAGACCTCATGTTCAGGTAACTGAGACAAAATGTCCAACCTGTTCGCCCAGCTTCCCCACGCGCTCTTTTGTAAAAAGTACCCTCCACGCTTGTACACGACCGGATAACAAAACTAAATTGGAAGATGACATGGTGTGATAGGAGTCCCCCTTCCAAGAGAGGAAGACACTTCTTATCTCTCTCATTCTCCCCTAACTATAGCCTCGTCGTTAAAATATTGTATATACCTCGCCATCAAATTCTCACAAATTAAGCTACTTAGAGACAAATTAAGTTATTATATTATTCTCAATGGGTTATTAATAAGCTTGCTGCTATTTTGACGATATTTTGCTATTTGGTTTATTGGATCCACTTACAAGCTAAGGAGGATTAAAGATATTAATAGAAAAAATAGAAGGAAAAATTCCGCGATCTGGCTAAGAAACAGGGACCACGAATTTCTACCGATCTGCCAGCCGATTGCCTGCCCTATCACTGGGCTTCCACCTTGATCACTTTCTAGTCTTTAAGGACATTTGAAGATAGCTTGCTATCACGTGTCCGTGATAGCCAGTTGGTAGAAGCGCCGAGCGTAATACTCTTGGTCCCTGGTTCGAATCCAGGTCGCGGAAGTTTGCCTTCCATTTTTTCCATTAACATCTTTACTTAAAGAGAAGAAACAATTATACAGAAAAACCTTTTCAAACATGTCATAATTACAAAGCAGAAAAGGAAAGAAAAAATTCCGCAAACTGGACTCGAATCACAGACCATGCCTTATATTTCGCAAAATTGACTCCAGTTTGAATTTATCACTCCAGTAAGGTTAGAGTATATAAAATTTTTTTCTTCGTTCAATTAATCGCCACGCTTTAAAAGACTTCAATCCTACTTCTTTGTATTTTTCTTTATCGAAGGCGTTGGATCACAGTATTCTCAAGGGTTTTTCAAAGTTTATTAATGGTTGTTATGGGTTAAAACTCTCCTGTAATTTGTTCCAGGGCTTCTAAACGTAACGATTTGCGATTTAGTGGCGGAAGAATGGTTTGACGTAAAAAGTTGAAACTCGATTTCCAGCTTATTATGGGTATATGCTACTACCCTATTTAGTTTGGTTTAGTTTGTTTTACTGGGGTCGGAGTCACGGGGATGAAAGTAGAGAGGTATAAGTATGTAAAGAAGTGAAATTCGGTATCGTATATCGCATATAAGTATGTAAAGAAGTGAAATTCGGTATCTAGACAAAGTGCACATTACTATGCTTTGTGGGCCAAATTTTTCCAATGAGTCGTAGTTGTGAGGGTAGCGGTCATGTGTTCCGCAGAACTACAGGTCGAACCACATAATAATGAACTCCACATAACGAAATCCTCCAGAACGAAGAGTTTCAAAACTCCCAATCTTTACCCCATAGAAGTCCATGTTAAAGTGTTTGCTAGGGCGGACTCTGATATAACGAAAAATGCTTATAGCCAAATTCATTTTATTTATTTATTTATTTAAATAATTAAAGTTAGACAAAAATATCACATAATAATAAATAGTATTCCTTATCAAACCGGGACTCTAATGGCCTCAAGACCGACGAGAATCATAAATGTAAAGGTTTCAAAATAATAAATTATGAATTAAATTGTGAATAATAAAATATATTTATTGTAATGGAAAAGTTTATTCCACTATACTAGGATTCATTACGCAAAACGTTAGACCATTACATGAATTGGCTAGGTAAGACAGCCAAGTATAGTGGCGCTATCTGTTACATTTTCAATATACAGGGTGAGTCAAAAGTCGTTGGCCACAGTCCTATCTTGGATACCAATGTAGTTACGCAAATTCCAATACAGAGAAGGAATAGGAACTTGAGGGTGCTCTATCTGATGAAGCATCTTTCATCATCTCAAATATGCAAATTAGGACACATCCAAATTCTATCTCGAAAACCGTAAGAGAGACACAACAAAATTCCAATTGCACATTTGTTCAACAGCAAATTCCAAACAAAACAAAAAAGTTCACCAAAATCCGATGAGCGGGTGACCCACAATCCTCATTGTAAGCTCTGCAAATTAATTCATGCACCATCCTCATCTTGTTCTGAAAAGTTCCACAATTTACCATAAAGTCACCAGTTTCCTGTGCAATTGGTATAAAGAGGCATGTTGAAGCTGAGAAAAAATCAGACTAAAGCAAGATGGCACAGTACACTAACCAGGAAAAGATCAACAGGGTCCTCTGTTTTGGTGAGGCGAGGAAAATTATCATGCAGGCATCGTTGAAATGTCGTGCGGAATTATGCAATGGTGCAAGTGGACATCACATTGAACACTATCTGGATTGATGGAAACACTTTGTATCAGATCACTGTTTGGAAGCAACAAACAGTACAAAGCCAATAGTCCTGTTGCAGAGTTTGCAATGAGGATTGTGGGTGATCCGCTCATCGGATTTTGGTGAACTTATTTTTGTTTTGTTTGGAATTTGCTGTTGAACAAATGTGCAATTGGAATTTTTTGTGTATTTCTTACAGTTTTCGAGATAGAATTTGGATGTGTCCTGATTTGCATATTTGAGATGATGAAAGGTGCTCTATCAGATAGAGCACCATCAAGTTCCTATTTACTGCCTGTATTGGAACTTGCGTAACTACATTGGTATCCAAGATAGGAAAGTGTCCAACGACTTTTGACTCACTCTGTATAAGGGAAAATATCTTCGCATTGAATGATGGGTACAGCTGCCATTTTTTGAGGGCAAGAGGAAGGCAATCCTATACTGCTACTCATCGAAGTGCGCCGTTTTTGCCCGACTTGTTATTGTATAACGATGGTAACGAATTGTTGCGTGTTTGGATGTATTGTATAACAATGGGATAACTTCAGAGCCATGGCAGCCATGGGTCTCGATGCCCTCAAAAGATGGCGGATATTCAATGTTTATGTTTTGATATTTCTCCCTGTTTCATATCTCTGTAGTAAAGCTGTAAATAAAAATTGTTGCTCAGACAACAATGAGGGAGAAAACTGCGAAACAGCATAGTGGTAAACCTCATAAATTACTGACAGGGTAATTGCAATGTAGATCAGGGAAGGAAAGATTCCGTGACCTGGACTCGAACCAAGAACCAGTTGCGCTAACGCGCACAATAGGTCAGGTGACTTTTCAATTCCGGCGTGTGCTTCAAGCCGACGTCAACAATGTTTTTCAATTCTGGCGTGTGCTTCGATTTCGTGCGCTTTTTGGGGTCGTTTTTTGTATAATGATGTCCAGACTTAAAAAAATTTTCACGTTAAAAACGAAATGAAAAGATAAGCCTTCTTAGAAGAAAAAAAAAGCCAAAATCATGTGAATTCTCAGCTGTCCCGACAAAAGATGCTTTTACTCGAATCTGATTAAAAAGCGCACGAAAACGCTGTCGGATGGCGGAGACGAAGGGGGTGGTGGTGTTCGGAATAGGTCATAAAAACGTTAACCGCCATCTTGATGAAAAGGTGGTGTTGAGGTGAATGGGGGGGGGAGAGGTGGAGAAGAAGTTGCCGCCCACGCCTCCATATTGTGTCTCATTACACGGGGGGTAGGGGCATTTGCCATTATGCGCGCAACGACAAAAGCCCGAGTCGCCACCCAGTGAATTAGTGAGCGCCTCGCACCTGCTCCCAATAGGAAAAAGGAAAAAAATGAGTGGAACCAACCTGAGGGAGCCACCATCGTCCACCCACCCCCACTCTTTCGTCTCCAGCGATCACACCCATATACTCCAACCGACACGATATACTGGCATATAACACACGCGCGCATCCTACACACTGTTCTCGAAATCATTTCCGATTTTCTTTAGTTTCTCGATTTAAACATGTATCTAAAGTTTGAAATAATTAAAACTAAAAATTCTGTCAAACAAACCGAGACTAGAATAAAACAGGTGTTTTACTGCATAAAATTAGAATCTCGTTTATCAGTCAAGGGAACATTAGTTAAAATATCCATTAGATTTTGTACGGCTGTATTTTTTCTATCTGAAAATTAAATTTTAATCCAAACGCTATGTTCAGAATCACGAATGTAATCAAATATAAACCGAGTGGATTTTAAATTCCTAATCTGACTCTACAATTGAAATTAAAAGAGGAAAACATTTCCACAAGAGTTAATAATATATTTTGTACCGAAGCACATTTCAACGATCAGGTCGTGTACAAATGAGAAAATTAGAGAAGTTTAACAATTAAAGTGATTTCTTATAACATTAAATTTTTAAAAAGCTCAATAATCAAGGTGGTTGTTTCTTTATAATAAAAGATTTTTTTCCAACAATTTATTATTTGAAAAGACCGTTATTTTAAATATTTGAAACCATTCAGAAAGATTTATCGGGCCATTATTTAGTAAATTTGTTGGGGGTTTGTTTTTTTATACACTTTCCATTAATTAATATCAGAAAATTTAGCAATTTATGGGAAAATTTTGGAATCAGTGGGAATTGCTTAAAAAAAAAAAACCCAACATATTACGTGTCAACATACGCTGAAAAACTGGGCGTGTCTAATTAATTCCCAATTTCAATTGTTACACATTGTTGCTAAATAAAATTAACAATGTTTAACAATTGAAATTGGAAATTTAACTGGACACGCCCAGTTTTTTCTTTCGTTGGACAGAGTATAAATAGCGACAATAGCCCATAAAGGTTTCTGAATGGTGTGAAATTTACCAATACTTAAAATATCTGTCTTTTCAAATAATTAATTGTTGCAAAAGTAACAATTACCTTTCAAGCTTTTTAAAAATTTATTGTTAATAAGAAAATTTCTTTAATTGCAATATTCTGTAATCTTTTCATTTATACACGTTAAAGATGAAGACTTGATCGTTGAAATGTGCACCCATACAAAATATATTATTAAATATTGCGGAAATATGTTTCCTGTTTATCTTTTAATTTTAATTGTAATAATATCCATAGTTTCCGGTCACTTATTACCCAAGTATGCCCTATAAAAATCACATTTGGATTATTCACAGATTCAGTCGAAATAAAAAAATGAGGTATACCTTTGAAGATGTAGATGTCGGTAAAATTTTATTTTAGAAGTCATTTTTTATTGGAAAAACAAGTTTTTAGCCTATACAGCTCTATACAGTACTTGGTCAATTTTGAATATTTTATTTTTACTAATTAATTTTCCTCCACAATATTTTTTATCCGACTACCATTCTACCTGCTGATAAAAATAAAAAACTTCTTACCAATAAGTTTGATAGCCTGAGATATAGTCACTGAAATAATATAGGTTCCATTAAATAAATATATCTTGTGGACAACAGGTTTATTTCTATGATGCTTTTTATATATAGTTGGTCTCCATTCTATACGCCAGCGTCCATCGATACAATGCAGTAGAAAAGCGACTCATCAGAAAATGCAAGCTTTTTCCACTGGTCTAGGGTCCAATGTTTGTACTTGCAATGCAAACGCACGTGCTTGCGATGCACACTTGTCAACATGGGTGATAGAACCAGACGTCTGCTGCGGAGGCCAAAATGCAACAATGTGCGTTACACAGTTGTTCTCGATAGCTTTCTGGTGCATTCCTCGTTCATTTGGGCTGTCAATGTAGCGACGGTAGCGCGTCGATCACTCTTAACCAGCCGTCTCAAGCGCCGTTCACCCCGTTCATTAACGGCCCGTAGTACAGTTTGCAGGCCTGGAATGCACATCTTGTCTATTCTTCCATTCATTGTACACCTTCATTACGGCACTACGCGAACCGTTCACGAAAGCTGCGGTTTCCGAAATGCTGCCGCTTTTTGCACGCTACCCGATGATCGTACCTTTTTCAAAATCTGTTAAGTCGCGTGCTTTACCTATGACGGTGACTATTGCTGTACGAACCGTTCCTCTGAAACCACCTTTATATGTCGTCCAAAAGGCAGGTTTATCAGTCCAACCTCTCCCTGTGAATGGGCACAACCGTATTTACATAAACCTACGTGGCGGTCATAATTCAGTGACTCGACCCTGTAGTTGTTTAAAGCAAAACTGCCACGAGTACGGTCACTATATCGATATAATAAAATATTACTCAATGACATAACGAAATACCTAAAGGCTAAAACGGCCACCGTCTCATAATCCCTTGGAGATTTAAGGAAGTGCGAAAGAAATTTAAATTTATTTTAATCCGTTTTTATGCAAAATAGTTTGCAAGTTTGCAAATACCAAAATCTGTGGACACAAACTTACGTAAAGAAAAACAAACCACTAATCTACAAGATTTTTTATTAATGACCCAGATGTGTATTTAGGGGGCTACGCTCCCTTTATCAGTGAGCGAGTAACCCCAGAATTTATAACATACAAAGACCATCGACAACCGAAAAGAAAACAACCAAACACAAGAATGTCTGCAATTATTAACCAAATCATTGTCCCCTTATTAACCAAATCCGCCTACCTGGACAATGATTCAAAAACAAAACCTGATACAGGAGCCAAACACCAGAACAACGGTTAAAATAAACTTGATAAAAGAGCCAAAAACCTAACCCAGGAAAAAACAAAATTACTTTGTAATAAATTTTGACCGTCGTCGTCTAACAGGATATCCACTGTGTAACAATTGTCAAATGATTTTAACCAAGGATATTCCCGACCCTTAAGTGGCAGACCAATGCGCTAGGAATTGCAGCGGGTTCAAATCGACAGTCGCATGTCTATACGAAATCCCCTGATTTTTGCAAGTTCTTATACAGTGATGTCTGGACACAGGAAGACTAGGAGACAGTTATCTGGTCTTACAAAAACAATACACGTTGTTCGTACCGACGTTAGGCAAAGGGTTTGGCGGAGCCTCATGAAGCAATGGATCCAGGAAAATACCAATTCAAGGTTCCTAGTAGTGGTAGTATTATGGTGTGGAGCTTCTTCTGTTGGTATGGAACTGATCGTCTGATTTTAGGTGTTCCACAGAATATCTAAACACTGTTGCCGACCAAGTCCATTCTGCAATGCTACATTTTTATGCTAGATATGATGGCTTCATCATGGCGGGCAGTGCTTTTGTTCTTGTCCAGAAGTGGCTTAGCGAGTATGAAGATAAATTAAATTTTTACCTGATCGCCTCAGAGACTATATCTCAACAGAAATGTTGAAACGCCATAAGCGACAACAAGCTCCTAAGGAAATGTCGGATAAACGCCTGGTCTTCCCTTGCCTGACAAGTGCTTCAATATTTTATTGAGTATGTCAAACCGCGTACACGATGTAATCCAAAACGTTTCTAATAATTCATTGGCCTGTGTTTGTATAATTGATAATGTGGGTAACGAGTTTTTTCCGCAGAAGTAGTAATAGACGAAAATCTATTTGATTTGAACATTTGTCTTAGGATATTTACAGGCAACATTTGTTGATGTATATGGAGAAGTTCAACTTGGTTTAGATGTCGTTGGTAATGAAATGCATTTAACCAAAATATGTTATTATTAGAAACTTTAACGGAGGACTGAAAAAACCTTGACGCTCAATAATTTGAATTACCCGAGTTTATTACAATAAATTACAAAAGCCAGGAATAGGGTGGAACTTGCGTCCGACATGAGAAATAATGGACAACACATCCAAACACGTTAAAAGGAAGGGATTTAGAAACAAAAGCGGGAAGTGTATAGGCAGAATGCAATCAGATAAGCCGAAAATTCACGAAAACATGCATAAAGCCGTAGAATAGAAATCGCGTTGCAAAACCAATCATCATTCCCCCTGTCTCAACAATTAGGCGTACGTTCAACCGTCGGCTCAATAGGAGAGCGCCTGATAAAACACTTGGCGAAACATTTTCTCCTCATTTCCTGTGAAATTAATTGAATATTCAAAAGGAGAATAGAGAAGTGAAAAAGAGAAAAGGGAAGACGAAGTTAAAGTTAGGACGGCAAAGGATAGCGTATTCGGGAAAAAGAAGAAGAAAGAATCGCCAGCGACTTTACATTTCCAGAAGAACAAGGGGCAATGTAAGTAAGCAAGTATAAATAGGCACTGGCGGTGCCTAGGATTTCAAACCCAGCAGCGGCTTAAACTGGAAACAATCATTTCCTCGTGCACGAATTTCCATGGCGACAAAATACTTCAATTTCCGGTGGCGAAGACCTTCCGCTGAAAGGCGATGGCCTCTCTCTCTCTCTCCTTCGAAAAATGTCTCCTCCTCCTCCCACGCAAAAGCGATAAAATTACGGTGAATCCAACTCCGGTTGACGACAACGACGATGATGGTAGTGGTGGTGGTGATGGTGGTGTTGAGTGAGTATGTCGGTCGGTCGGTTGTCTTATCTCTTGGGCGACAACGGCGAGAAAACTCAGCGCCACCAATCAAGGGGCTTAGCCCGTTACACGCACAAAAGCTCTATCCCCCACCCACCAATGCTTCCCTCTCTACCTTTCATGCAAAAATAAGACAAAACTGGCAATCAGGAGCACGGCAAAAATCCCTCGAATTAGATCGTAAAAAAGTTATGCGTCGCCTCCGAGATGAAATAGTTTCGAAGGGTGTCGCCAACGCCATATGCCCCGTGGAAAAAAAAAAAGAAAGAAACTCTCAACATTACATCCGCATTTCTCTCTCCATGTTCCAATTTCTCACCCCCTCCCTTTTTTCTTTTATCTAATTCGAACGACGCTCACGATTGAATCTTTTCGTTTCTTCAAAATTTCAATATCACTTAAAACACTACGAACCTTTCGGTAAATCAATTAATATTCTTTCATGTTAGAAATTTGATCTTTTTCCTATATTTTGTCATTTAAAACTCCAAAAAAGGATTAATTAATTAAATAAGTAAAAGGCCTCCGTCAACTTCATCAAGAAGAGAACTCTCCATTTCAACAACGCCTATTCGCAAAATGCATTTCCTCTCCAATAGGGCATACAACATGCATTCTCGTTACAGGGCTATCATGTTATTCGCAGAAAGCTTAGCCTACTTTTTGTTAATTTAATTTTAACATCTCCATAATTTTTATTTTGTTTAATTTATTTAACCTAAATATACAGAGTCGAATAAAGAATATGGAATGATAATCAATATAAGCCTCAAATTGTGGACACAGAATGTGAACAGAAAATATGGAAACCAGAAAGTCGCATAGACATATTTTTAGTGACTATCCTAAATTTGTTAATTCAAAGCAAATGAATACTCCCAAACAAAAAACATTAGTTCTTCAAGGCATGAATCAATAAAACTATTTCGGTGAATTGAAAATCAGATTCCAACAAAGATTCACTTCAGCAACATTGGCGACTTTATTTTAACATTTACTAAAGATATTTTTAATTTAGATAGTAAATTGTTTCAGAGGTTTGAAAATAAGAAAATATTTTATATTTAATTATAATATTAACTCTAACAGATAGGGAACAAAATATATATAGGGACTCTGTTCTTTGATTCAATTTTTAATCCTTTCTTCTAGATGCCGAAAACTGTAAATGAGATAAAATAGCCTATTAAAAATCCAAGAAATTTATTACTTATTTCTTATTTCTAAATATCTAATATAAAACTCTAATAATATTAACTGTTAACCTATTAAATTTTCTTGTTCAGACTAAGTATCAATTCAATAGGAGACAAGCTTGTACTATTCAAAGAAAAGGAAAATCTTTAGAAAAACCAAAATAACGAGAAACAGATGAAAGAAAAACCAGAAAATAAAAATAATGAGAGGAAAAAAATTGTTTTCAGAGTTCTGTCACCTTATTGTAGCAACGCTTTTATATCTTTCTACCAAATCACAACCAAATACGACACTGGCGCTTAAGGTTTAAAACTTAACTAGATGCATAATTAAAATTAAAAAAAGGAGAGAAAAAAAGCAAAATAAAATTTACCCTTTTAACTCTTCGACCTTCTAGAGCTCATCACTACGGTAAACGTTTTATTTACCCCAATATATCATAATTTACCCACGCAACTTTTATAAGTTCGATATTTCTGTCGCTCTTTACTTGTGCTCTTCTCAAATTTTCTATTTTTTTTTCTACGTCATGAATGGATATGATATTTCTGTTATTTATTTATTTATTTATTTATTTATTTATTTATTTTCAATGTCCCCTATCTTCTCGCACATGAATAATACAGAAAAACGAGGTCGAAATATATATAAAACTGGACAGTTTCTGGGAATGACTAAAGATCATGCATAATTAATGAGAGGGGAGACCTGAAAGGTGTAACGTTGCGATTGGCGGGAAGGAGGCACCGTTCGTCACGCACCTGAGTGACACGATGCACCTATTGGTTTCCACCGGACCAATCGAGGTCATTCCACCTTTACCGGTGACAAGGCCCTTCCAAAAGTGTCACCTCGGTTCGCTTTGGTTCACACGAACCTGGCAGACAGCAAAAAAAAAAAGAAAAAAAAATTAAAGAAGTGGTTAAGGTGGGAATGGGGTTTTATATATATCGATTAACGATTTTCAATCAAGAGAATAAAAGATAAAAAAAAAAAGAGAGAGAGAGAGAGAGAGAGAGAGAGAGAGAGAGAGAGAGAGGTAGACAGAGCGACCTTTGCTCCTCCACCTGAATGCAAACACCAATCATTGAGAGAACGAACGACACGGTGTGTTACATTTTGTAAGAGATCGACGAAATGAATGAGGCGAGCACGATAGAAAGAAGGGAGGCGCAAACAAAAGCTCCAAAAGGTCGGAGAAAATGACGATATCGGGTTGTCAAACCGTGAGAGAGTCGACTGTCATTTCAACCTCCTCATTATGTATTCACTAAATTACAAAAATATAATTAGGCCAATGAGCTCGCAACAACGACTCGTTTTAGTTAAGCTCTCCCTTTGATTTCAATCAATTTATTCTTATTATTTTGCATATATCCTTACAGAATGAAATGAACGACAAACAAAATAATAATAAAATATACTTCATGTAGACAAACATCCAAACACAATCCTATATTTCATTAATTGTTATTGCAAATAACAGGCTTCCGAAAAGTCATTTTTCTAAGGCATGTGCGAACTTTGGATTGCGTAAACAAAAGCATATCCTAGCGTTCTCTGACATTTTTCTTCAGCATTTTCCAAACGCATAAAAATGCAAATAACTCCAATAATACAAAGCATAACAACTATGAGGTCCAATATATTAATCTTACGTGTCACCATATAAAATTTAACAGAATATGAAATTGTTTTGTCCTTTTCCTCTCATTTACTTATTCTCTAATGAAGCTGAAATATACCAACTATCTATAAGAAATCGGGTTAAAACAGTTGAATTGTTGTTGATTGATTTGTAAGACTTCGAAATGGGTGCATCAACTTTGAAATCATTTCTGTCCTTTCAACGGTTTGAGTAATCATAACATGTCCGGGATAGACACAAACATTCATGCCCACAGCAGGATTCGAACCCGTGATCCAACGGACTGGGGAACTGGAAAGGGAGAACTGAGTCGGCTGAGGTCTCCCTCTTACCTGGTTGAGTTCGGTGGCTGGGTCGGCTGATTTGTTTTTATGTCAAACAATAATGGATCATCAGAAACCGCTTTCTACAAATTATCCTAACTTGAGTTAGATAGGTTATGTGTTGCCATGTCTATTTAACTAAAAGTTTAGGAAGGTGTTATTAATAAGCTTCTGTTATTCTTTATTAGTATTAAGAAGTACGTGGCTTACTATTTGTGAATTTTTCTAAAATTTTCTCACCAAAACGAGAATTCTCTTTAATAAGGAGAATTGTGATATCTTCTCATAACATCTTACTGTTGGAAGTCAACTTAGGATATTTTCCGGGTTGATACACCATTAATATGATAAAAATATTATTATGCATATATGTATAAAACATATAATTCACATAAATCTTAATGTTTGACATACAATATTTTTGATTTATGATTATTTGATGGGAATGTGATCGCATCGTAAGCATATTTTTTAAATTATAACTTGTACAATCTGGCTCTTAAAAATCATGTTTACGATATTTCTTATAAAACGTATTTACTTGCCTTCTCGTTAAAATTAATAATTCAAATACTTATAGGTGATTGAAGTTGCCATTTTCCCCTACTGTCCTCCTGGCTAAGCTATATCAATCATAATATTTATATCATAAGCTGGTTGTGTATCTTCTAGTACTGCGTTTCTATCAGCATCGATGTTTGCTCATCGATCTATCTCAGCAGTACTGAACAGAGATATTGCTTTTGTTTCTGCATATTTCAAATACATGGTATAATGCCTTTACTATTTAAAATGCTACTGTTAAGCTTGCGTGTTATAATGCCGATCAGTAGATGTTATTGGTAGGTAACATCACTCGATCGCATTTAAATTTTACTGTCTTTGAGCCTAATCATAGCGAGTACTCAAAGTTCACTGTTGTATTGTGTATATCTTTATTTTAGATACGGCTCAAATTAAAGACTTACCCGTATTGTGTATATTAATGTAAGCAAATGATCAAAAATATATGTTGATATCTCTGCAGAGGCGTTCATTTTGCAGAGAGGTATTAATGCTTTCTGCAAATGACCAAGATACAAGGATTATATTTAAATTTAGATAAATCTTATAATCCGTTTCTCGTAGAAACTATGGAAATTATTAATGATAATGCTATTGATAAAACAGTTATTGGCAAACACACTTGCAATTTTTTGGGACACTAGTCAAAGCAATGGGGTCTTTTAATGGCCAGATTGTAATGAGAAGAAGAATTACAATTAAGAAACATTAGAGAATTTTTTTGTGATCCTAAATTGTGTTTACCTTCTTGCATATTTTTTTGTGAAACATCACAGTGCAGCGCCGTAAAATACCCAATGATTGTCAGTGATTTAAAAACTTACTGAATATTTTAATTACTTTATTATATCTACTTTAAACCAACAAGATATTCCGTTGATTCTTCTTTAGATTATATTACATAACATTTTCACGTATAAAAATAATGTTTCTTATGAGGCCCCTAAACAGATAATTGAAATAGAAGTTCCAGAGGAATTACTTATGTTATACACAAGATCAGTCATTAAATTTGTTCAGGTGTTTTAAGATTCCTTTCACCCAAAAACGTTCATTTTGAATTATACTAATATTTCTATGTTTCTCCTTATGTCATTTTACTTAAACCCTGCTTTTGTGGAACAATTAAGGATAAATTCCTAGTTGCTACAGAATTAAATTTTTCCTTTTTTAATTTTTGCAAAAGCTTTGCAGGTAAAGCACTGCTTTTTAGATTATTTTCTCCTCTCACCTTTAGATATTTGTAATAAACTATATTTTGCAGGGCATTAACTTCATTCTCCCATAATCAGTCCCAAATCATAGAGATTATAAGCTGGTCATAAATCCCTTCATAAGCCAATACATGACACTTTTCAATCTTTTCCACTTCCTAACCTGAGAACGGAAAGTGAAATGGAGTGTTAAGGTCAGAAAGGTTTGAATTAAAGTTTCATGTCAACATTAAAAAAAAAGTTTAAAAAAAAGAGAAAAAAAAACGATCATGTTTCTCTAAAAACATAGGATAAAAGCATTTTCCATTAAAAAGGAACCCTTGTACTTTTTTTTAATGCCTGCCTCCCCTTTTCTATCGCCCTCAATAAAAGGGAAAAAAGAAAGTTACGGGTCAGAAAAATTTAATAATAATAATAATAAAAAAAGAACCTATAAATAAAAAAAATATCTCCCACGCTAGCCAATGGATTTTCTTTCTCCTGCTCGCAGACTCAATCCGTCAACCAATAATGTTCGTGAAAAGGCAAAAGTGAATCACTCTCTTTCTAACCAGTTGGGCGCACCCCGACTCAATCAATCTTATCGACTCGACAACATTTTCATCGAGTGAAATATGGAAAAAAAATAGAGAAAAAAGAATAAATAAATAAAAAAGCAGCTTTTTCCGAGAAATAAAAAGGAGAAAATAAAATTTCCCCGTTAAAAAATATTCCGCAAATCTCGACAATAACAACCAGGTTCAAGTAAATAAAATAATTTCTAAATTTAATATAATATAATATAGCAACCTTGAAACAATACATGATTGCTCCCCAATAGGCAACATTGGCCCAAAATAGAGTTATTAAAACCATAAATAAAAATGAAACAGCCAAAAGTAAGATTAAACGGAAGGCTGAGTCAATAACAATAATATTATGAGGGGAAAAAAAACTTTCCCAAGTATTTTTCATTGTTTTATTATAAGATCTCTTCAAGCCGGCGACAACAACCAACACCTCTTAGAAAGAAAGCCAAACAACTGAAACGTAATCATAATTTCTACCAATAACAACCTTAAATTTGGTCGATTTAGATGGTGCAAAAACGAGGCGAACGAGAGACAGGGCAGGCAACACCTCCTAGACAGAAGGCCTGCGCACAGAAACGTCATACATTGTTTTGTCACACTAAAACGGTTATTGTTAATCGTATTTCTACCAATAATAAGCTCTAAATTATGACTTCTTATGATCATGTAACAATGAATGAATTTTCAGTGCACAGGCTTTCTTTCTAGGAGGTGTTGGTATTTCTCGTCAGCCTCGGTGTAACAATATATGACGTTTCAGTTGCAACAACTTTTAAAACTAATTGTTTGGTTCAACAATTAAGAAATTTTAATAACAATCATCCCTCCGCAAATCGGCAACCAAATTGTCGACTTGTTGAGGGACGACTGAAATGAATTTGCGCCCTAGAACGCGTTCCAGTGGAACGACTTGAAATTTTTTCCTCTAACATACATTGTCTTCTGCCCTGTGTATGTGTATCAAATTTCAGTTATCTAGCTTGTCGGGAAGTTGGTTTAATATTGATTACAAGATGTCACCCGGACAGACAAATAGAAAGAGAAGTGAAGTTAAAAAAAGTACGTAAAAAGTTAAGAGAGAACTTAAAAAATTGAAAAGAAGAAATACAAATTTCAACAAAAGAATTAAAAATTCTTAAAAACCAAGGTTTCAATAAAAATTATGTTTATTAAATTTTGAGTTTGGTTATACAGGGTGTCCGGAAATAAATGGTAAATATTCATACACGTGAGAGAACATGTATAAAGAAGCATTTTTATTCCTATGAACATTGTGTCGCAAGCCAACCCGCACAGAGATACAGGGGGATTAAAGCATGTTGCGCTGCCTATTGTTGGCGTCCCGCGAGCGACTAGGCAATGTGGTGCAGCCCACATCTGTTCAAGAGATGTCAATGTATGCTCGAATGGCTGCCCCTGTCAGGTCACTCCACAAACCTTTAATACCTTAAATGTCACTGGAGGTCGTATTGATTTGCATACAGTTACACAATCAGGACTATTTCACAAATAAGCTTACTACCTGAACCCTCACAAATGGGATCGTTGATGCAGTTATAAAGAGCCCGTGAGTACTGAGGTCTGTAGGCTCCAATGTGGGCTGCACCACATTGCCTAGTCGCTCGCGGGAAGCCAGCAATCAGGCCGCATAACATACAGGGTGATTCAGTCAATTTCTGACCATTTCAGTACTATGATTTATTGACCCATTAATGTTTAAAAACTTAGCATTTCAGTATGATATTTTAGGCAGTTCGGAGTTTTTATTCCCGTGGAAAAGTCTTGATGATATGCTCAATGTGGCCACCACGAACGTTTTGAACTGCTCACAGCCGAATGGTGAAGTTTTTCATAACTCTATCCAGGATTTCTGCATCCACAAGGGTGCAGCAGTCGACGATGCTTTGTCTAGGGTTCTTGGTGCTGTAGTGAACACACTGTCTTTAAGGAACTCCCAGAGATAAAAATCACATGGGTTTAGGTCAGGACTCGTAGGGGGCCAAAGAAAGCCACCCCCGAATCGATCTGGAAACCGATGACACGATTTCCGAATTTCTGATTGAGAAAGTCTAACACTTTATTAGTGGTGTGAGGCCTAGCCCCATCCTGTTGAAACCATTGATGTCGAAGCGGTATACGCCTCCTTCGCAGCTCGTGGATGAAGTAGGTTTCCAACATGTTAAGGTAGGCCTGTGACGTTACGGTGCCCTCAAAAATGTACGGACCAATGATGCCTCTTTTGGAAATCGCGCACCAAGCCATAACCTTTCTTGGATGAAGAGGTGACTTATGGATCTCATGAGGGTGCTGGGAACCCCCAAAACGAACGTTGTGTTTATTAACGTCGCCTGACAGATGGAAGAAGGCCTCATCTGACACCCACAGGTTGTCCACAATGTCCTGATTGGCTTCCATTTCTGCTCCAAACTCCATCGCAAATTGTTGTCGCTTCTGTCTTCCAGTGTCTGTTAACTCCTGATAAACACGGATCTTATACGGGAACAGGTGTAAATCCTTTCTCAAAATTCGCCACTTCGTGGTATACGACAGCCCTTCTTCAATGGATAGACGGTAACAGATTTTTTGGTAGGGGAATCGACCAAGCTTGTGCGAACATTTTCGACAACTTCGGCCGTTCGAAAACGAGCTTCGCTCCCGCCTTTTTTCTTGCCTTTAACACATCCAGTGGCACGAAATTGCTTGACAAAATCCATGATTGCTTGCCTGCCTGGTGGGTCTCGACACTTATACTCCTTCCGGAACTTTCTTTGCACGGTTACAGGTGATTTTGTCTCGAAATACCATTCGACAATCTTGTATTTCTGCTCTGTTGATAAAGCGGGCGCCATTTTTCAACAATACGATTTTCATGCAGCGCCGTTGCAACAATACAAACTCCAACTATTTAGAAATTCGATATGGCGCTCATATTCTTTCAATTGTTTATCCCTAATGCACGTCATTCGAGTAAAATGGTCAGAAATTGACTGAATCACCCGGTACTTTAATCCCCCTGTATCTCTGTGGGGGTTGGCTTGCGACACCATGTTCATAGGAATAAAAATGTTTCTTTATACATGTCCTCTTACGTGTATGAATATTTACCATTTATTTCCGGACAGCCTGTATAAAAACAATTTTAAGTAACATCTCTGTATAGGCGGAAAAGGTATGCAGAATGATAACAAGCAATACCATTATATACAAAGTTAAAATATCACAACGAATAAGCATTTGAAATCTGAAGAATTTGTGAAAGTTTTAAAGAATTAGTTTAGGCATCGTTATCCAACGATATAAGGGTTTTAGCAGTAGCGGCTCGTGACTATAATAAGTGAAGGGGCACAAATACCATGGATCAAATACAATGAATGGCCTAGGATTTTAGCATCGGTTTTTCAAACACAATGGATGCTAAAATCCTAGGCCTTTTCGTTCAAAGTTATAGCCCAGGGGCCCCTGCCGAGGCTTCAGAGGCCTATACCATTTTCCTTGTATATTGTGTATATTTTTTTAGTAACACACTGTAAAAATACAAAATTTCAGGTTCTTAGGCCTTTTCGTTCAAAAGTTAGCTTGATTTGTATTTGGAGCTCGCGGCCCCGGCGGGGCCCTAGAGGCTTAAATCAATTTTCTTGTATTTTGGTTTTATATTTTTAGAACCGCACTACAAACTTACGAAATTTCAGGATTTTAGGCCTCTTTGTTCAAAAGATAAAAAGAAACCATGAAATTCATACGAGTGGTTCCTGAACGGGCCCCGGGCCACCCTAAAGGTTTCGCTATACTTTTCGCACCGTTCTCTGTATAGGGCCTACGTGTGTACAAAATTTCAAGCCTCCTTTCAAAAGTTATGGCGTGTCACATTCACACATACATATTCACACATCTGTACCGTCGTTAATAGGGTTTCATCATATTACGAGAAGAAGAAGAAAAATCTGTGCAGGGTTTTTAATAAAATGAAGAAAACCTAAAGAGGGAGCATCCAACCCGCTACCGGGGAAATAAATTAAATGGCAAGCAGTTATAATTCTTTTTAAGAATTCGAATTTCGAAACTTTTTATGCAGGATTGTCTTGTTATCGCAAATGAACCAGTGTGCCAAATTTGGAGTCGCTTGGGAACAACTTGAAGTAAACGAAATACTGGTTACAAAATTTACGCACAAATACACAAATAAGTCAAGTTAAATAAAAGTGTATAAATATATTTGGAATAACAGTTATTCTAATAGGCTCCAAAGACACAGCTGTGGAAAATATACGTGTAAAACATGATAAGAGTTCTCCTTAATCAGATATGCAAATCAATCAAATGAACAAATAAAAACTAAATAAATACGAGGGCATATTGAAAAGTAATGCCTCCATGGCTGTAACTTTTTTATTTTTTAACCGATTTTCAAAATTCTTTTTGTAACTGATACTTACATTTGTCCTCTATGTAAAGCATTATTCACTTTTCGACATAGTCTCCATCCCTTTCCACGCATTGCGCCAACGCGTGACTAGTCGGGTGAACCCGTCGGAGACGAATTCCGGGGTTGTTGTAGACACCTGGACCGAATGGTAGGTTTCACTCGTCGTCAGAACGCAACTCATACCCCTTAAGGTGCTCTTTCCTCTTTGGGAAGTGGTGAAAGTCGCAAGGTGCAAAGTCTTTCATTTTTGAACTGCAGTTTTTCTTCTTTGAACTGTAGGCACTGGAACCCCCTCTGATGTGTGGCGATCGTGTGCGGACGGGCGTTATCGTGCTGCAGAAGAGGATCCAAAGCTGCCATTCAATCCTCGTATCGACGACAACCCCGGAATTCCTCTCCGACGGGTTCATCCAACTAGTCCACGCGTTGGTGTAATGCGTGGAAAGGAATGGGGACTATGACGAAAAGTGAATAGTGCATTACATAGAGGACAAATGTAAGTATCAGATACAAAAAAAATTTTGAAAATCGGTTAAAAAATAAAAAAGTTACAGCCATGGAGACATTACTTTTCAATATGCCCTCGTATATACTTAAAATAAAGAAATAATTTATTTACGACCCAACAGGAGAAAAAGATCAAAAACAATTTATTTACGATTCTAATCGAGGAAACTCTCCCCGTAAGTCGGTCAGATCTAAAACGGGGTTATAAAACGCAAAATAGAATATCTTATTAATAAATTAATAGCGTTGCTATTATATTATGCGGTATATCGTCTGGGCCAAAAGTCATTTCAGCATGATCATTGCTATAGTCTTAATATTATAGTGTACGGTGTCGTTATTATATGCTGAAAAGCATATATTGGTTTCGCTCTGTTTGTGTGTCTGTCTGTCTGTCTGTCCGTCCGTCCGTCTGTATGTCCGACGATTACTCGAGAACGCTTTAGCTATTTTAAATTCTGCTTTCGCTCTTCGATAGAGACACTTCCTGAGCTCACCTGATTAATTTGTGATTGAAATCGGTCTAACAGTCACGTGACTATTGACACCCAAACCACAGAGTAGAAAGAACCACAGAGTAGAAAGAACCACAGAGTTCTTTCTACTCTGTGCCCAAACCCCCCCATTAAATTTTTTTATTGGCAATATACGGCATGTAATATGTCATTCGAACGAGAATGATGAGCACAAGATGAATATGTCATTCTTTTCGATTTTCGAAATGCTACGTCCGAGAAAATGACCCCCCAAAAGTACTTCAATGATCCCTTATTATGAGCTTTAGCTAAAGCTATATATAAGAATACAAGCTTAATCAGTACCTTTATGTGCACGGCCAGCCATCGTTTGCACGAAAACATGAAAATGGAAGAACTTAACTGCGATATATCAACTTTTGATGAGCTCTCGTGGACCCCTTCAAGCACGTGCACTAATGATAAGAATATGAACTTAGGGCATGTAATATATCAATCGAATCCTACTGACGAGTCATAAGTGAATATAATGTTACTTTTTGTTTATCATTTAAGCATTGTTAATGGCAGCTTGGAGCACGTGCCTGTTATGAAGATTTCTTGATGCACGTGCTCATTTCATTTTAAAATTCAGTGCTGTTAGGCCTATTGTTAAATGTGTTTTTTAATGTTAGGGCGATTGTTAAAAATGGCTAAATAATGTTAGGCCTATTGTTAAAATGGCTAATTAATGTTACGCCTATAGTTAAAAATGGTTAATTAATGTTAGGCCTATTGTGAAAAATGGCTAATTGATGTTAGACCTATAGTTAAAAATGGCTAATTAATGTTAGGCCTATAGTAAAAAATGGCTAATTAATGTTAGACCTATAGTTAAAAATGGCTAATTAATGTTAGGCCTACAGTTAAAATGACTATATAATGTTAGGCCTATTGTGAAAAATGGCTAATTAATCTTAGGCCTATTGTTAAAAATGGTTAATTAATGTTAGGCCTATTGTTAAAAATGGCTAATTAATGTTAGGCCTAAGTTAAAATGACTATATAATGTTAGGCCTATTGTGAAAAATGGCTAATTAATGTTAGGCCTATAGTTAAAAATGGCTAATTA
>JAHWFO010040648.1:1092097-1116344 GCA_023313115.1 Rhysida immarginata
TTAATGTTAGGCCTATAGTTAAAAATGGCTAATTAATGTTAGGCCTAAGTCAAAAATGGCTAATTAATGTTAGGCCTATTGTTAAAAATGGCTAATTAATGTTAGGCCTATAGTTAAAACTGGCTAATTAATGTTAGGCCTATAGTTAAAAATGGCTAATTAATGTTAGACCTTTTGTTAAAAAGGCTAAATAATGTTAGGCCTATTGTCAAAAATGGCTAAATAATGTTAGGCCTATAGTTAAAAACCACTAATTTACCTATGTTAGGCCTATAGTTGAAAATGACTAATGTTAGGCCTATTGTTAAAAAGGCTGACAAATGTTAAGCCTAGATTTAAAAATGACTAAATAATGTTAGGGCTAATTGTTAAAAATGGCTAATTAATGTTAGACTTATTGTTAAAAATGGCTAATTAAAGTTAGCCCTATATTTAAAAACAAGAAGTTAATCTTCCCGAGAAAGGTATAGGAAAGTAGCGGAAGCCCTGAGATCATCTATTTTTACCATTTTTTCTCACTTTTTAACCCCACCTCCCCAATTTTTTTAAATCGAAAAATTGATTTTTCTCGAACGTAGTATTTAAAAAGTGTAAAAGTGCTCTATCTTCTTTCGTTTCTCATCAATTCGGATAGAATGATATATCATATGCCATATGTTGCCATATTTCTAATGACCAAGTGACAGCCACGCCCCACAACTCCGACCCTATTGGGACAATTGGCCCAAACTTTACAGTAATGTTGATATTGCTTAGAGGAATCTGCATACCAAATTTCACTCCTTTATATGCATAAATACGCGTAGACGTTTTGGTCCCCTCTGATTTCCGCCCCCGAAACTCCGACCCCAGTGGGCCAATCAAAACCAAACTAAATAGTGAAGGTGCACATGCCCATAGTAAGCTACGTTCCGAATTTCAACCTTCTACCTCAAAAAAAATGCGGAAATTATGAAGGGGACGGACGGACATTGTGAAAACAATAAGTAGCTCCATTCTTCCGCAACTTAATAATGTGTGTCACTCCCACGTCAGTGATAGGCCTATATTTAAAAATGACGTGAGTGTGGACAGAATCAAAGGAATTTCCATTGCTTATTCAAATTTAATATCCTTAATCAAGTAGCACTCGAAATACGTATTCATGGTGAATAACCTTGTTGTGGAAAAGCAGTGGCGTCTTGTTTTTGCTGATTTCATATCCACAGGTAATCTGGTTACTTTTTATTTCTTTATATTCAAATTTAAAATTACATCTGCGTCACAGGCAAAGCTCCTTGGAATGCTTACAAGATTTTTCCCGACAATGCTTTGCAACAATGATTTTTCTTTTCTAACGTTTATGGTAACTTTGATTAAGAAGGGATGAATAGCTCTAGCAGTAGAACGAACATAGGATTAATACATTTAGACGTGCGAGCATTTCATTTCGCATTTCGCACGTGTTTGGAAAGAATCGTGTGACCGCTGCAATCGAATATGTTTTCGCCGTTGCTGTACATAAAATATGACTGTAATATTAAACAACTAATTTTTATATTCTTCTTTTCAGCATATTTGAAAATCGTTTTACGAGTTATATTTTTGTTTTTATTATAATTTTTATATATAATTTTATAAGTATCGTTATAAAAAAACTATACATTGACTTCATTGAAAATTATTAATACACTTTGTAGATGCATGTTAAATACTGAAGAAATAGATCTGAAATTTTTTATGAGCTATTTTTTAACAAAATTCGTCGAGATGGGGCTGAAGCATTTCCATCTCTGTACCCCGCATCTTTTTCAAAATTTTTATTTTTGAGTCAAGCCAGCTGCGCTTGATATCTTTCGTGTGAGCACCTGATACTGGATCTGCATAGTGCTCTTGGTGATTAATATTTTCACGTATAAAGTTGCATATGATGGCCATTCATCACTATGCATTCTTAAAACCCAGGGTCCATCTATTCAAGCCCTCATGGTTCCGATTGTTTTGAATCTCTGAATGTGGCCCCCCGGGGGCATCTCCATCCTTAGTAGGCCACGTGGTACTGGAATTCAGGCTGCAAACAGACGAGCACCAATTACTGGTATTAATAAAACTTGTAGCAAATTTAAATGCTACGTCAATCAAAACTACTATGTCTGATTTATAGATAGTTTGGCGCAGACTCCTGCTAACGAAATCCGATAACTTAGCAATCTTGATACTGAGAAATCTCCAAGAATTAGTTTTTTCAGATGTGAAATAATCGTTTGTTCTGCAATATAATGGAGAGCGGTATCAGAAATAGCAATTATAATAATCATAAATTATTAACCAGCGGCATTGCTAGAAAATGACAAGTTCAAATTATATTGAAATATGAACTGATCACCCAAACGACCACAATCGACCAGATCTGGCCATCATAGCCAAGAAAAAGGAAGAAGTTACATTTATTGACAGACAGATCCGGCTCAGCCACAAATTGCTGGCAAAGACACGGATATTGTAAAACCGCAAAATTCTTTTGAAGCAGCAATTATGGAAAAAGGAGAAGGTGAACGACTACGCAAATGCTTAATGCCTCACACAGCCTACATTGATGAAAACGTGTAGAATAGCTAAAAGCACCATTGGAGATGAGCTGGCCTAAGATTTAGCAATTCGCCAGTGATTTTTGTATCAGTTCTTTTCCTGTGAATAAATGGGCAATACTTTGCCAGTTTACTTCCTTTCTAATCTGTTGGATCCTAGTATAAACAAGAAATTAATCCTCCCGAGAAGGAAAGTAGCGGAAGCTCTGAGGTCATCTATTTTTACCCTTTTATCTATTTTTGCACTTTTTAACCCCCTCCCATTTTTTAAATCGAAAAATTGGTTTTCTCGAACGTAGTATTTAGAAAATGAAAGAGAGCTCTATCTTCTTTCGTTTCTCATCATTCCCGATCGAATGATATATCACATGCCATATGTTGCCGTAGTTCTAATGACCAAGTGACTGCCGCCCCCTCAACCCCGACCCTATTGGGACAATTTGACCCAAACTTTACAGTAATGTTGATCTTGCTTAGAGGACTCTGCATACCGAATTTCACTCCTTTATAGACCTTTTGGTCCCCTCTGATTTCCGCCCCCGAAACTCCTACCCCAGTGGACCAATCAAAATCAAACTAAATAGTGAAGGTACACATGCCCATAGTAAGCTACAATCCGAATTTCAAAACTACGGAAATTATGAAGGGGACGGACGAACGGACAGACAGACGGACATGTAGAAGAATGGAGCTACTTATTGGTT
This sequence comes from Rhysida immarginata, assembly GCA_023313115.1. NCBI lineage: Eukaryota > Metazoa > Arthropoda > Chilopoda > Scolopendromorpha > Scolopendridae > Rhysida > Rhysida immarginata. The sequence continues at coordinate 1,095,369 of JAHWFO010040648.1, forward strand.
TTACAATATCCGTCTGTGCATCCGCAGTTTTTGAGGTAGAAGATTGAAATTCGGATTGTAGCTTACTATGGGCATGTGTACCTTCACTATTTCGTTTGGCTTTGATTGGTGCACTGAAATCGCAATTACGGGGGGTGGGAGTCAGAGAGGACAAAAGATCTATTTGGTAATTAGGTACGTAAAGGAATGAAATTCAGTATCTACAAGTTTAGGCCAGATTGCTCCGGTAGGGTCGGAGTTGCGGAGTGGCAGTCAATTGGTCTTTAGAACTATGACAACTTATGGCATGTGATAGATAAAACATACTATGTTCTTTTACATTTTCTACATACTATGTATGAGAAAATAAATTTTATGATTAACAAATTTGGGGTGGGAGGATAAAAAGTGCAAATAAAGGGGTAAAAATAGATGCGCGCAGGGTCCGCTACTTGCCTATACTCTACTCGGGTGGAGGGAGGTTCTTGTTAATAAATGTATAAATGTATTTCTGCTTCAAAGCTAAAGTACATACTTATTGTTTACAGTCTTTGGAATGTTTACAAAGTATTATTAAGTAGTGGAAGAATGGAGCTACTTATTGTTTTCACAATGTCCGTCTGTCCGTCCGTCCGTTCGTCCCCTTCATAATTTCCGCATTTTTTGAGGTAGAAGGTTGAAATTCGGAATGTAGCTTACTACGGGCATGTGCACCTTCACTATTTAGTTTGGTTTTGATTGGCCCACTGGAGTCGGAGTGTCGGGGGCGAAAATCAGAGGGTACCAAAACGTCTACGCGTATTTATGCATATAAAGGAGTGAAATTCGGTATGCAGATTCCTCTAAGCAAGATCAACATTTCGTAGGCTTCGGTTCAAAAATATTTTATCGTCATAGATTTAACTATATATATATCTATTGACATTTAAAAATAGCACAAGAAAATAAATAAATAAATCAAATTAAATCGTAATTTAGTTATTCTAAATTCATTACATGTATACAATTCTTATTGTTTTAATTTTAATAAAAAATAATAACATTCAAATAAAATTTTGAAAATGATTAACAGTTCAAGTCACAAGTAGGTAACATTAGTTTTTTACATTTTATGGTATTCGTTAAATGTGATAAAAAATTTTCAGTTGAATAAATTAATAAAAAGGAAAATTCATAAAATAGAAAAAAAATCCAATCGAATAAAATCAAAAGCATATAACATTATTTTTTTTTCTCATTTTATTATATTCATTAAATGTGTATAATTAATTATTTTTGTTTTTAAAATATAGTGGTCGTGCAATATGCCTCCAAAACAGACTGCCGAGGATATTGAGCAATGAGGGAGGTAAAAAAAAAAAAAAAAGATACCAAAGTTTACATCTAACAGTTGTACATGTGTTTTTGTGTTAGGTTGTAACTGTCAAATTGACAGTAGTGACTGTCATATGGACAGCGACTCTTTTACTATTGGCAAAACTGTCGATTATCGCAGATCGGCCTCGGTGGCTCAGCGGTTGCGTGATCGCCTCTGATGCCAGAGTACGCGGGTTCGATCCCGGCCGAGGACGACGAGGATTTTTCAGGGGGAAATCCTGAGATCATGCACTTCCTTCGGAAGGGAAGTAAGCCGTTGGTCCCGTGTAGTCGTTTGCCGGCTGCACGTTAAAGAACCCTTGCGAGGCAAAATTTGCGACCCCTATAACGCCGTCCTGAAATGACCATAGCAGTTGAAAAGGACGTTAATACCAACCCAACCAAACAAACCCAAACCAATTATCGCAGTCCTGTCAATTATCACAGTTCTGTCAAAGATCAGTTTTTTTAAAAATAAAATCGAATTTACAGTTTCCACTGTTGCGGTAACCGTCGTACGAATAAAATCAAAAGCAAGCTGTCTGAAGCGAACTGTGGTGATCCGTTGTAACAAACTTGAGCTGGGAGAGAAAGCCAGTCTGTCTGTTTTCAAATCATTCTTTGCCCCCATTCTCATCTATGGTCATGAGTCTTGGATAATGACCGAAAGAGTGCCGTAATGAATTCCTGGGATGTTTGGCAGGTGTTCTCTAATAGATAGTGTTCAACATCACTATAAGGCAGTCTTTAGGTGTTAAGCCGTTACTTCTCCGCATTGAGAGGGCTCAGTTGCTTCGGTTGGCCACATGAACGTATGCCGCAACCTGTCTTCCTAGACAGCTGCTATTTTCCAAGTCGGTGGTCACATAAGAGACCAAGGGGTCGGCCTATAACTATGTGGCTAGACAACTTAGAGCATCTGGCTTCGAGTCGCTTGGGTATCACCATTGAGGACATGCGCCTGATGGTGGAAAATATCGAGCGTTGCCTCCGCGACCTTAACGGATAAGCAGGTTTGTAAGCTAAGTAAGAAAACATTTTCAGTCTCGCTTTCATATTGACTGCGACTTATTTACTATTGGCAGCCCTGTCAATTATCACAGTTCTATCACAGACGAAATTTTATAATTAAAATCAAATCTATAGATTCACCTGTTGTGGGACCGTCGTATGACGGACTTTATTAATAGTACATTATGAGCGTTTATTAAGTAACGGAACAATGCAGCTGCTTATTGTTTCACAATATCCATCTGTTCCTTCATTGTTGACGTCCCCTTCATAATTTTCGCATTTTTTTTGAAGTAGAAGGTTCAAATTTGGAATGTAACTTATTATGGGCATGTGCTCTTTCACTATTTAGTTTGGTTTTGATTAGCCCACTGGGATCTAAGTTTCGGGGGTGGAAATTAGAGAGGAGCAAAAGGTCTACGTGTATTTATGCATAGAAAAGAGTTAAATTTGGTATGCAGATTCCTCTAAGCAAGATCTACATTACTATCAACTTTGTGCCAAATTGTCCTAATGGAATCGGAGTTGTGGGGGTGGAAGTTACTTGGTCTTTAGAATTATGGCAACCTATGGAATATGATATATCATTCGATCAGAAATGATGAGAAACGAAAGAAGATAGAGGAGCTCTTTTACACTTTCTAAATTCTACGTTCGAGAAAATAAATTTTTCAATTAAAAAAGTGCAGATAAAAGGGTAAAAATAGATGATCTCAGGGCTTCCGATATTTTCCTATACCTTCTTCGGGCGGATTAATTTCTTGTTAATATTTGGTAAGTCAAAATGATGGACCCGATTTCAGAAGTTTACTCTGTGAACTCTAACGAACGTATAGTATTGTGAGATATATGCTACGAAAGATTCAAAGTTTACTTCAAACACATCACACCACATTAGAGGTGTTCTATGTGAGCGCCTTGCGTAATCCGACACACATCATCCCCAGTCGACGGCCGGCCAGTCGATTTGCTTTTACAGATACAGCCCGAATCTCTGAACCGTGCATACTACTACTGGTACTTACGAATGGACTTCCCAGTAGGTGGGTCTCTCCGATATTTGGTACGGAAATGCCGTTGAACACTAACCACATAGTTGGTTACAAGATAGTCAAGCACACAGCACGATCTCTTTTCTCAAGTCAACGCCATTTTCTTTAATCACTCGCTGCTGACCTTAGCGTTGGAAAATGAAAACACTGCGTGGAAACTAACCTGTGAAAGTTAACCTTTCGAAGTACATATCTCACATTACGATACATTCATTAGATATCACAGAATAAATGCCTGAAATCGGGTCCATCATTTTGACTTGCCCTGTATATCCAGCTCGGTATATTTTTATTAAAAACGTAAAATGTTGTTGAAAATAATTTCTTGTCCGGTTAACTGGGAATTTACTGTATACCGCATAGTGCCAAATAGGATGGCACTATACAAAAACCTCATGTTAAGAAATAATTGAGATACATTTGGTCTTAAAAAAATAGCTAAGTACTGAAGAAAGGAAGCTGGATGATTTGGAGGTTTAATAGCACTGAAAAGCCTAATCTTACATAGTGTAAATACTGAAATACATAACTCAACTTTGTGAAAATTTCAACACAAAAATTTCCACACGCCTTTCGCTGGCGCCCTTTTGTTATCTTTGTCCCTTTGCATTTGATGTGATTACTATATGGATGAAATTCCTGATATCTTCTTAATAATAAGCCGAGAATCGATAAAATTTCGAGTTATTTTAATCCTGCACATCTACACAGAAACACATACCCACAGATAAATTCAGCTTAAAAGATTTCAAAAAAAAATATGACTATCAAATGAAATGTTAAATTTTCACGACTCCTTTTAGCCAGCCGCTGCTGCCATTTAACATTTAGCAAAAACATTGTTTGTCTTAAATTTTTATTCCGTGAAAAATAACATTTGACGGCAAAAAGCTCTATTTGAAATGACCAGTATATAGGAAACAAAGACCTTGAAAAAAAAATCAACCCAATTTTAAAATTAATTTTTGTTTTCACTCAAAAACGTGGTTATGTCTATATAAAATTCAATTTGCCAAGAAAAAAAAACCTTTCTAGTGAAATTTCCTATTCCGTCCAGCAGCATTCTTTACTACTATCTCCTTTGGTGACTTGGGGGTCTTTAACGTGGAACATCTTTTTTTTTCGTCCTGTTTTCCCTCTCATCCCCTCTTTCCGAAGAAGAGCCTCGTTTTATTGGCTCGTAAAATTCTTCTCGCAGACGATTGAAGGTTCGAAGCGACGCCAATGTCACACAGAGCCGAGAGGAGAAGGACAAAACTTGCAGCGGAGGAATTTTCAAGCGCCGGGGTCATTCTCATTGAATCAAATCTCTCCGGTGTCACGTGACCCCCATCAACCCAGGGGACGATCATCATCATCAACCTCATCCGTTCGCGTCCATCTCTTCACGGTTTTAAAGTATTAAACTTACAATCATAATACTTTCATTATCATCATCATTTTTCGCAACCCATTCTATTTACATTTTGATTGGTCGCATCGCAACGCTATTTCTGGGCTTTTTTTCCCCCTGCTCTACACGAGCAGCAAAACTTTTCTTTAATAAAGACAGATTAAAGCTCGCGAGAAAAGGTTAAAGAAGACAAATACGAAAAGGGAACGGTGACGGAATGGTGTGGACTTAACACCAGGAGAGAAAAAGAAAAAAAAAAAGGAAAGCGAAGAGGGAAATGGATAATCGAAAAGCGCGAAAACAACAAGAAAGAGAGAGGAAAGAGAATTTCGCTGACCCTTTGACCTCGAACTGTCGTCGCCAAAAACCCTGCGACCATAATGACGCCGTTGCCATGGCGATGGCCATCGACTTCGGCGACAACGGTGGCGAATTTCTGGCTCACCATCAACGATAAGCGGTTAGTGAAATTTTTCTTCATTTCGATGGAGAGTGGGGGTAAAGCAACGGAGGGGGGTGCTATATGGGAGAAGTTAGAGGCGAGTGTTAAAAAAGGAACCTTTTTTCTTTCTTTCGCTGTCTTTTCCTACTTAGCTCGGCAGCTCCATCGCCACGACGCTTCACTAAATCCAATATTCCTGAAACGACTCCCTCCTCCTCCTCCTCCTCCTCCTCTTTCCTTTACTCTCTCTCTCTCTCTCTCTCTGTCTCTCTCTCTCTCTCTCTCTCTCTCTCTCGGTGATAATGGTTTAGGCGTCGACTCCTGTAAGCTCTTCCCCTAATCTTCCCTCCGCTGGGATGGAGAAAGGAGCGAAAAACTTCTCCAAAAAGGTCCCTCGGCGCCCTCGATAACAAGTCACAACGGCTCCCATAGACAAACCAGAAACGAAAAAAAAACAACAAAGCGATGGACATTAATTTTCATCAAGCCATCCTTTCCACTCGAGATAAAAACACAGGGGCACCCTTTTAAAATGGGGGCCAAAAGGATCACGCGAGATGCACGCTAGGCCTCGAACCAGGTGAGATAGAAGAAAAAAAACGACCACCTTGACATCATCAAACTCTTTCACAAAAATCCCTTACTTATCCCAGATTAATACTACGTTCACACTTGGCGAGCCATGTCCTTCTCTCTCCGCTTTTTTTTTCATAATAATAAAAATAATAATACACTAGAGGTCGACGATTGACAGCTGCCATGGAGATTATTAAACAAAAATACGCATGAATGAAGGTGGTGCCTTTTAGGCGTTGCTCTCTTTGTAATGGTAAAGCGGTAGAATTGTATTACAAATAAATAAATAAAAAAAAATAGAAAACCGGGGGAAATTACAATTCCGTACATATAGTGAACATTTATTTTTAACACACAATTCAAATCTTGTCGTCACGAATAAGAAATGACCTATTTCCCTAAAATCAAATTTTCTGGTTTAATTGCGCTTTCTATCCTTCTTAAGACTCATCATTGGAAAATAAATTGAAATGACTGTACTGTTTTTAAGACATAGTCCCCTGCCATTGTAACACGTTTTTTTAATCTGGCTAAGAGCTTCTGTATTCCTATAGCTAGAACTTTACCTGGTCCATGAACCGTCGAAAGAACCACTTGAATCACTTTGTCATCAAGAAGGAGCAAACATTGGCCTCCTAGGTGATCCTTTTGAGGGCCAAAAAAGTGAAAATTACTCGGGACCAAGTCAGGACTGCAGGCCTGTTGCGGAAACCGGGTCAATTGTACCATTTTTAAGCATTAATATTTGGGATTTCAGTCTGCAAATTGGCAAAGCATTACTTTAATATTTCGACATTAATATTGTATATTCAAATTTAAGTTATTAGCTCATTTCTACATATTTTATAATTTTAAAACTAACTTGCAAGCCGTTACGATCAGTTTTAACACTGAACTCTTTTTGGTTAAAAATTAACAAAATTTTTAGGTTAACAATAAGAACCAATTAAACCAATCCGGCTAACGTTTATACAGTTTCTCCCAAGTTTTTGTTATATTTGCCCCAGAAAGACGTCATTTTGTTTGACTACTGAAAGCTTTAAAACCTGTTCATGAAACCGAAACCCCTTTACCTTAAAAGATTTATAGTGATTTTGATGATATACAATAAATTACGGTGGGCTAGATAGCAATCGTGCTAATGAATAATACATAAGTAACTTTGAATTCTACTTACATAGCGAAATTTCACAACAACGACAATAAAAAACACCCTCGTGAAAAACAAACGTACTGCATAGAGATTTAGATAAGGACTTTCTTTATCACTGAAAAAGTGCGTCAAAAACTATCGCATAGGAGGTGCACTAAACCCATTATTACATTTGCTCCGGTCTCCCCTACCTCCCAATGTAATTGGTCAATAATTGCCACAGCTTTGCTGTCCGTTTGAGATCTCGCGTTATTGTCTTGCAAAATGACACGTTTTCTGGGGAAAACTGTACGTTTCTTTTGAATGGCCTTCCGAATATTTTTTTATTTTATTTATTTAATGTAATCCAATACGTCCAACCAGGGCGTGTATGGGCATAGGCCGATGATTGAGTCCCTGGATGAACCTGGATTAACGACTGCTGTATGATGGTCGCAGCAGCCGGGGGGTGGGGGTGAAGATCGTGTGTCACTAATGGTCGCCCATCTAGTGACTAGCCGTGCCTGATGTTGCTTAACTTCATAGAAATTGTGTGTTCAGTGAAAGCCCACCAGGCCACGGCCTCCCTTCCCCTAACGTATAGTCGCTCCCTTTTTCTTTGTATTGTTTCTCTTGTAATGATACATTTCGGCCCATCTTCACGAAGGTTATCCTCGATGGATTCACGACGTTTACGAAAGCGCTTAAACCAACGGTTTTTAATCTTTTTTACTCGCGGAGCCCTTTTTAGAATCAATTTCTACGGCAGAGTCCCTTAGGCCAATCTAATTTTTATGGCTGAGCTCCTTAGAGAAAAAATTACTCGGACATTCAGTTCCAGGAAGAGCCAAATCACTCGGACAATGTGAGCGACTGGTCACCATATTTATTTTATTAATTATTTATTAATTTTATTTTTTATGTATTTCAATAATTTTTATTTAGTTTATTTTTCTGGAGTGGCCGTGGAGCACAGATTGAGAATTGCTGGTTTAGACCATTCACACACTGAAGAATGTGCCATCGTGTATTCTCCAAACACTCATTACAATCGACGATGAATGTGACCAAATTTTAAACCTTCTTTAACCGAAGATTTCACCAACTGTACTGGAATCAACTGATCGAACGCCATCTGAATAACATAAAGCGGGAAAATAGCTGATATTTGCAACTTCTAGATGTCATATATAAAGTACATTTTGGAATACCGGATTATTACAAAAGTTTTGTTACACCTGCGGATGCGTCGATATCGGAAAGTGAAGCATCCACGGAGCAGGTGCTGTTGAAGACGAGGGTGATACCATCATGTAAACGTATATAGGTGAAATGAATGCGATTCGGATGCAAGGATATTGCGATAGAATGTAACAGAATCGAGATCTCTGCGCTCCTTCGCGCGGGCCACAACAAGCCTGACATCGCTAAGCAGCTCATCGTCAGCCACAGTTCAAAATGACACAGTTCGCAAAGAAAAAGGTTTCTGTGGCCACGAGCCATCAAGGAAGAAGGTGGAAAGAGTTTGAGGTGCGTGGCAAGACCTTTGGTGACGGATGGCATGCGAGAAAAACGTCGGGAGCGCTGTCGTCGTCTTCTCAGCGTCTTGAAGAGCCATGGCAATCGCATTGTCATCTTTTCTGATGAAAAAACCTTCACGGTCGATCCGGTCGTCAACTAGCAGAACGACCGCGTAGTCAGTTTCGGCCAGGACATCTCTGAGGTCCGCTAAGTGACTACAACCAAGCATCCGGCCTCAGTGATGGCGTCGAATGGCATGAAAATGCCGCCAATCTGGTTCCCGACCGGTTGCAGGCTTACCGCGGCCGACTACAAGGACATCTTGACCAAGAACGTTCTGCCCTGGGTGACGAGGAATGCGGACTACGTCTTTCAACAGGACGGTGCCACGGCCCACAGTGCCAAGACCGTTCAAGAGTGGTTGGGGTCGACATGAACTTCTGGTCGAAGGACTTTTGGCCTCGTCAGTCGTATGACCTCAACCCGATGACTACAGCGTGTGGGCGTATATCGAGAGCAAGGCCTGCAAGATCCGTCACAGCTACGTCGACCAGCTGAAAGCATCTGTGAACCGTGTGTGGACCGCTAGATGAAAGACTACATCCGTAACATTTGTCGGGCCTTTAGACCGCATCTAGAGCGTGTGCTTTTCGCCGATGGCGGTTACATCGATTAAAATGCATTGTGTACACACCAATATCAATTCTGACAATAAAAACTGTGTCTAACTGCATCACACACATAGTTATGTCATTTTTGCGGGGTCCTCACATGTGTAACAGAACTTTTGCAAAACCCGGTAGCTACGAAATTCATTAACTTTTCTGTTCCGGTTGTTCATTAACTTTTTGTGTTCCGAAAAATTTACATGTATTTCCTTTTCTTATTTTTAGATTTTTCCTTTTGTTAAATTTATTCTACGAAATGCACGATAGTAATAAATTATATTATAGATTTTCACAGAAAGTCAATAAGTTTTTCACATTCCTTGAAAACAATTCTCAGAGGAATTTGACTAGTTATGTATTATTTTGATGTCAGATGGGCTGTTGATATTGGGTTAATGAACAGTCGTCCTAATGAAACGGAAATACTGGCCGGGTCATAAGTTTCCGTGCATAGGAAAAATAAATTTTTATTTTTTTATAAGAAACAATTTATGCAATTTATAATATGTTCTATACGGTTACCATTGTTTTGAAAACATTTTTAATACGCTTCTTCCACTGTTCATGAACACGCATTAGCACATCTGGAGTTATGTGTGTAATGGTGTTTATGATGCGTTCCTTCAAATGATTTACTTGTTCTTGATCTTTTCTTGATACATTTATGACATTGTAGTATCTAAAAATGCTTCGTTATTATAAAATTTAGGGTAAAAGCTCACAGAGTTGTACTGAAACTAAATATATTTCTGGATTGCTTAGAACGTATTGGGATATGATGGCGTTCTAGTGAGATGAATGATGGGCGCATGTGTTAATTAGATCAGTCTTTTATATTGAATAAAAAAACTTCTTTTACAATGGAATGCAATAAGTTGTTACAATTTATTATTCCTGAACTAATACGGTAAATGTTTTCCCCACAGCTTCGCCATGTTGTAGGGAAAATTATATTGTCTAGGTGCGCCGAAATTGTAGTATGCGATTTCGAAACCATTTATTCTTGTAGCTTTAGCTGCGGGTGAGGTAACAAGCCAATTCTAACAAAATGAGCCGGTTAATGAATATCGAAAAGGGCTCTATAAAAGTCTCTTAATTGGAATCTATCTATGAAGATTAACATCAATAAACTTATCTTATTGCATTCCATTGTAATAGAAGTTTTTCTTTTTCTTGAAAAAGACGGATCTAATTAGCCTATTATAAGCAACGATAAAACGGTGTGAATAAGAACAGAACAGTATATAAAATATAAAGATGGTCAAGAGCTTTAAGTATCAAAACCTTTTTATATAATTTTATTTCAAAAGTTATAAGGCGATGCTTTAAAATGTAATTCTTATCAGTATTTCTCAATATAACTCTTAACAGAGGTGTGTTAATTCAAGGGAAGATATAACCCACCGTCCTTCTGGCGCAATCCCATTAAAAGGGACCGGTTTGCCATTAACTAGACAGAACACTAAGAAATCGTCGAGGATCCTACCGAGTCCCTTAAAACTCTCTTAATGAATTTCACGAACAAGCGATTGGAGTCGGGAACAGAGTGTGAAACTGGAAGGCCGTAAACTTTTAACAAGGGGAATAATTCAATGGCGGTTATTTATGGGAAGAATCGTCGGTGGAACCGAAGTCAAGTGGTTCGAATCGACCCCGGCTCTACCTTTTATGGGGCCAAAGTGAGGGGTGGGAAGAACTTTCCAACTTTCTACCTGGTGGACAGGTGGCACCAGGGTAAGAGTCCTTTCACACCGTCGCCCGGTGGGTGGAAAAGTGATGACTCTCACCCCGCCACAAAAACTCGCCTCCGTTTCGGTGAAATCAGCGGGCGAATCGAATAAAACGTCGAAACAAAGTCGACATAAAAGCAGACGAACGGAAAAGAATAAAAACAATAAAGGAGGAGCCATCCAAATGGATTCGAGTTCCAGGAAGAGTCGAGGAAACGACAGACGCAAAAGTGCGAATGGGGGTCTCCTGCATCCTCTTTAACCTTTCTTCCTTAAAAAGCTCTCTTAAAATAATGGTAAAACATAAAGGTGAACTGTTTCTTTCCGATACAATGTTGCCAAAATGTTGCAACTGCTGGAAACACAATGTCCGTTACATTTATATGACTTAATAGCATACGTTCCATTGCTTTTGTACAAATCACCACTTTCTTTTGCAAATGTGAATATGTAACATACAAAGGATGTTCCACAAACCATTACATTTATATTTCTTAAAATAATTTGAAATCCAAGTAAAAATCTAATTCTACAATCACACATATATTTCCGGAAAAATGGACCGCTTAAATTTAAAGAATAACAAGGAAATGGATAAGTTAATTCGTATGAATTTCATGCGCTAACAGTACTCTTTCAGTTCACTCAATAAATGAAAAAAGTTATTATGTACATAATGAGTAATGAATTTTAAAGGGGTGGTTGTCAAAGAACCAAGCACTGCGACCTCAGGTCTATTGTTTTATGTACAAATGTTATGAAATCTGTTTCACGTTATTTCCGTTAATGCGAAAGTTACCGTCGTAACAACTGATGAATATTCACCATCTACGGTATGCTTACGAAAGAAAGGGATCGCAAGATTCAACTAATCTAAATAACGTAATTTATAAATTTCGTAGAGTTGCGACGCGTTAAGTCGTGATCCCTGGTTTGATCCCAAATCGGAGAATTTTTCTTCTCATTTATTACTTGACTAGCAGAGGACCCGGCGTTAATTTCACTTTGTTAATTTAATTCTTGGAGCGATATAAATTTCTCTCTGTATTGTTGAATTTCCAAAGCTATTAATCTTTCTTCACGCACTATACTTAAATTTTAAGAAGAAATTTAAACTTTCTTCTCCACTTAAACTTTTTGTAGTCAAAAAAAATTATGAAAAATTTATTGGTAGATTCACAGGAAAAATCTTAGTTGGTTATAAAAGCACAACATTCCTGGTCTTTTAGGCGTGCACAAACTGTACTTGGTTTTTCTCCAGCTGCTTGATTTCTTAGGCCCAACTACCTGTTTTTTGTAGGTCCAATTTCCTAAACCATTTCCCAGTATGCAGCGTTGAATGCGTTGCACTAAGCCGAGTCTAGCCGCACTACGTGATATCATGCGTACAGTAGCTGCCCCTGAAAGGCTGCTGTCAATAAAGTAAACAATAAATAAAACTAAAGGGTTTGTTACCCTATGGGCCATCTGAGAAAATTTAAGTTTATTCTTTTCTTCAAAGAATCATAAAATAATTCTAAAAGTTTTTTTTTAAATTGCCTATATAACTTTTAAGTATTTTATATATTTTTATTTAAGTGCATACTTTATCTTATTTATATTCTGCATTGTTTATTCGTATTTATCTTTTATTCTAAAAATATTAGCATGTGTATGTCGAAAATTCGGGCAAACTGTCGTCTTCAAAATCGGGATTTTATTTTGAACAAAATAAAAGTTGTGCACTTTTGACGAGTAATGCATAAGTTGAAATCCACCTTGATTGTCCGGAGAGAGAGAGAGAGAGAGAGAGAGAGAGAGAGAGAGAGAGAGGAGAGAATGAAATGAAGCAAAATCTTCGTTCATTGGCCACTTTGTGTTATGATACTCAGATCAATTAGGAAGAGGCTAATCACGTGACGTAGAATTCGTTGATCACGCGACTGATCACAAAAAAGAGCCGATTCACACACTCTAACATCATCAAAGCTGCACACTTAAACTGGGAAATAGGATAGCTTCATAAGATTACATTCACCAAGCTCTAAGTCCATCTTATTTGTAGGTCTTCTAAGTTATATCAAGATGGAAGTTCATTTTACGAATTTTATAAGTGGAACTTTACGAATATACAGAAGCAATGTATAAATGCAGTGTGTAAGGAAGAACAATGGATAAATAAATTTTGCGATATTCATAAGTAGTGATGGGCACTAATTACTTTAAAAGTAGTTTAACTGCAATTATTAACTATTTTAAAAATTAGTAATTACAACTACTTTGCAATTACTTTTTAATGAAGTAATTATAACTAGATGGTTAGCTATTGCAAAAAATTAACTACTTTTATAATTATTTTTAATTACTTTTTATTTATCCACTTATGTAATAAATTTAGGCTAATTTTTTTTTTTTACAATATGTCAACTTTTATTAAGTAACGAAAGATGCTTTATGCTATTACTGTGGGGGAACATGTCTGTCTGTCTGTCTGCAACTCAATCTTCTCGAAACTTATGAAAGATTTTCAAAATCTTTTTTCGCCAATCCATTAACATGGTTCAGCGCACGAACCACTTGGAAGATGATCGAAATCGGTACAATGGCACGTGCACTAATGGTACCATTATGACACCCCTAGAAATTTTAATGCTAAAATATAAGAAATACATCAAGCAACTCGCTATAAGTGACAAGCTATAAGTGATTATAACCTTATTAAGTACTGTTTTAGCCAATCAATAAATAGGATTCCGTTCATGAACAATTTCGAAGATGGTCGAAATCGATATAATGGCAGGTGCTTTAACCGTACCATTATGATACCCTCCGAAATTTTCAGTGCTAAGTTATGACAAGTTATAACTCGTAATGAGAAGCTATAAGCGATTATAAGGTTATTAGGTACGTTTTCGCCAATTGACAAATATGGTTCGAAGACTGTTTAAATTGGTTCAGTGATACCAGTTCTAATGATACCATAAGAAATTTCCAATGCCAAGATATGTTAAGTAATATATCAAACAACTTGTTATGACATATAATGAACGAATGTATAAGAGTAGTTAATAATTTCGAAGATGGTCGAATTTGTTTCAGGGTTATCTGTGCTAATGAAACAATTAGAAATTTTCAATGGTAAAATATGGCATAAATACAAGAAGTAACGACGATTATTAAATTCGAAGATAATTCACTGGAACAGATTTTAATATTTTCAAAAACGATTCAAAATTTTTGGAAATATGTTTCAAATGGTTTATTTTTACTAAAATTTGATTTTATTATTTTAATAGTAATTGGTAATGATTTTTCAATTGAAAAATCATTACCTATGCTTGGAGACGCTTCTCCAGTTAATAATTAGTATTATTTAGTAATTGGTAGATAAAAAAGTAATTTTTCAGTTAACTATTTTTAAAATGCAGGTAAGCTATATAGTTAAGACTATTTTTTGCTGAGTAGTTGTTAATTACTTTTTAACTTCTACAAAGTAGTTTAACTAGTAATTTAACTTCTTGTAGTTTAACTGACGCACATCACTGATTCATAAGTACCTTCAGGACTCAAAAGGTAAATAAATAAATAGTGACTTTCGGAATGTACTCTGTGTTCAAACAAAACAAATTATAATGATTACTGAATAAACTGCATTTTAAAAGGTCTAGGATGAAAAAAGGTGACCTTTTTCCAAGAGCAAAAGGTTAAAAATCTGTTCTCAGTGAAAAGAATAACTCAGATTTTATAAATTTTTATTTCAGCTTAAATCATTTATCCGAAACAAAGAGGTAGAACTTGTAACATGCAACAAATTATCTAAATTCATGTTGGATAAATTCGTAAAACCCGAATGAGTTGGGCAAGGATAATGTTTCAAATATACAGTTTATTCAACATTATTGTACGAGCATGATAAAATCTTATTTATAGAAATTAGAAGCAATCCTAAATGTAATGGACTTGCCTGATGAAGTGTTAATGGGGAAGAATGTATTACATTTCTCAAGCAAAACACCAGATGGCGAATTGTACTACCCATCCTAAAGCAGCCATTTTTAATGATAACCTACGGGGAAAACGGCGGTTTTAATTGAATTTTTTATAAGTACGAGGGGAAACAATTCGGTTTTCAAAGATTTATTAAAATTCAATAATAAACGAAAATTGTTAAAAAAAAAATCTTTTTAAGTGCCAGATGGATTTTCTTATGAAAATTCGCATAAAAAATACCGCTTTTTTAAACATCATTTTGCTGAGCTACATAATTTATTAATTCCATAAAAATGTTTAGCCTGGCATTTTTTAATTTGAGAAAGAAATAGCTGTTGCAAATTGTTAAATTTTCACTTCTTGTTAAAATTTTTATTACAAATTTATTTTAAAAATTCATTTTAATTAAAAGTAAGAACGTGTGAAAAAGTGATAGATATCAATAAAATAAATAAATAAACATTTAATATTTTTAACATCACCATTTTTATTAATTCAGAGCAAAAAATTGTAGTTTCTCCCATAGGTTAACATTAAAAATTGCTGCCTTAGGGTGGATAGTATAATCTGTCATCTGGTGTCTTCTGATGTCTAAATTCTTCCCCATTTGCTTATTGGACATGAAATTGCTAATGAAACAACCAGTACGTATATTATCTTACAGACTAAGCAGTACAATCCTATAAAAAGTGCGCGGTTTGGGATGAAATTTCTCAAAATCGAGGATTCCCTATCGGCTTTTCAAAGTTTTAGAATTGCATCCTAAACGGTTTTTTATTTCGATAGCTTATTTGAACTATGAGTATATGATAAAACAAAATTCCTAGCCGATTAAGAAAGGGTGTTCCGTACATCCATTGCAATGCGTAGAAATTACTGCGTTGATAATATAAAGCAATTTTCTCAATCTCGAAGAAGTATCGTGGATGTCGGGAATCAATAACCATTGCAACATCGAATGTGCCGGATGTTGACACACTTTTGCTCATTTCTCACAGAAAATGCTTGTGCAATATGTTGTCTCATGTACGGAGATGTTGCAAAATCAGTTAGCTATTGGAATCTATTTTAAAGAAAGGCGCTAATATTATTATAAATTACCCTCAAGCAAGAAATTCTAAACTTAGCAGCATCAAATCAAATCGAATCTGCCTACTCTATGTATTTTTGAAATAAACTTCCAGACGATAATGCTGTTTGGAAAAACTCCAATCAATGCCCACCTGATATATAAGGTACCAACAAATAAGCCTCTTATGTGCGAAGTAATTATTTTTTGCAGATCAACATATACGGTATAAATGTATACGATTTCACTTAACATTTGTATCTGTGCTTGATGCGCATGTGCCTGCGTTGTTATGCTCGGCCCAAACAGCAGCTAAGATCTACCGTGACATTTTGAAGCAGTCCGAAATTAGATGAAGCTTAGGTCAGGTTAGATTAGGTTCCAACAAGACGTAGATTATCACCACCCAATTATCACAACGTAGTCTGGCGTTATCTGAATGACCTGATATTTCGCAGTTGGCCGGCCAACCACGTCATCTGACCTTATTTCCTGCGATTTTTTTTTCTGTAAGGGTATATGAAGTTCTGCTTATGCCACTTTGCCATAAATTTGCCAGAGTTATGACGCCGAATTGAAACCTTACATGTGGACATGCTAACTTCTGTGCAGACTGGGGTGTAGACTAGGGGTCGGAAAAAATTTTTTTAAGGGCCAAATAGTTAATATTTTCGTTCCTGTAGGCCTAAAATTTTTGATACTCAAGGATACGTTTGTAGATAGACCTACTTAAATAATAAGCAAAAACGAAGTTTTTCTTAGTTATTCTTAGCTCGTGGATCGTAAAAAGAGAAGCGGCTGGCCAGTTTTGGCCCGCGGGCCCTTGTTTGCCGACTCAAGTTTGCAACCTTAGTCTATGCCTTTGCCATGTGACTCTGACTTCCATTTGAATGCTTATGATTCATTCTAATGTAGTAAAATATAAGAATTTTCCTATTCATTGACACCTAATATGTTGTTCTGTAATAAAAGTTACTTTGTACTTTATAATAAATAAACTAGTCTCATTCCTTTAGAATTACCGGCAGTTTTCTTGGTCTTACTTATTAAATTTTAAGTTGTTCTGTTAATTCTTCTTATAATGTATCAAATCAACAAAATTCAATCGTAAATAGTTGGACTTCATAGATAAGGCCTTAGGCAATGTTCTTCGTAAGCGAAAGATAACAAACGATAAACAAAGGGCGTGCTTGGAAATGGGGTCTTATAATCAGGACTACCAACTAGTAATATTGCATTAAACAATTTAAATTTCCTCCTTAATATTCAAGGATACATATAAAAAACAAAAAAAAAATAGTGCTAATTCTAATGGCTCTACTGTCGCATTTCAAATGAAACGCTTCAGGAATTTAATGGGTCCTGAGATGCACATTTCGGTATCTGGCGATAGACTATGAATCTGACTTGTGTGTCCAATTGCGTCAAGTGAACGTCGCAGAAGGCACAAAATAAAAGTTTTAATGGGTTAACTAATTTTTAAATTTTATTTTCAGAAAAGGTCATGACCTTTGTCATCATACCCAGTTTGATTAAAAGAGAAAATTCCTTAAACTTCTAAATCTTTTATTTCCCTATAAAATACTTTTATTTACAACCGGTTTCCCGCCACATCCGCCCTGAACTTAATTGTAAGGACGAATGCCTTTGAGGGCTAAAATGGAAACAAATCTTAACATTTTCATTGCAAAAAAAGAGCAATTAATTAACTATTCACATCAGCAATTGCAACAAAGAGCTTACGTAAACCTAAGCATCTGATACAACAACAACATCATCAAAATCGATGCCTGTAAAAACGCAATGATTTATGGGCGATGATTTCCGAGGTCTGCTTATGTCTTTAAGTGCCTCTGGTCGTCGTCTTTTCCACTAAATGTGTGCGTATTCCCGATGCCAACCTGGTTTTTCTAGTTGCCAAAAGGGAAGGAGAAGTGAGGCGAGCCACTTTAGATTTTCGCAAAAGAATGCAAAACTCGAAGGGGCCACCAACCAACCCGGCGATCAATCTTGCCTATGACAGAAGCTTTTAAAATTCGAAGAGGAAAGGAACGAACGGGGCTAAGTTTCATCTCAAAGGGAAACAAATCAGACTTCTTCTTTCCCTTTTTTTCTGTTAACGTTTGAGTTCCAAGGAAAACTTCCAAAGCCATGAAGAAGATTTACTTGTCTTGATTTCCTCTCCTCCATCCCCCCCCCCCCACCCATTCTCTCCTTTTCAGGTTTATTGGTCCCGGACAACAACAGCCATAATAAGTTACTCATGTAATCTTTGTTTCTATGGCTCAAAAATCATTATTATTAATCTATAGCAAGCTTTGTTTAAAATATTACAAAGACTATCCAATCGTACATAATTACATAGAATATCTAACATGCAATTGTCAGTTTATTAATAAATTTACATTGAAGTTTGTTGATTTTTACACATTTATGAAAATTTTAAAATAATTTTCCTAAATTCTATTTTCTTCTGTAATCCATCATTTTGCTTTGTAACCCTACTTTAAACAAACAGTACTAGAAGTATGAATTAAAACTATTTACGTCAAATAATATCAATATCGCTTGAAAATTTGATTTCATATTATTGCAACTGAAACGATATCCTTACCTCTTCTGATTATTATTATTATTATCATTGTTTGGGTAAGCCAAACTCGGATCAAGTCCGGAAGCCAATCCCAGAGGCGGACCCAAAAGAGGGCCAAAGCCCAAGGGACTCAAATGCGAGGGAGGGAAAGTTATGCACTCGTGGGAGTATTGATGTTTGGGTGTAGGAATTTCCTTACTATGTGACAGGTGTTTAGAATTGTGGCTTTCTGTAAGGATTTGTATAAGTGTGGGTTTAAATTTAGTGTTGACAGGCTTTTGTGTAGCGAGTGTGGAATAACCCCAGTGGCAGAAAGAATGATAGGAACAATGTGTACTCTGTTAACTTCCCAAAGGCGTTTTATTTCATGTGCAAGATCCGTATATTTAGTGATTTTGTCAGTGTATTTCTTTTGTAAATTGTGTGTATTGGGGATGGAGATATCAATTATGTAAGTCACTTTGTTTTGCTTATCTACTAGTGTAATATCTGGTCTGTTATGAGGGATACTTTTGTCAGTGATTATAGCTCTGTCAAAATATAGTTTATGTGTGGTGTTCTCTAAGACAGTGTCGGGGATATATTTATAGTAAGGAGTGTGAATGTCCCTTAGCTTGTGTATCTTAGCTAGATGTTGATGTATGATGTTGGCTACCTGGTTATGTCTGTGTAAATAATCTGTCTGCGTGAGTATTTTGCAACTGGATATGACGTGTTGGATGGTTTCCTCTGCGATATGGCATTTCCTGCAAGACCCGTCAGTCGAATCTTTGATAATATGTTTTCTGTAGCTTTTAGTGTTAATAACCTGGTCTTGTATGGCAATCATGGTTCCTTCAGTTCCCCAAAGAGACTCCCTTCACTCAACCTTTTTTTGTCGACGTGTGGCTGGTTGAGTTCAGAAGGATGTCTACCGTGGAGTTGCTTTCCGAGCCATGATTGAAGTTTAGTGCATGTTGTAGGAATGTTATGGGTGTTCTGCATGCTGTTCAGATTCAGAGGTGTGTATTTTGTATCAGCCATGCAGACTGCTTTGTGTATTGGTGATGTGTGTTGTTTAGAGTGAAAGAATTCTCTGAGTGACTGAGTCTGTTTCTGGTGTAGATCTGTTATGTCAATAAGACCTCTGCCTCCCTCTGAACGAGGCAGGGTAAGTCTTTCAATAGCTGCATGTGGATGGTGCTTTCTGTGTTTTGTAAGCAGTTTACGTTGTTTCCTTTCAAGTCCTTCAAGATCTGTGTGTGTCCACTGTATGACTCCAAAGGAGTAGGAGAGTATTGGCGTGGCATAAGCATTGATGGCCTTGATTAAATTTCTGGAATTTAAATGCGTTTTAAGTATTGTCTCTAGCCTATGAAGATATTGTTTAGTGAGTGTATTCTTTATGTGTTTGTGCTCCAGAAGCTTGACTTGTTTAAATCCTAGATATTTGTAAAATTCGTAATTTTCCATAGCAGCAATGTGATCTGGTTCATCTAATGTGAAGCCTCCCTTACATGAGTATTCCATTATTATTATTATTATTATTTTTATTATTATTATTATTATTATTATTATTATTATTATTATTATTATTATTGTTATTATTAAATTTGGATATGATTCAAATTACAATACCAAGCAATATACGATACATTACATTCGCCAGGAACCAATGGTACAATAAAATAAACTAATTACAGATAGCAATATACGTCTATTCTGCTTTTATACGTTTTTGAGTTAAGACAAATTAGAAAGAAAAATTTATTCTCCTTTCACACGACTTGTTGTGATTTAACTTGATTTTTGTAAAGAGTAGAAATCCTTAGCCCTATTACCTAATTCTTCTCCGGTATTTCCGGAGAGCAGAAGTTTCCATTTACCGGTCCTGATGGATATTTATTGGATAAAGAGAAACGGGCATCTTGCTCCCAGAGAAGATCTAGCAGACATCTTTGGACATTTTTTAGAAGAAACATCTTCAGAATTGCATCCATCTCCAGGTCGTTTACAAACTTTACGTTCTGGTCTGTCAGACAATAACGAACAAGTTTTACATAGGAAGTTGTGTCCGAAAAAGTGATCAGCCACCGCTAGAAGCGATGTTCGCAGGCGTATTATGGAGGGGTGAGCTAGTTTACACAGCATCTCGTCACATCACGTCGTTCTCGCGAGAACGACAAGAACGAAAACGAGAGTGAGACTCTCTCCTAACCAACATGGCAGACTCGCATCGCATAATGAGGAAATGCCACGTATTAAACAGTTTTATCCTCACTTCGAGAAATTAATATAAGATTAATATTATGCATGACGCCAACCATCTGCAATTCAACAAACGCTAAATTTCTTTCAAGTATATTGACGCCTTCCATCAGGGTGAGACATTTATCTTGAGACAACTGAATATCTCGGAAACTAAGCAATGTACGAAAAATTGTCCAAAACCAAAAGTAAATTATTTCGTGGGAGAAATTCATTAGTTAAAAAATTACCCCCCCCC
>JAHWFO010040648.1:1116444-1134316 GCA_023313115.1 Rhysida immarginata
CAGCCGTTTAGGAGATAGAAGCCCTGAAAGTGTAGAACTTTTAAAGTTTTGAACTCAATTTTATCGATGAAGACAAAGAGTTAGGGAGTGGGTCTTACAGACATTCCTATGCTACTTTTTAATGGTCTTTACGAATCCAAAGTCAGAATTTCAAATGAGTAATGAAGAATTGGTCGATATGCATTACGTTTATGGAAATGGACAAGCAGCGAGACGCATATACCTACAGCGCTTCTCAAAGAGAAGTCTGCCAAGTCAACCATTGTTTGGACAATTGCACCGCAGATTAAGTGAAACTGGAGCTTTCCGAGTAAGCAGCCACATGGGTCGGCAACGTACAACACGCACACTAGTTTTTGTTAATATAGTCATGTTAACATTTTGCGTGTCGGTCACGTTGCTGTGGCACCCCACGGTTTGATTTTCGGACACAACTTTCTATGTAAAAACCTGTTCGTCATGGTCTGACAGTCCAGCACGTAAAGTTTGTAAACGACCTTTTGGGATATCCTAGATATAATATTGGATATCTATTGAATATATGAGGGTTGTTTAAGAATTTTTGCCTCCTGGTCCGTAACTTTATTTGTTAACCAGTTTTCAAAATTTCTTTTTATATTTGATACTTATATTTGTCCTTTACGTAATGCACTATTCACTTTTTGACACAGTCCGCATCCCTTTCTACGCATTGCACCAACGCGTGACTAGCCCGGTGAACCCGTCAGAGAGAAATTCCGGGGTTGTTGTAGACACGAGGATTGAATGGAACTCATGTCCCTTAAGGTGCTCTTTTTTTTCTTTGGGAAGTGGTGAAAGTCGCAAGTGCAAAGTCTTTCATTTTTGAACTGCAGTTTTTCACCTTTGAACTGCAGGCGCTGCAACGCACCTGGGTATCGTGTGCGCATGGGCGATATTATCGTGCTGCAGAGAAGGGAACAACGCTGCCATTCAATCCTGGTGTCGACAGTGTTGTTCCTCTCCGACGGTTCAACTGACTAGTCACGCTTTGGTGCAATGCGTGGAAAGAGATGGGGACTATGTCGAAAAGTGAATAGTGCATTACATAGCGAACAAATGTGAGTATAAGATATAAAAAGAATTTTGAAAATCGGTTAACAAATAAAAAAGTTATGGACCGGCAGGCAAAAACTCTTGAACAACCCTCATAGTTACCTTTGGAAATAACTGTCGTATGAGTAATAAGTAATATATTTAATTTCATTAAAATTTGTCCACTATAGAAAAACTGGGCTACTCTACTCACAGAAGACTAGAAAACTGAAGAAATTCTTCAATCATAACAATTACAAATAAGAAACTCGTAATAATTCATAATTCTTCATTATTCCGCTGCCTAGGCTAATTATTCCGCTTCATTATTCTATTGAGTCCAGGCAGCGGAATTTTTTCCTTCCCTTTTCTAATTTGTAAATGGGCTATTCTAATCCCAAGCCACAGTTAATGTTCCTTTGTTACAATGTCAAACAATTAAAATAAGAAATTTAATGCAGGCATAGTTTTTCTTGGAGAAAACATTTAAGTAATATTTTAATACAGTGATTGGTTGTAGAATTATTATTGCCAAGTCACGGAATTTTTCCTTCCCTTTTCTACGTAGTAATTACCAAAAGTATACAGTGATAACCTCTAATCTACAAGGAGAAAATAGAGATACCGGATACGTATTTCTATTTGGTCCTTGTGGATTAGAGGTTATCACTTTATAGTTAGTTCCATTCCACAAGTTTTCCTTGTTGTTCCGTGTCCAACTTTAATAAATTGAAGTCCTGTTATCCTTTGTCCTTTAAAGTTTTTAATACTTGAATGCAATAGCAACAGCTCTTATGGAAATATTTAAGTAAAAGAGCATACTTACAGTCGTACACATTAATTGCATGTCCTGTGACTATGCAATAGCAGTTATTAACGGTAAAATCAATCAACATAAATTATAAAACGTAATAGCAAATTTAATATTAAGAAAACTTCACTTGAATAATCAGAACAATGTTTTATATACACAAATTAAAAAATATTAACAAAAGAATATTTAGCCCGATAATCATTATGTCTCGAAGCCATCTTAGGGGCTTCAAGTTACATATCAAAAATCAATTTAGAAATTGGAGAAATAAATTTGAAAATTAATTATAGACAGTAAGTATTATTGCGATAAAAATAGTTGTACTATTATAATTAACAAAACTGTATATTTTTTCTATTATAATTTTACTATAATATCATTTAAATAATATAAATAATAATTAAATATAAAAATAATAAATAAGTTAGACTTTAATTCCTTCACATACGTAGTAATAAAATGAACACCAAAGCATGAATATCAGGAAACGTTTTTTTTAAATTCATTTTATGATATAATTAAGTTAAACAATTTCAAGATCAATATTCTAATATTGAAAAAGAAAGAACTAGACTCGTTTCTGCATCATCCAATTAATACCATCATATAGACTGGCAGCCAATTCAGTATATTTGGAATTCAACCTATTATATGGTTTTCAGAAATTTTACATACGTGTCAAGTAGACTCTATCAAATGAGGTGGTGAAAGAATTTAAGTTTCTCTACATCACATTACAGTAAATATCATATTGTTTTGGAAACATCACAGAAGATTAAATCAACAAAAGGTTGCAGTCTAAATTGGATTATTATGAACAATTGTTAATTTTTTAATAAAGTAACAAATATATAAGAAAATTGAAATTTCACCAAATTATAAGTTCTAATGCTTCTTTAAGTGATGAAGGTTTTGTAGGAGTGGAATCAGAACATTGGACTTGAAGAACAGGATTGAAGAAGATACAGGAAATTGATTGAACATGAAGGTCTGGAAGATCTGGAAGGATTAGGTCGTTGATGAATGATGTTCTTCAATATCAACAAATTAATCCCTCCAGATCATCCAGACCTGCATGTTTAATCAATTTCCTGTATGTTCTTCAATCTTGTTTTTCAAGTCCAATGTTCTGATTCCACTCCCACAAAAACCTTCATTGCTTAAAGAACTTATTATTTGATGAAATTTTAATTTTTTAAGTAAAAATAGACACCTGATAATTAAATAGACATTTCAGGTTTACAGCACATTCTTGATTAACGCTCATATTAGGTTCCTGAAAACGTGAACGTTATTTAAAACAGCGTTATTCAGATACTGGGCTCATGGGATATCCAGATGGCATACGACGCTGTATTTTCAGACCTTAATGAGCGTTAATCAAAAAAAAAAGGTAAACGTTATTTGAAACGAAGTTACAAAAAAATGATTCAGCGTTAATCAGATAAACGTTAATCAAGAATGTGGTGTATTCATGTTTTTCATAGAAATAACTGCAAATGTGCACTTATATTTTACATACATTACATTATACAGTCGAACCTCGTTAATGTATATTTCAAGGGACCGAAAAAAATATATATATTAACGAAAATATACTCTATATGGTGTGCCCAAATGAAAAGGAGACTTTCACTGCAGGGTTGTTGTATCTAAACGAAGTTGGTAAATATGCTTGTCGATAGATGTAGCATCATCCCGACTCCCCACGTCCCAAAACAGCTCACTCTGCCATGAAGGACGGAAAAGTGATGCTCAGTTTCTTTTCGACGATGAAGGACTCATACTCCTCGACTGGCTAGAACGGAGTGAAACAGTTAACGCTGAGCGGTACTACAACACGTTGCTAAAGCCGAAACGGGCCATCGAAAACAAGCGCAGAGAGAAGCTCTCGAAATGGATAGTACTGCTCCGGGACAACGCTAAGCCACTTGTGGCCAAGAAGACACTCCACCTGCTGGAAACATTTCGATGGGAAGTCCTCAAACATTCTCCGTACAGCCCTGACATCTCCCCATGTTCTTCCATTTTTCGGCCCCTTAAAAAATCAATGACAGGTCATTGGTTCACCTGCGACAAGGAAGTGCAGAACACCATGGAAAAAGGATCCATATGCAACCCAGGAGTTTCAACACTAAAGCCAACATTCGCTTCTTCCGCTCTGAGATCAGTGCATCATTATGAAAGGAAATTATGTGTAGGCATCATGCTACTCATTAATTGTTACGTCAAATATTCTGTACTTAAATTATTCGTAAGATATAACCGTAGTCTTCTTTTCATTTGGGCACACCTTACATGTTATACGATAATATAAAAATATTATTTGAAATATGATAAATATCACTGTATTAATTAAAAAAAATCTGTCCGTGCTTTAAACAATTCTCTTCTACAACGAATGAAGTCCCATTCAATTCAAAACTATCTTTAATGATCATGTTAATTGCATTGCCACTAAAGCTTACCAAACTATATAGTTTATCATAAGAAATTCCTTAAGCTTTAATAATCTTTCTTTATAATACCTTAGTAAAACCAATATTAAAATATGCCTCCATTATTTGATCTCCGTCTCATGTTACATTACAATTAAATTTGGAAAAAGTATGAAAAAATTTCTTGCGTAATCTTTTTAAACTCTCTCATCCTGCATTTTTAGTAATCATATGTATATAACTAATACTATCTTCTAAAATATTTTACATGTGATAAACTATTTAAGAGAAGGTTTATATTCGATCTTTGCTATTTATTTAAGCTATAGCATAATATCATTTATTCTTCTAAATTAATTTTTTAATTATGCCGAATTACGTGTACCCAAGCTCAATTCCAGAAATAATTTAATTTTTTATTTACCTTACTAAAAAAAATTGTAAATAATATATATTTCTGTAGTATGTTTAAATTATTCAATATTATATTCAGTCTGATAAATATCAATGATACGAGTTATAATCACTTCAAAAAATTGTTATTGATATTTTTATGTAATCTACAATTCTATTTTACTTTAATTTTTCTCTTTCTTAATAAGCTGTCACCGTTGCAATTTTAAATAAAATTAAAATTAAACATCATTTAGGATTTACTTTTGTATCTACAGATATTATTCCATCCGTTTATACCTAATGTTTTAAAAATGTGCAATTTACGCTTTAATTCAACAATTTAATAAAAACCACCTGATAATAACTGAGGTGAAATGAAACAGAACAAAACAAAGCGCGATTGGCACCCAAAAGAACTTTGATTATTAATTTGTTCAGTATTGATAACTTCACCTGTATATTAATTATTAAGCGATTAAAAAAGAAAGAAGATATAATATTAATTTGCATAAACTTCGCCAGATGTTGTTACCTTGGTGACATCGTCCGAAAGGGAGAGAGAGAGAGAGAGAAGTTGTGTGAACATTTGCGTTTTGAAACTCATTTGTTTGCCTATTGATTCTCATAATGACGATTCCAAATGCGCCCACCCTTCCCTCTCCTATCTTTCAAAACGCAAAACTTTTGTGGAATTGAAGAAAATTAATTATTGTTAACACTTTTCAATTGGCCAAACTGGAAAAGGGGGAGGGCGTCCATTCTATAGTAGAAAGAGGAGCGTGCGTTATTGCACGAGGTGATAATTTCGCCAATGTTTATGGGACGGCGTTTGTGTTCGGGGAGGGAAAAGGAAAAGGGAGGGGCTGTCGGGGCTCCGGAAATATTGCCGATTGTCTCTTTTCGGAGTCGTCCATTCATCAAGTGGGAATGAGATGTTGCGAACGAGAACTTGCTATGGACAAATCATCAATCATGGCGAACAATGAACGGCAGTCGCGGGTCGATCGCGCCAGAGACAATGGCCCTCCTCCCTCCTTCCTCTCCACCAGCGCCCGCCGCCCGTACACCGCAGAATGGCTGACGCTCATCTAATGAAGGCTTTTCCAGCGCCACCTACTCACAACAGTTTCCTACTCAAAAATAGTCGCTTTTATTATTATTCCATTCCCTCCGTTAAAAAAAAATGTCTAAACACGACGAGAGACGCCTTCTCATTTATCGGAAAGACAGAATTTCTTTCTTTTTCTCCCTCAAAAGTAAAACTTATTACCGAATCTTTGTTTGGGCAAGATGAAATTCCGTTGCGAGGGAGAAGATTGAGGAAATTGAGAAAAGATTGGATATTATGAAAAAAAAAATTCACTGATAAAAAAATAATAACAAAAAGAAGAAAAAAAGGAGCAAAAGACGAATCCGCGAAAATTGAAATAAATGTTTTGCTGAACAAGAAGAAAACATTTTCCGATATTAATAAAAAGAGAGAGGAACCTAAACGAGCACACACACAAAAAAAACTTGAAGTCAAAAGATTCGATATTAAGTTTCGAAATTTAACAATAAAAAAGGAAGCAAAAAGAAAATAGGAGGGAAGAGTCAGCGGAGCAAAAAGGAAGAGACGAAACGAGAAAGGAGACGAAACGAGAAACAATAATATCCTGAAATTAAAAAAGAAATATTAAAAAACATGAATGCAACACTAAAAAAAGTTCCAAAAAGCGTATAGATAAAAAGGAAATTGAAATTTTAGTAATCATCTCCAGGAATAACAATTTCTGCCGCAGAGGGAGGCAATCGTCATTTTCCCACGCGAAGTCCTCCGCAAACGTTTCGACCTCTCAAAGGCAATTTGCGGTTTTGCCAATTTCGACCTCATTCACAATCCTTCGAGGGGTCAAACGGAGAAAGGAACCCAGTCGAGCCCCGGCGCCCTTTAGCGTTCATCACTTAAAGTGTGTGCCTCGCCATTTGGCCTCCTTGTAAAAATCATCTTTTGAGGGAATCCGTCTGAGCGACCAAAAACTAGATTGATAGCCACCTTCCACTCGACCGGTGAAAGGACGCCTCATTTGCTCACTTTTCACGCCGACGGCTCCTAAAGCGCCGGCCACTGTGCAACTGCCCCGATACCACATCCCGACGAAGGTGGCTAGCAAAAGGATGAAAAGAGTGGTGAAAAGGGTGGGGGGGATAGAAGACTGTAAAGAGGTGGCCAAGGGACGGTCCTATCCTTCACCATGGGCTCCCTTTTTAACCTCACCTCTGGAGTCACCTTTTTTTCTGTCCCTTTTTCCCCACTCCCTCCCATTTGGGTTCGCCACCCCAGAGATCTTCTCCGAATACAGGTCGCCGTGAGTGTACTTCGTCAATTTTTTTCGAAATTCTATTTCAACGCTGATCCGTTCCAAATAGGCACAAATCTCATTACCGATAAGGATTATGTGCAATAAACTGTTTTTAATACCGGAAAACACCATTGGACTCCTTTCCTCCATTTCTTAATTTTGTTTGAAAATATTTAGGCTAGCTGTGCTCGTGACTTCATTCGCATGACGTTTTGCAATTATTGAAATTTTAGATGAACAAACTAATTTTTTTATGAGTTCATTACTCTGTATCTCTGTATCGACTGCAAGCTTAGAAAAAATCCATTTGAGGTAATGAAAGTGCACTATTTTATAAATAAGGGTTTGCCATTAAAATTTCAAATTATCACATCTTTTCTTCCCACGGGCTGGCTGTGGTAAAACAAAAGTATCTATACATTGTCACACGCTCTCCCAAACGCAAGTATGTCGCGAGCGAAATAAAAGAACTACAGCCATAGCCAGGGCTGGAGAAACGTCAGATTAAACTATTGTTTCATTTTCATTCTATTTACCACCACTTTCGAAACTACATATATTATTCTACACTTTTTTCTCCGACACTACGTAAAACTCATTCAATTATACATTATATTCCAACACGAGCGAAGCCGGATAGAACTGCTAGAGAGCCACAGTTGGAGAAGGCCATCCATTGAGAGCATTTTAAAAGAATTCTTTAATTCTTTTCAATATATTCACCTATAGATATTGCAAAATTTCATCAAATGATAGCTTCACAGTAGTTTGTTGATATTTTGGAAAAAGTTAAACGTATTGGTGAAAAGACCTTAATACATGTATTATGAAAACACCAAGTAAAGAAAGGTACAAAAGAAAGACCTTAAGGTGCTGTAGAGTTATTGAAATATTCAAATTAATTTACAGCAACTTTAAAGAAACACATATTGCAAAATCATAATCTTACCCTCTCTAGTAACCAGAAAAATCACCCTTTTTCAACACAAGATTGAATAAGCGTTCAAGCATTGAGTCTACAAGTTTCTAAAGCACAGTTATTTCGAATTTTCCCATTCGAAAATAATTGATTCCTTCAATTCTTTCACATGGCTGTAATGTTTGCCATTTGTATATACTTGCCTGCACTTCAGAGGTTTTCTATGGGGTTCATGTCTGGTGAATTAGCAGGCCATTGCATTACATACACTCCATTAGATAAACATTCCCATGACGATTTTGCAATATGAATGCTTGCA
This sequence comes from Rhysida immarginata, assembly GCA_023313115.1. Taxonomy (NCBI): domain Eukaryota; kingdom Metazoa; phylum Arthropoda; class Chilopoda; order Scolopendromorpha; family Scolopendridae; genus Rhysida; species Rhysida immarginata. The sequence continues at coordinate 1,124,726 of JAHWFO010040648.1, forward strand.
TTCGCTTGCTGGAACACCCAAAATGACCCACCAATTTGCTCTCCAAAGGGTAGAACAGGGGAACTGTTCTTGGTAATCAAATCGCTTTCATACGATCTAATGGAAATCCAACATTGGTTTTATCATTATGTCGCCCAAACCATTACTCATCCCCCTCCTTGCTGTCTCTTTGAAAATATATGTTCCTCTTCGCAGTTCATGCCATATTGATAATGCCCCCAGCCATCAGGACCATCCAGATTAAATTTTTTTTCATCGCTGAACACTCTTTGCCATGCTTCTTTCCAGGACTTTTATTCCTTTGCCCAGTTCAGTCTCTTCTGCTTGTGCTGGTTTGTGAGATGAGAGTGTTTCTTCCTCCTCTTGTATGTTAGGAATTCATTCCTGGCAATAGTTCTGGACAGTGTTAATTTGTGAACATTGAACATTGAAATCAGGATCATTAGATAATGTTGGAATATGCGCGCTCATGACGACAGAAACACGACGACTGACTTCACAGCCCACCCGGACATAGGTCATCGTTGTAAGGAGACAAAGAAGGGGTCAAGTGCCAAGGGTCAACACCCTCTGTATCTCCTCTTATATAAGGAAGTGCTGCAAGGGTCAGGGATGCTCTCATTCATTCCCTTCTCTGCCCCCACGCCGTATGGGTTTCATCACAGCAGCTCCCGTTATGAACTGATAATGAACTGAACTGTTATACATCGCCTAACAGCGGTTTGAGTCTACGGACCATATATTCATATCACATATCTGTAACATATAATGTATCCCATTTAATATATAATAAAAATATGGTAGCAGAGGAGCGTGGTTCCAAGGATCAGCAAGGTGGTTAAGAATTTGCAGCGTGGTCACCGACTTACAACGTGGTTCCTGATTTCGACAGCCGGACAAAGAAAACGGACGAGAACATACGACTTCCAACTACGGTTCTTCAAGACAACTGGAGATGCTTCAAGGGCACAACTACCCAACGTGGGCATTCAAGGTAGGAGTTGTACTTAAAGCCCGGGGATTATATAAAACTGTAATATAGGGAGAGGAACCACCAATTGTTGAAGGGGATGCCGACGCAATGCAAAAAACGTACCTTGTGGGAAACCAAAAATGATGAGGCTCTAGAAATAATTGTTTTATCGCTCTCTCAATCTCAAGCGTCCTTATTTATAAGGGAATATAGCGCAAAAAAGTTATGGAAAAGGTTAGAAGAAAAATATGCGGGAAACCGTGAAGATAGAAAAATTAAACTAGCCCTAGAGTTAAGAAATATAAAAATGAAAGATAATGAAAGTATGAGAAATTACGTTGATAGAGCAGTAGCAATGACTGAATCATGCGCGACATTGGGGGAAAACATAACTGATAGAGAATTGAGCTATATTTTAATAAACGGGTTGAGTCATAGATACAGCCATGTGGGAGCCGCATTAAGGGGGTGTAGAGGCCTCAGTATAGCGGAATTAACACACCGCCTTGAAGAAGAGGAATCAATCCTAGAAGGGGTCAAAAATAGAAAGGATGAAAGCGCTTATAAAGCTAATGAATTTAGAGAAAGAAAACAGGAAAATAGAGAGTGCTACATCTGTAAAAGGGTGGGCCACTTAGCCAAAAATTGCCATTATCGCCATGAAACGGTCCACAAAAATAAAGGAAAAGGCGGAGGCCGCCATGAACAACGGGAAAAAGGGAGACAACGGTACAGCGACAAAAATCAGGCAAACTTGGCGTCTAACAATAAACATTTTGCCTTAGGAGCGGGGGCGGTATATGTAAGTAAAGGAAAACCTAAAGAAGAGGTAAACTTAACGCAGGATGAGGCTTGTGAGTTATGGAGTTTAGACTGGCGTGCACCACTCATATGACATATAACAAAGAGTGGATTTCATAATTGACAACCTGATAACGGCATCGTCAATGTTGCCGAGGAAGGAAGAGAAATCCACATTGAAGGGAAAGGAAATGTAGAGTTTGTTACTACAACAAGCGATGGTGCCACACTTCAGCTAACAATTGAGGATGTTAAGTACTTACCTAAATTGAGAGCCAACTTGTTATCCGTTAGAGAAATAATGAAGAAAGGAAATAGAGTAGTTTTTTCGAATGGTAAAGCCCAGATAATTAATGAAAGAAGGGGGATCGTAATAGCGGAAGCCCGAGAAAGAAACAAAATGTTTGTAATGAGGGGCATAGCGAAGCCACAACAAGGACAGAGAGGTTCGACTTCGACGTGCAAATACAAATAAAATAAGCAAACAAATGTGGCATCACAGATTAGGTCTTATTTGCGAGAGATATTTAGATAAAATGAAAAAAGATAGTATGATACGGGAACTCAATTATGGAAACGAAAGATTGGAATTCTGCGAAGCATGTGTTTCGGGAAAATTGTCCCAAGAAAAGTTCATTAGTTTAAGGGATGAACCAGCCAATGAGATTCTACAGCTCATTTACATGGACTTATGTGGTCCAATGCAATGCAATTTAATAGGAGGGGCTAGATATATGTACGTAATTGTAGATTCATACTCTAGACGTATTTTTACAAACTTCTTAAAATCAAAGAATGAGGCATTCGATACATTTATCGAATTTAAAAATTATGTTGAGAAACAGACGAGTAAGAAAATAAGAGCAGTCAGAAGTGATAACGGAACTGAGTTCGTAAATGCAAATTTTGAATATGAATTCAGAAAAATGGGTATTAAACATCAAAAAACGGTTCCGGGGACGCCTCAAAGTAACGGGGTCGCAGAACGAGCAAACCGTACAATACTTGACAATACTATGCTCATCCATGCTCGTTTGCCTACAGAGTTTTGGGCAGAAGCAGCATCAACTGCAACATACTTACATAATATGAGTCCAGTTAAAAACAGAGGAGAATTAACTCCGATAGAAAAATGGTCAAAGAGAAAGCCTACTGCCAAGCACTTAAGAACATTTGGATGCACAGCTTATTATTTCGTCAAGAAAGGAAAAAGGAACAAATTAGATCCCAAAGCTAAAAAAGGAATATTTGTCGGATATTCCCGGACGAGAAGGGCATATCGAATTTTTATCCCAGGAACGAATCGAATTAGAGAAGTCAGAACAATAAGGGTTGATGAATCTCAATTAGCTTTTGCCTTATTGAATAGCCAAAATTTCGGAATTAATTCTAGCGGTGATATGTCTATTTACAACCAAAACAGAACAATACTAGATCAGGAAAGTATAGACAGGGGTGAAATCGAAAACCGCAGCTCTGACAACTCACAGATAGAGCAAGAATCAATAATAACTGGAAACAATAATGATGGAATGGAGGAACGAAGAAACGATCACTCCAATGAGTTAGAAGTAAACGTGCAGCATAACACCCGCGGAAGGAAAAGAGGACAGGATAATCAGTTAATAGCTGCTAGGCATAGAATAAGGGTAATGGAAGATGAGGAAATCTAAATGTGAGACGCTCTCAGAGATTAATAGAAAGAGAGCAAGCACACATAACAATCGACCAACCGATAAACTACAAAGATGAAGAAAATTCGCCCTTTAGAGAGGAGTGGCACAAAGCAATGGCTGAAGAAATAGAGTCACTAAAACTTTACCATGTGTGGGATTTAGTAGAATTACCAAGAGGCGCGAAGATTATAAAATCAAAATAGGTCTTCACAGTGAAAGAAAATCCCGATGGGACGGTGGATAGAAGAAAAGCACGACTAGTAGCCATGGGGTGTAATCAAAGGCAGGGGATAGACTACCAAGAAAGTTGTGCCCCAGTTATGAAATTAGAGTCATTTAGAACGCTTTTAGCAACAGCAATGAAAGGGGAATTCGAAATACAATTTTATGACGTCAAAACAGCTTACCTGCACGGGGAATTAGAGGAAACAGTATATATGACACAACCCGAAGGTTTTGAGCAAGGGGGAAACTTAGTATGTAAACTTAAAAAGGGGATTTACGGATTACCGCAATCAGGTAGATGTTGGTATCAGAAATTGACAGAGGCGTTAACACAATTAGGCCTTATTCAATTACAGAGCGATCCTTGCGTTTACATGAGTAACGAAAAAGAGAAATTATATTTGGGGGTGTACGTTGATGACATATGCGTCGTTGGCAAACCGGAGACAATAGCAAAGTGGATAACAAAACTAGAAAAGAATTTTGAAATAAAGGGGAGTCCAAAAAATGATTTATTTTTGGGGATACAGGTTAATAGATCGGGCAATAAAGTACATCTCCACCAAGAGTCCTATGTTGCAAAAATCCTTGAACGTTTCAGCATGCAGAGTTGCAATCCTACAAAGACTCCAGGCGATGTCAACCAACGCCTCGACATGTTTGAAGAATCACCCAAAGTGCCAAAAGAAAATTATATGGAGATGCTGGGATGCTTAATGCATCTGGATGTATCCACTAGACCGGACATTGCATTCAGTGTAAGTTTATTATCACGCTACACCAGTGATCCTAGAATGATACACTTAAAAGCCCTTAAACGAGTGTATCGTTACCTAAAAGGCACGGCTAAATTGGGGCTACTGTACGAGAACACGGAAGAGAAACTGAATATATGCACCGATGCCAGTTGGTGCACAACACAAGATGCGAAATCGTTCTCTGGCTATGCGATAAAAATCGGAACTTCAATTATTGGGTGGAAGAGCAGAAAACAAAATTTGGTTGCTCTTTCAACTTGTGAATCAGAGCTTATTGCAATATGTGAAGGTACGAGAGAACTGATGTGGGTAAATAGCCTACTCACTGAACTACAGCTCGAAAATTATTGCTCAAGACCACTACAATTGAGAACTGACAGTTAAGCAGCTATACAGTGGATTAAAGGGACTACTATCATAGCAGAACGAAACACATCAATCGGAAATACTACTTTGTTAAGGACGAGTTGAAAAAGGGGAACATTAACATAACCCACGACGGTTCCAAGGATATAGAGGCAGACATCCTAACAAAGCTCTTGGAGAATCCGCCACCGACCGATGCCGCCAAAGGCTAAACATGTGTTTACTACAAGACAAGAAAGGATCCAACAATCGTCATGTGCGCCCAAAGGAGGGGATTTGTTGGAATATGCGCGCTCATGACGACAGACAACACGACGACTGACTTCCCCGCCCACCGGACATAGGTCATCGTTGTAAGGAGACAAAGGAGGGGTCAAGTGTCAAGGGTCAACACCCTCTGTATCTCCTCTTATATAAGTAAGTGCTGCAAGGGTCAGGGATGCTCTCATTCATTCCCTTCTCTGCCCCCACGCCGTATGGGTTTCTTCACAGCAGCTCCCGTTATGAACTGATAATTTACTGAACTGTTATACACCGCCTAACAGCGGTTTGAGTCTACGGACCATATATTCATATCACATATCTGTAACATATAATGTATCCCATTTAATATACGAGATATATTAAAAGATAACTGTGGACTTCCTTAGTCTTCCTGATGATTTCTCTTTGACATAATATCATCAAAATGAACATACTTATTTAGAACCCTTGAGGATCTTTAATCTTCTTTGCTATTGCCCTGTTTGACAATCCAGAGTCTTTGTTGCACTTATCATTCCTTTTTCAGCACCTGTCAAACCTTTCTTATGACCCATTGTGTCGTGTGCAATTTACTCCTTTAACAATTCGTATAATACAGGGTGTCCACTAATGATTGTCCCGGTTTCATGATTTTATTGTATGTGTATTATTTAACATATCACGAAACTTTGCAAATACACAGAGCAACTCGCCAAGTTTTTTTTGAAAAATATCCGGCAGATCTATGTTTGCGTTTGCGGCCGTTAGAGGGCTACAGCTGCAAAATTGATGGAGCAGCCGTATCGGAAATGATGATCAAGAAAGCTGCCATGGCCTCCACGCTCCCCTGACTTAACCCTATGTGACTTGTATTTGATGGACTTAGTGTTTGTGCTGCTGTTACCGGCTGACCTGCCATTACCTGACTCGTATCACCGATCATTTGATCAAATTGACAGTCCAGCGAGCAAATAAAATATGTTCCATTTCGGGAAATAAGCTGCCACCATCAGCGTGTCTATGTATTTACAGCATGATTAGTACGATTAAAGCTTTTGTGGAATAATGATTTTTTTATTTGCTAAACATGATTCGAATTGTAATAGCATATAAATCACAAATAATAAAATTATTAACTTAGATTTTTTTTTTTTTCACTTCGGGTCCATGTTGATTTGGAATTTTTTACTCAAAATAATCCCAGGGACACCTCTGCGGGGCGCCCTGTAGAGTAAACATTACATTAATTATCAGGACTACCTAATTCTTATCAGTAAAAATATTTAAATGTTAACATGAATGCAGTATAAAATTAAGGAAATATTTACTATCAAGAGAATAGTCGAAATTTACTATCATCTCCGCGTTTCAAATTTCTTACTAAGATAATTTACGAAAATCGTTTTACCTCGGACATGAAGAAATGAACGAAAGAGAGAAAGAGAGAGAGAGAGAGAGAGAGAGAGAGAGAGAGAGAGAGAGAGAGAAAGAGAGAGAGAGAGAGAGAGAGAAAGGAAAACCCAGCATGAATATGCACACACATATTTTTTAATACAGAAATACCGGTTCAAAGATTTTTGAAAGATTTCCACAGGCATAAAAAAGGAAGGTTGAAGAAAAATGTTTTCGTTCCCTTTTGACACATTGTAATTACAATTTTTCTCCTTTCTCTACCAAAGAAAATTCAGGTGCTAACCCTGTGTTTTATGATATCATTCTTAACCAGGATTGGGTCGTCATTGTTTTTTTGCATGGATCATCCATTTTTCATTTTCGTTGCCGTAATCATCACTTCAAATCAACAGATAAAGATCGCAAACACTTCAAAAATTGTGTTGCTTCGAGGGAAGAGAGAAGGAGGAGGAAAAAAAACCACGTTAACATGAGAACTATGGGTTATTTTTGTTCACAGGCATAGATAATTGGAAGATCCTCCTCCTACACATACACAGACACACACATACACACACAGTCTGCCCACGGGGGCCCGACTTGTTTACACGGACGTCGAAGTCAATGAATTCAAAAACAGCCATAAGGATGGAAGGAAAAAATGGAGAACAAACAGTCTTCTTTTTTTTAGTATTTTTTAAAAGAAACGAGTTTAAATTTAAAAACAAAAAAGCCTCGTTAAGCAAACAAACGCATTAGATACGCCATGGTAAACGATCGGTTTAAGCACCAGAGGACATTATGAAACACTTTCGTGATTTTTTTTTCTAACATAAATGAACGAAATATCGCACCGATGTTGTTATTTATTTCATAATTCTTTAACGAAATAAAGCTACAGTTCAGAGATAATGAGATCTCAATTATCACGCTCATGCAAACGTGTGTCAAGGTGTTCTTTCGTTTTGAGATTACTTAATGGGATTGACCTGAGACGGTAGAAGGTAGATTTCAATGAGATTGTGATGACGAATGAACAGAAGAAGACGCCGAACCCTCAATCTTTAACGTATTAGAAGATGAAAACGTCCTATATCAGTGATTTAGAGATTACTGATATAGTTATCTGCTCTCTTTTCCGCATATCTTTAGATCATTGGTGTTTATAGAGAGATTAATCCAATAATTTGGTTGATATGAACGAGAGAAAAAATTCGCGACCTAGAGCGGAACTAGGATGTACGAGGGGCGATTGATAAATAAGGTCACCATGGCTGTAACTTTTTTATTTGTTAACCGATTTTCAAAATTCTTTTTGTATCTTATACTCACATTTATCCTCTATGTAATGCACTATTCACTTTTTGACATAGTCCCCATCCCTTTCCACGCATTGCGCCAACGCGTGACTAGTTGGGTGAACCCGTCGGAGAGGAATTCCGGAGTTGTTGTCGACACCAGGATTGAATGGCAGTGTTTACCTCGCTGTCAGAACCAGCTCATGTCCCTTAAGGGGCTCTTTCTTCTTTGGGAAGTGGTGAAAGTCGCAATGTGCAAAGTCTTTCATATTTGAACTGCAATTTTTCATCTTTGAACTGTAGGCGCTGCAACGCCTCTGATGTGTGGTGACTTGTGTGCGGGCGGACGTTATCGTACTCCAGAAGAGGGTCCAAAGCTGCCATTCAATACTGATGTCGACAATAACCCCGAAATTCCTCTTCAACGGGTTCACCCGAGTGGTCACGCGTTGGCGCAATGCGTGGAAAGGGATGGGGACTATGTCGAAAAGTGAATAGTGCATTGCATAGAGGACAAATGTGAGTATAAGATACAAAAAGAATTTTGAAAATCGGTTAACAAATAAAAAAGTTACAGCCATGGATACCTTATTTATCAATCGCCCCTCGTACGACTTTCTGTATCGCCACTTTTATCAATAGTGTTCATAACCAGAATATTTTTCTTTTCTCAAGCCATTAATAACTGAAGAAAATACGTTAAGTCCTCGGTTCGATCACAGGTAGCGAAATATTCTTTTAATTTATTACTTTATACGTTTAATACGCGGTATAAAACCTAGTTCGATCTGTCCAATCTCAAATCTGATACTTGGCCAACACGAATGAATATTTAGCAATACTCCTAATTTCTCGTTTGTTATCTGAGCTTCAAGATACATCATATGATCAAAAGTTTCCAGAGACCTCTACAAAGCGACGTTACCTGTCCTAATTCGCCTGTCTATTATGTCTGAGGTATTATAATTAGAGACGCGCCTCAGTGGATTCATTAGAGTTTAGTGAGTTCAAAAGAGTTCAATGAGTTCAAAACGTGATACCATCATAAGAAAATTTCTGTCTTTTTTCAAATACCCCCCCCCCCCCGTTTAAACTGTACGTGATATCATTGCCATCATTGCCAGACAGAGAACGTCGAGTGCTACATGCGATTCAACGCAATCAGCAGAAACGATTGCTATAAAGTTCAACTACTTCAGTCTTTTTCTTGTCAACTCAAACCTTTATCAGTTTCCAAAAAAAATTCTTTCTCAGAACCCTTCTTAAACAAAATACCCTCCATATCCACAATAATTACCCAATTTTAGCCCATGTACCGACACTAACTCGAACGATGAAGCTTCTGAGAGATTAAGCCGCCACTTGTAAAAATCTTAATTATTGCATCTGCTTGATTAGAATACCCTATAGCAGTCCATAGCTTCAGTATCTTTCACCGACTTCTTTTAGTAACTGCACTCTTATAGTTTAAATTAGAAAATTTTATACGAAGCTACAACGAGGTCGCCTGCAACATCATAACCCACAACAAGCAATAAAAGTGTCAAGAATTTGCGAATAGTAGAGGAAAAGAAAAAAAATAACAAAGAGACAAAGGGCAATAGTTTGGAGTGACCTTTGTAGATTTGCACAAGTATTTACTCACATCTATTATTAGAACATTTATTACCGGCTATGAATGTCTTCAAACACAACGGACAGGTGTCACCAATAAACGCAGTTAATTGCTTTACAAGGGCTATATAACCCCAAACATGAACCTTAAATTTGCAGTCCATAAAACGAGTCGTACGGTAAATGTTGAAGACACAAAATAATAATAATAATAATAATAATAATAATAATAATAATAATAATAA
>JAHWFO010040648.1:1134326-1151561 GCA_023313115.1 Rhysida immarginata
AATAATAATAATAATAATAATAATAATAATAATAATAATAATAATAATAATACAATAACACAATCCTAACACTTTTTACGCAGTAAGGAAATTCCTACACTGTGTAACACAATTATTTCTCTCGGATACTAAATGTTATTTTCTAATTAGTTAGAGTAGCGTGGGATAAAAGTGCGCATTCACTACATAAAGTATTTTCGAGAAAGGCTGCGTCAGAGCGGAAGGTATCAAGGCAGCATGCCTTCACGTGTAATGACAGCCAGTTCAGCTTGAAACGATGATGTAAGATCATTTTACATTTTATTTTATAAAAGATTTACTTTCCCGGAATCGCATTTCACAACTGGAACAAGCATAAGTCGTTGATTAACATGTTTTTATTGCGTGTCATACAATGTTAGGCCAGCGTTTCTCAACCTTTTCTACACTGCGATTCAATAAATTTGTTTGTACCAATAAAGCGACCCAATAATGGGTCTGATATGGAATCCCGCCTACCTGTGATTTGGATTGTATGTGGTATTTATATAATTTTTCTATCATTTCTCGACCCATAGAGATTTAGGCGAGACCCAAAGGTTGACAAACGCTGTGTTAGACAATTCATATAGTTGCAGATAGAATATAGTAGGTACCGAAAACTTGATTTGGGGGCAAAGGTACTCATTTCGGCACGTTTATGAAGCTATATATAGGAGATAATGTATTTTTCTTCTCACACATATTAGCCAATAAATTAGAAACGTGTGTAGCATATGATAATTTGCTTTAATCCTTTTTACGCAAATTAGTTTGACGTCATGTGATTCAAGCGTGTACTTTTTAATTCATTAAAAAGGTACATCTACTCATAGAACTGATCAACATGGGGAAAATGAAGATCCTAACTCACTTCGAAATAGAACTCATTGTTGGTGTTCATCCAGCTGGAGTTGAAACAATGAAACAGTTGACTCGATCCTCGAAAAGTGAGATATCCAGGGTGGAAATGATCCACAGTAAGCCTAAAAAAGATAACTGAGAGAGAATCAGGAGCCGGCGCTTAAAACAGGACAACTACTGTCCACAATTGACAAATGATTAAACCAAGGCTTTTGTCCACCCATATCTTGCAGAACCATGTGGATCCAAATCTGCAGTCACATATCTACATGAAAAGCCCAGATCCTGTAAAGAACAAGAAAGTTCGCCGATTCGGTGGCAAAGACCACTAAGGTGCAGGTTTTGTCTCTCTCGAGACCAGCGAATCGTGGGTTCGAATCCCCTTGACCTCCTGCTGGTTTATTTCCAATAGATCCACTGGTTATTTAACTTTCTCGACACCGAAAAGTAAAAGAGAAATAAAAACGAGTGAAACAATAAAGTTAGTTTCTGGAGTGGAAGACTATATAAAGTTAATTTCTGGAATGGTCCGACGAATCACAATATCCGAATTGTACCAACGGTAAACAGAGGGTTTGGGGGATCCCCATGAAGCGCTGAATCAAAGTTAACATGAATTTTTACTAAAATTTTGGTAAACTTTTAAAAGTGACTAGTCTTATATGGATTTACAATATTTTTCAAGATCACATTATTATGAAGCAACACTTATACAAGAAACAAAAAATTTTAACGTTAAAAAATTTTCTTCTCCTTCAAGTCTGATTTAACTTTCCAACAGAATACGAGAATGACAAGAAATTATCAGTGTGAAAACCTCTTGCATTCTGAAATGGTTCCTGTCTATGCGTATGACTTATAACGCGAGAGTAGACTGCAGTCAAGAAGAGAAGAAAAATAAAAGTTTCCGGGAGATTATTGGGTCTATATATGTATATGTCAGTAGATAATGAAAGAAGGAAAAGGGATAAGAAAGGGTTGAGTAGAGTAAAAAGAAATCGAGGGAGAAGAAGGGGTTTTATGAGGAGAGGAAAGAAAAGAAGACGACGACGACATTCATTCTCTTGTTGGCGTGTCGACCTACATTCTCTTCACTTTTCTCTCCGCCATAATGCGCCTCAACCTTAATCCTTTGAACACGCTTTTAACCTTAACCTTCTTTTCGACGCTTTCAACAACTCAAGTGTCGAAGTCTCTTTTCAAAAGTGAAGCGATTTGTCTCGAAAAACCTTTTTAAACCCCTTTTGAAAACCACTCGCTAACTCTATTTAGCATTCCCGTTGCTCTTGATAAGTTATCACCGACAAAAGCCAACCAACGATCGGCTAAGCCCTGCTATAAAACTTACATGAAAAAAAGGAGAAAATATATAAATTCAACTTAACATATAGAAAAACCTAATTAAGGATATATATATATCTACAGCGTCCTTAGATAGACATTAAACATAATGGATGCACTACATTAATATATTTAATCCATATTGTATGGTCTAGTATTGCTAAATTAATAAAGGAATAAATAGAGGTAATTCGAGCTAGCAATAAAATGTTCTTTATACGAAACGCGTTAGTTCTATTCAAGACCATTGTATTGCTTACATGAATTGCCTCTATTTATTCCTTTAATGAATACATTTACGCTATAACCAAACAAAAACCTTATTCTAAAGCAAATTTAACTTTTATAAAGCAAATTCACATTTAAAATTTAACTTAACAAAATTTGATGTTGACTATTCACTATAATGGAAAAGCTGTTTGCGTTACCTATGACTGAATATTCATGAGCGTCTGTAAAGAATTGGTTTCGTGGGTTCTACAAAAGATAAAAAAAAAAAGATTTTTAGTGTATAAATATTTTTAAATTAACAATTTTTCATTATAATAACAATTACAGTGATCAAATTAAAATTTTCTCCCAAATACCACGTATATCAAATTCCAAATCAGATATGAGAGTTTCAGACATTCTCTTTCATCAGGCTAATGATCTTCCTCATACCAAATTAGAATTGAAATTATTTTTTAAATTTAAAAAACATGTCTTCATGTTGAATCCACTTATAAACGTAGAACTTTAAAATTAAAATGGAGAAACAAATATCTAAGTAATCTGGCTTTGGCCTATAAATTATAATATAATCTTTAAATAGAGTCAAATGTGACACTAATCGTCCGTTGTTGTATGTATATTACATATTAAAAATTTTTCCTAAGAATTACGGTGCTTTACTTTCTCAAAATCATTTCTAAAGTAGAGGGTTAATACCGAATATTATTTCAAACACTTTGAATATAGAAACACATTCCGCACATCATTGAGTAGAGGAAAGTTCAAAATTTTAAAACTTCTATTCAATGCCACACAGAGACGCTGTTTCTCGTTTAGAAGAAAGTGGTGATGCCCCAGAATTTGACCTCGCTGGTTCTCGTTATATGACCTTAGAGAACATGCTGAAAGTGATAATCATCTAATTCGTGTTAATCAAATATCGTGGCCGTAAATTATTGTCAGGATTAACTATCTCTACAAAGGTTTAATTGTTTCGGGAGCAGATACTAATAATGAATCTTAAATTCAAGTGCCAAATTTACAATGTCATTCTATTGAAATTCCAATGTCGTGGAAGTCATTCTGGCTCCTATATACTAGAATTTTATGGCAAAAAATGGATTGCTGTCCTAGATTAAGATAATCTCACCTACCAATGTTTATTTAGAAATAAGGCCTATAACTTACAGTATACGAAGTAATGAACAAATTCGGGAATTATTAACTATTTCATATACTCAAAATTTTAAACTCTTTATTATCTTATAACACTATATCAAGCGATTAAAAGAAGGCAGATGGCCATTTCTACCTACTGAAGTTCAAAAGTAGTTACGTGTTCAGCGTAGACAATCATCTTTAACGATAGCATCTCTTCCTCAGCTTTTGTCTAAAAAAATAGATGATTTTTGTGAGTTTCCTTTAGGAATGGAAAAAAGAAGCTTCCTTTAGCATGAAAAAAAAAGGAGTTTCCTTTAGTAAGAGGAGTATACGCCTATATTGTTTTATGTGAATGACATTCTGAAGGGTTAGGTGATTCAACAGATTTTAAAATAGAGAAAAATAACAAAGAAAATTCCCTGGCTTGGAATGGAACCAGGGATTTTGGTTAGTGTCAGCTTCCACGTCCACTTTGTCTTAGTGGTTAAGATATCGGGATAGTAACCCAATGTTTCCTGGTTTGAGTCCACGACGTGGAATTTTCTTTACCATTTTTCTCTATTTTAATTATTCACATTCGGAGATATGGCGTGAAAATATCCTCCTAGAGTCATTTTTCAGTTATAATAGACAGATAATGATTGATCTTGTATAGGACATTATACAACTTTATTTAAATCGAAATACTGTATGATAAAGTTGTATTAATTTACACTGTAAAGCAAAGACTATGCGTCCGTTGACGTTGCCAAGATGAACGCCCCGCCATTAAAACTTTCTTTATTTTCACACATTTATAGGATTCGGATATTTAAATATGCCACGACGTTATTAAGCGCTAATCTTTCGATTTATATAAAGTTGTATGTGACCGTCGAGTTTTTCTTTAACAAATATTGAACTACGATGATTGCTTTCTATTACACAGTGTTTAAAATGAGCATTATAAACTCATTTAAAGTTATTAAAAGACTTTTTACATCGTTGCAAATGAGATTGTTTACCCAATTAAAAATTGGAAATTTCACTAGACATGTTCAGTTAATCTTTCATTGACCGGCCAGATGGCCGAGAGGGCTAGGGCGTAGGCTTTCTAGTTCTCGAGTCCGCCTGGTCGTGGGTTCGAATCCCGCCATAGGCATGGATGTTTGTGTTTGTTCCGGACTGCGTACAGATAAAACTTGTGTAAAAGGCGCAAAATGACCTTAGTAGTCGACGCTAAAAGTTCTAATAAACCAACCAATCATCTTTCAGTGGACAGAATATAGCTTTAAAAGATCCCGGTCAAACATCACACAACAATCGACGGATAATTAAATCCAGAAAACATTTCGAAATCAAAGAAAACATTGTTGAAAACTAAGCTTCCATATAGAAAATTTCAACGTATAACTTTTAATTTCACGTATAAAAATTGTGCGTTTGGTCAATATTTTTGAGTAAATATGACAATTAGGGATGTAGCCTTTTACTTGACCAGTTAAAATAATGGGGATGTATCAGTTGGTGAGAAGGGCGATCTGGGTGCGATGGAACCATAATGGTCATGTTTGCCGACATGTTTATTCCCCAATGTTTGTCAATTTGTATTCCCCAGAAAAAAGAATACAAAATAAATTGTTCTCATGTAAAATCCCAACATGTTTAAATTTGGAATTGGCCTCCTCTTGAAACCAGGGATTCAGTTATAATATTATCAGAAAAAATAATCGTTACTTTATACTTAGAGGTTACCTTATACCTCCAGTTTCCATCTAATAATTTCTTATTCAGTTATAAGCTCACAATAGTTACATTTCCTCTTTTTTCTTAACAAATTATGCCATTCAAAGCAATAAATTTAGAAAATCAAGTTTGATAAATTCAAGTCGACCAAGCTTGAAAGTTTGATAAATTCAAATGAATGGGAAAGTGTTAAAGTTGGATTGCTGCGAAAGCTCACCAATAGTGATTCTTACTTGGTATTGGTGGAGCCTCTTCTTTAAAGGAGCAGCATAAATATACGAAATATTTTTTTACGTGAAATTTCTAAAAATATGCCGTCATGCCATCAAATGGCACGGCAAAATTTTTACAATTTCTCTCTCTCTCTCCCATAGTATTTTTTTCCAAACCGGAAACCTCAGCCAAACCTCAGCGCAGACCGTTATCGCTCCGCCATCAGCTTGCTTCCCATTTAACAGAAAAATCTAAAATAACGTTGAACGTAGCGTAACATCGCTCCCCATTGAAAACAAAGCCGAGTGATTTTGTCCCCTGTTATTTCCTGGTTAACCACTGTCCCATCCGTCCCGACCATTCCCCGCGGTTTTTTGTGTTTCATTCACCATCCCTCCTAGTCGCGGGATTCGAGTGACCGACAGTCCGCAACCACACCTGTTCGGTCAGGTGGTGCCGTGAACCTGTTGGCCTCCGCGAGGTGGCGCGACAACCCATAGAGCGACGGCGGTTGACAGCAATGACGTTTTTGCGTGGGTGGGAATTCCCAGCTGTCACCAATTAAACGCCGCAGATCACTGACAAAAAAACTCGAAGGCCCAAGAATGCAAGGAAAAGGGAAGTCGGCTCGGAATTGCAAGGGTATTTTTATGAAGGGCACTTTTTTATGGTATTGTCATTTATTGAATTTCGACCGAAATCGTGGAACTAGATAACCGTGAAAATAACGACGTTTGGATTTGTGCTGTCTAGATCAGCAAATACAATTACAAGGGGGGAGGGAAGGAACTTCCTTTATTTAAAAATATATTTATTTATTTTTTTGGAAAACTTATTGGCTTTTTTTAGTTAAAATAACTAAATAAAAAATTAGCACCTGTGGATGATGCGGAGTATGACAACAGGAAAAGGAATTCTGGCAAGACAACTGCCACTCGACTCAACAACGGAACTTTATTGTCTGTCTTCAAAACGAATCATTTTTAAACAAAAACAATTTTGCTGAGTGTAACGGAAACGGACAACAGATTTAATGCAACATTGTATAATTATACCACCAACAGCAGCTTCAGTTACGCATTACTTTAGAGTTAGCCAACTGCATTTAAATTTTAGTTCCTGTAAATGTTATAATTACCCAAAACACTGTTTCTCAGTTTTGACGACAACCCAAGCCTAGATCCACTCATTACTATTATTTAAAAAACAAGGAGTATAAATCAGGATGTAATGGTGACATTAAAAAAAACAATTCATTTGTTAAGTAAAAAATTAATAAATAACATTGACAAAACATATTTAGAAAACAATTTGTTACTTCTTTATCATTATTATGCCTGACATTTGTATGATCATCAACATGATGCCAATAAAGCCTCCACCATAGGGAGCCAACCGTCCTGAATTTATCTAGATTTTCCGTTACGAAAAAAGTTTTGTTTTTATTTTTTTAGAGTGTAAAAAGGATAGAATATATTGCCATGAACACATCATTTGGCGCATGCACAAATGCTCGCCCTCCCCCCACCAGCACTTTCTCAGTCCGCTCCTACAAGTATTCTGTAACTTTTCTAATTGAGCATGGCAAAAAGCACTTCCTAAAGATAAATATATACACATTTAGGCTAGATCTGCTCTACGTAGTTCTTTTTACGATGTTCATATATTATAATATAATAGTTTTTGATTAACGTTGATATTACCAGGCGTGATTTTTTTAAGTAAGTAGAGGATAAGTAGGGCAAGACGGGTCTGCTAAGGTTAATGACTGTTTAATTCCAAAAAAGAGCCAATGGAATACTTTCATTTTTCTTAGTATTATAAGTAGAACCATTGTTGTTTAATATGATAAAAAGACAACAGAAATATCTGAACACAGAGATTAAAAAAAAAATTAAATAAAAATAAAAGCGGTGCTTTTAGATCATTTTGCTCCAGCTATGGGGCACAACGGACCAATCTCTTTTTTGCATACAGAGGGGAGACGATGGATACCACTATTTCCACGAAACGTGTTTTCTTCACCACAAATATACATTTCGGTATCCATCCACAGATCAATAAGGTCAGTCCATTTTATATAATATCTTACTTTACTTTTTTGCATGTTCTACACATCTACATTTACATCTTACTTTTTTGTTTTTTTTTAACTGACATCTGCGCAGATGTCATGCACGTAAAGTTTACATTTGTGCTTACAGTCTCCAAGGCTCATTTAAATCATTTCGTTGCCACGACTGACGACTTGATTTCCTCGGATAATGTCGTACCATTGCCTAATAAAACCAAAGCAAACAGAAATGAAAAGTAAACATCACGCCTATCAATACAGAATGTCATTCCATGAATTACCTGACGAGGTTGAAACGGAACATTGGTATCTGTATGTATGATAAAACTCGATACCCTGAGTCTACATTAAAGTTCTATAGCTTGACACACTATAAGAATGGTACAGGTGACTTTCTTGTTTGGGTAGTTGTTTGGTTCGTTTTATAGAAAATTTCAACTTGTTGGAGATTTTGAATGTGACTATTAGGCCGTACTTGTGAAAATCTTATATATTGCGGTCCGAGATAGGTAAAGGTGATGAAGTTTTTGTCGAATTCGCATTTTTCTGTTTGTCGGGTTTCCATTTAGCCTTGTTGTATATCAATTTTATGATTGGTTTGGGGAAGAGGTTTCTTCTGGCGATGTCAAAACGTTAAATCAAATTTCACCCGTTTTGTCTTCTCGTGTTGAGTTAGGATATTATTTGGGATTGGTTTTTGATATCTCCTGTAATCAAAGCATTTCTTTTCCGTGTTCTTGATGACAGTGAAATTCGGGAAATTAATCAAGTTGTTAGTTTTTGCTTCCATTGCATATTTTATACGTTTTTTTTTTTTTTTTTTAGAAATATTGACGGCATCTAAATATTCCGGTGGCGTTGGTGGTTCTAACCTTAAATAAACATAACTTTTATTATTATGAAGTTAGATTGATCAAGGGCTTACAGTGTTGTTTTTTGAATTCTTGATGAAAAGAAAACTTTTAATAAACCTCAACAAACCTTTTTTTTTAATCAAGTATTCAAAAAATTAGTGTTTCTCTCAACATAATTTTTCATAATTGAGTTAAAAACTACTATGTATTGCAGGAAAACTTCAGAAATTACAGTGCTCACGATGATCCCATCAACACTCCTGTTGAGAAGAGAATAAAATATATCATTAAAATGGAAGTAGTTTTGGTCAAACAGAACTTTGACGATCACTGCCGACGTCAGTACGAATTTTTGTATTATATTGTTCATGATTATCATGTTGTTGTCGAGGATGATACTTTCGTCATCACGTTTAAACGCGACATCGTTCCTATGAAGTTGGATATAAACAACCTTGATTGTTAATTCAAACATTAAATTGTAACTCCGTAAATATTTCTGTGATATATACTCAAACCGTACCACATTGGTTTATTAATCATTATAATCTACAGAGAATGTTCATTTTCAATGTTCCAGTTTTCGTTTAAGAGACGGTGTTCACAGAAAGTATTCTTCTCGTAAGAAGGATTACTTTTCTCCAGCTATCGATCCAGAAGAATTAATTCTAAGAGGAAAGGTTTAAATCGAAAAATTACAATTTTGTATACTTTAATACATTCCCATCCTCCAATCTTGAATGTGAAGCGGGGGGAGGGGTGAGATGGGGAAGCAGTAGCTAAAATTTTCTAGCGAAATTTCGAACAGTGAACTTGAATGCGGCAGCTCCTCAATTTCCTTCCGTCAACCTTTGCGTCCATCACCAAAAACTCCAAGAACTGAGGACGAGGAGGGGAAATTCTTAGGAGGTAGAGAATGAAAGAAAAGAGAAAAAATGCGCACATCTCTGTGTGTTCGGAAAATAAAAGGAACGATCGTTATTGATGGGGGAGCCTACGCCGCTCGCCGGTATCAGGAGAACGCAGTCCCGAGACCGTGGCCGCCGAGCAACATCTCATCTCGGCGAGGACAATAGGGGGCCCTTGGCGGGGTTGAGTCGGGCGCCTATTGTACTCGTTCCCCCCTCCCCCTTACTCTTCTGACTGTTTGAAGGCAAAGGGAACAACGTTCGATTTCCCCACCACACATCCCTCTCCTTCCACCACACAATGACCTAATTTTTCACTTGAGCCAAAATCTCCTCTCGTTCACCGCAATATCCGGCGATTCAACGTACAAAATTACAACGGTTTTGCCAGAGCGAAAGACGGCCGAGAAACAGGAAGAGGAAAAGAGAGCGTCGACAAGCGAGCGAAAAAAATTTTCCTCGACCAACCCTAACAATGGCAGAAAATCCGCATGAATACGAATGAAAACGTTATTTACGAAAAATTCTGAATGGAAACAAACATTTTTATTTTACTTCTTCTCAGTCAAGTGACTACGGAATGGAGAATAGCAAGCGAGAACGCAATAACCCCGCTCTTAATTACGTGGGTAAAAGAGTTCGAAAAGTTATAACCGAATGATTGAAAGTTAAATTTAAATTAGAACATACTAAGAGTATACTTTTACAGAAACAACCTTTCGCTAATCTTTATTCTATGGGGATAAGGTGAGCAAGTCTGTATGGGGCTGGTTCACCTCTGGTTACAACCTTGTTTACCTGATGTGGCAGGATTCATAAAGTTGCCGAATGGAGTTTTTAAAGATACTTTGCAAATGACCCTCCAATTAGCGAGCAAATACTTTGTCATTCTGAGTCGGTCGTAGGAGATGCCCTATACGTGCTAACAGATCAAATGTGCTCAACAGAAGAGAGATCTGGCGATCTAGTTTACCAATACAGTATGTAGAAGCACGGAGTCAATCCACGGAGAGGTGTGCGGTATGTGGCCAAACCTAATTTTGCAAAAGATAGAATCTTGGATGTTAATAAATAAATTAAATCTGAATGTAGATAAATCAGAATTTATGTTATATAATATGAAGAAACCTTGTAATGTCAACTAAAATAATTATAATTTTAACCTTACCTTTTATAATGATAAAATTAAACAAACAAATGAGATTAAAATCTTAGCGTCTGGTTTTCAGATAGATTAACTTGGAGGAAGCATGTTGAATCGGTAATTGCTAAAATTGCTCCTATTGTTGGAGTAATGTGTCGAAACAGACACTTGTTTAATTTTAATGTGTGTAAAATAATGTTTAATGCTTTTGTAAAACCTCACATTACATATTTGAATCTTTGTTGGGGCAACGCTCCAATTGCCCATCTCTTAGCTCTGCGCAGACTTTTAAATCGTGTGTTCCGAATTATTTTTTCTTTACCTATCTTTAGCACAATTACGGCTGAACATTACAAAAAGTTAAATGCATTGACTTTAGAACAGTTACACTTGTATGCCCTTAGCGTACAAATGTTTAACGAGTAAAAATTTAATAGATCAATTTTTATTAAAAATGCTGATATTCATAACTATGACAAGCGACTTAAAAATAATCTGCGCATAGCTAATTTTCGAAAGAATATTGGCAAATTTACAATTTATAAAAAGATGGTAACTTTGTGGAATGAGATCCCAACTGTTATTAAAAATGCAGATAATAAATTTATTTTTAAGATGCTTGTTAAAAATAGATAATATTAAATTGTTAATTTCAATTTCCTTTGATTGTATTATTTTTTGACTGTACTAATTTTTCTGATTGATTTTTGTGTTTTCTTTTTATGTTCTGGGGAACACCCTCGTTAAAGCTTGCTTTTTTGGTGTTTTTTCCCCTTTTCTCTCTGATTTTTCAGATTGAAATAAATTATCGTACTTAAAAATAACCCCTTGTATCGCGACAAAATGACAGCACAACGAATCCTAGTATGTTCTCATAGTACCGTTGTGGTATGAGGGTATTAAGTTGGGCTATCAAACGACATGGACCTGTAAGTTTCCCGTTGTCTAACTGTATGGCGTATGGCAATATAAGCGGGATTCGTATTCTACAGGTCGGTTTCATAATTACATGTTTGCGAAATTTTAAGCATTTGTCGACCCGACCAAAATGTGCTTGCATGTGAACTTTCGTTACGATCGGTTCACTTTTTTCTAGGTGCGTCAATTTTCTTATCAAAGGACAGCCTCCCTGCTTTGACAAAGGATAGGTTCTATCCGAAACGTACGTTTTTTATATTTGACTTATTTATTTTATTTTATCGTTTATTTTTTATTAAATTTCTATTATTTATTGTATTCCAGGGTTCTTGTACCTCGTCCTTCTCTCCTCATATCCGTTTACAATTACAACAAAAATTAAACAATACATAACAATTGAAATTTCCAGTACATTTCGCGCAAACTAAGGCAGGATGGAGTATACCATTATTTTTTTCCAGTTGTTTGGTTTTCTTTCTTGAGGCGCATTTGGAATCGCACATTCTGCGCTCTGTGCGTGCGGAATCTGTTGGTCATGAAATTCTTCACTTCTGGCGGCGCTGTTTGGCATCGAATCTGCGTTCTGTTCATTGCAGACTCTGCACTTTCTACGTATACAAAATGCACAGAGCAAAACTTCGTGCAGACTCTGCAGTTTACTCACGAGCACAATAAGGACACAGCCAACAATGTGTAAATCAGTTTAACGTGCACTGTGTGGGGCATTCTTGCATTTTATGACATTTAAAACCTTTTTTCCCTCGTAAAATTCGACCATGCAGGATTTGCATTCGTCATGGATGAAATATCTGCGGAAAAAAGAGCGTCAATTTTTTGCACAGACTAAACAAGCTTACGTCACAACCTTGCACTTTCTGCACGATGGCGAATGCGCCTTAGGACGAAGCCGACGCGATATAAACAAGCCGTGGCACTGATTTTGTGACATCATGCAAACAGATGGATTTTGTGATGTCATGCAAAAAGAAATTTAAAAACAAAATAAGGATATTTAAAATTTTAAATAAAATGATTTATTAAAAATGTAAATGCCCCATGTTTGGCATTAATGCATTTTATTGTACTGTATTTACTTATTTATCTAAAATACAAAATTCATATTTCAAAATATCCCATCGGTTTTCGTGACGTTTCAACCATAGAAGTGACGTAGTGCCATGGCTTTGTATATATCGCGTCGGCTTCGCTTAGGCGGTGTTGCTTGAATCTTACCACGGTCTTTTAGAAACTACAAGGCCTGAACATGAAAAAAGATGTAACAATGGAAAAAGGCCAACAAACGGAAAAGCACTGACTGTTAACATACAAGATGGAGACAATGAGATTGGATTGTTGCTAGCACCCCGATGTTAAATAACTTTTCCGCTTCCTGGCCTTGTTATCTCATAGGCCTCGGATGGTGTTATTAAAGAAGTAAGCTGAACGTCACAATCTTAGTGCTTCAACAATACATTATTGACGTCATAGAAAGGCCTGGTAGTTTCTAGAAGACCGTGATTTTACCCTTAATTGCTAAAAGTAAAAGACTGTTGATATACGAGATAAAGAAAAGTAGAGCACAATTAATCTAAAACACTATCCTGAGGAAATTCAGTTAATATGGTGCTCCATCTGCTACGTTGAGAATTCATATTTACAGCCTGTTTACGATTTTTAAAATACGACTTAGACCAATCCAAGAAGATGCCACGAATTTCATAATGAAAAAGTTTGTATAATAATATAACATGCAGAACTAAATCAAAGGCATTTCGTAAATAAAAAAAAAAGCCAATGGTTTAAGTTCAGACTCTAAAACATCTGAAATTTTTAAAAGCTAATGAAAAATAAAATTATTTTTTACTTAAATTCTCCCAATATTTATCATACTTATCCTTAAAAACTGCAGAAAAACACTGTAGCTTCACAAAGTCAAGGTCGAAGATGTTTGCGTACCACATTGAGAGGCAAAGGATTAATAACGTTCGATAAAATTTCGCCTGCATTCGCCAAGAATCAAAATAAATGGAAAAACCTGATTATAAAAAAGTATTAAAGTCACTCCTATGAAAAAGATAATTTTCCATCCAGAATGGAGAAGAGTGGTAGGCAAGAAGGAAGGAAGAAGTAGGACGAAAGAGGTTGATGATGATGATGGGGAGGCTGCACGGACTTCCTATTGACGCTGGCAGGGAAGACGAAGGAGAAGGCCTGCTTTTTTTTTTTTTTTTTTTTTTTTTTTTCCTTTTTTTTATTTGTTGTCACCGAGGGAGTTTCCCTCTATTCTATCGACTCCGTTGCCAGAAATTAAACGTCACTCTTTCGGGAGCGGTCTAGGAAGCCACAACAATGGGACGTCACATTGCCTCGGCCCCCGCCGAACGAACGAACGACTCGCCGAGGCTACGGGAAGCTCTTGCTAAAAAAAGAAAACGAAAAATCGGACGAGATTTCCTTCTGCACGCTCTCAGCTGCTACTCTGTCGTCGTGGTTCCTTTTCAGACGAAGTTTTTACCCTTCTCTATATATAAAGTTTAAGATATATCAATGAGCAGCAGCGTCATTAACAGGATCGACGGAGGGAGAAACCATCGAAAGTTTTCCCTTATTAAATCGTCAGAGGCAAGTTTCTTTCATTTTCTTTCCTCTCCTCCAAATCCACCCACTTAATAAGTGTGTCTATACAATTTCCTTTCCTTATTTTATTCAAAATCCAACCATGTTTCTTATTCTTAAGAAAAACGCCAACTCTTCTGGACCTGACTGGACCTTAAACCAAAAAGTGTTGCATACGAATAAGTTAAAAACTCATCGTAAATTCTAAAGACATTCCTTTACAAATAACCAACTCGAAAATAAAAAAATATCATATAAAATTACCTGCAGAAAATAGTAATCTACTCTTACAATTTGTTTCAGTTGATCTTGGCAGTGTTTTAACTGTTACACTGGATAAATCTAACTATGAAATTACAGTGTTATTTAGCATAAAGAAAGAGTTCCAAAATAAATTGGATTTATTTATTTATTTATTATTATTATTATTATTATTATTATTATTATTATTATTATTATTTGTGATTTGTGGCTTTGGAAAAACAAACTCACATGTCAGATCAAATTACGGAAGCCAAGTCCCAGAGAAGGATCCAAGAGACTCATCAAATACAGGAATGCTCAAGGGGCTCAAATACAGGAAAGGCAAAAAATATATATTCCATGGGACAAGTGTTTAGGAATGTTGGTTTTTGTAAGGTTTTGTATGAGTTTAAATTCAGTGTTGACAGGCTTTTGTGTAATGAGTGTGGTGGAATAACCCCAATGGCAGAAAGTAAGATCGGAATAATGTGTATACCGTCGGCTCTCCAACAACATTTAATTTCGAATGTAAGATCTGTATATTTAGTGATTTTGTCTGATATGTCTTTTGTAAGTTATGTATTGAGGATGGACTTATCTATTATGTAGGTCACTTGGTTTTGCTTATCTACGAGTATAATGTCTGATTTGTTATGAGGATAGTTTTGTCAGTAATTATAAATCTGTCAAAATATAATTTATACGAGTAATTATATAAAACTGGTAAAAGGCTTTAAGTAAGGACGTAAGAACTAACAATTATGCGCCTGAAGATATAACCAATTCCTAGTTTGCAAGATGACTACGGTATTGCCCCAAGAGCTCCTATAACAATTGGACGATTACAGTATTTTGTCTCCATAAGCGTTCAACTTCTATTTGTAAATCCCGATTCTTCATGATTTACTCCCACTACTTGTGAAATATCTATTATGGCAATATCAATTAAATAAGTTTAATATCCAGCCATCACTGGAATTCTAGTGATTACAGTGGTGCATGTCTTGCACACTTTCCTTTTCTCAACAACAATTTTATCAAGCGTGTTGTAGCAATACCTCTTACAAGGGGACATTACAACCTCGGAATTTTAGTTTAATACGAGATTTCGTATAGTTGTAGTGTACCTTTAGGATGTTAATATACTTAAATATTAAGGCGCACTGATCAGTCAATTTTGAAAAAAAGACGGTTTAAAGTTTCGAACACCATATATAATGGAAGGTTTTGCTCTTTGATTGTAAGTGATCCGATAGCTCATACGGCAGCGTGGTTACTACTTACAAATCAAATTATTAGTGTGAGGTGGCGGGTTAGAATCCCAGTTGTAACAATTTTTTTTCTTTACCCAAATAATTATTCAATATATTATATTTACAAATTTATTTGTGACAACCAACTTTTTTCACAAAATTTTCCTTTTCTGAAAATTATTATACTTATTTTTATTGTTACAAGTGTCTACGGAGTAATAAAGTATTTTCTGCAAAATATTTTGTATAGAATCAACATTTTAAAAGCAACCACTATTTTATTTTATTTTTTATTTTATAAAAAAATTATTTCGAGGCTACCTGACATATTTATCATATAGTGCACAAGGTAGGCAGAGCGCAGAGAGGCACGTGAGAAGAGGTTTGGAATGTTCTAGACCTTTCTCGCGCCACTGGCTCTCGTCAAGTTTGAGCGGAGGTTTGCCAAGCCGTTACAAAAAAAGCCGTTTTTAATTGTGAAACAATAATGGTTTTTTAATCATAAAACAGTTAATAAAAACGTTTTCCTGTGAAAATGGAGAGCGGAGAATTTGCTGGCTCTTCGGGGATTGAAGAGAAAATTGACGAATATATGAACAGCGAAGTTTCGAAATTGCGATTGAAGGATGCAGTAGTATATTTTGAAAAATTGCTCCATGAAAATAATATGATTGCATCAGAATCGTCAACTATAATTTCTCACGAAGCTATGATGATGGGACAGCAACTTTATGAACTACATTAGAAATGCTGGATGAAAAAATATTTGTAAATGAAGAGGCATTGATTCATGTGAATGAAGATTGTGCACCAGTATCTTGTCAAGAAATTGAAGATCTTTCATCGGACGATTATGAACCAGAAGAGAAAAAGAGCAGAGAAATAGAGTACGTTCCTTTGAACTATAAAATAAAAGTTATTAATATTGCCAAAGCACATCCTACGTGGACCTTGCAAACTTTGAAAAAGAAAGGATGTCGACGTTTGAAAAAGATGGAATATTTATCCCAGTGGGAAAAAGAAGTAAAAAAAGGCGGAAATACGTTTGATAAATATTCAATTGTTGATTCCTGGACTTATGACCGTTTTGTTGAAACTAGAAAAAAAAAGTTGGTTGTCACAAATAAATTTGTAAATATAATATATTGAATAATTATTTGGGTAAAGAAAAAAAATTGTTATAACTGGGATTCGAACCCGCCACCTCACACTAATAATTTGAGTTGTGAGTAGTAACCACGCTGCCGTCTGAGCTATCGGATCACTTTCAATCAAAGAGGAAAACTTTCCCTTATATATGGTGCTCGAAACTTTAAACCGTCTTTTTTTCAAAATTGGCTGATCAGTGCGCCTTAATATTTAAGTATATTAACATCCTAAAAGTACACTACAACTATACGAAGTCTCGTATTAAACTAAAATCCCGAGGTCGTAATGTCCCCTTGTTAGACAGAAGGCCTGATAACGGAAACGTCATACATTGTTACATCATCATTAGTCGACCAAATGTAGGGCTTATTATTGGTAGAAATAGGATTAACAATGGTCGACTAATGATGATGTAACAATGTTGTTTGTATCAACACCTCCTACAAAAGAAAGCCAAACAACTTAAACGTCATTCATTGTTATATCATCATATTTCGACCATTGTTAACTGCATTTCTGCCAATGATAAGCTTTAAATTTG
>JAHWFO010040648.1:1151571-1204316 GCA_023313115.1 Rhysida immarginata
ATTTCGCGCAAACTAAGGCTGGATAGACTCTAGCATCACCTCCTAAAAAGAAAGCCTGTGCACTGAAAATTCATACATTGTTACATCATCATAAAAAGACATTGTTAATCGTATTTCTACCAATAATAAGCACTAAATTATGACTTATTATCAGGTAACAAAGTATAAATTTTCAGTGTACAGGCTTTCTTTCTAGGAGGAGTTGGTTATAGGCCAGACGTCTGTCTGTCTGTTTGTTTGGATTCTCAAATCCAAAAGAATCTTAACCACCTTATTTTCGTGACTCGAGTTTCCAGAGATATTATTAATATTATATCAAGTAATTTATTTTATGAATAGTAGTGACCATGTATTATTAAAATTCTATTATAAAGGAATAGGTGCATGAGCAACTAGTC
Organism: Rhysida immarginata; assembly: GCA_023313115.1. Classification (NCBI taxonomy): domain Eukaryota; kingdom Metazoa; phylum Arthropoda; class Chilopoda; order Scolopendromorpha; family Scolopendridae; genus Rhysida; species Rhysida immarginata. The sequence continues at coordinate 1,151,970 of JAHWFO010040648.1, forward strand.
TATGCACACTTCTTGCAGTTGTTGTCACATGAACGAAAAACATCAACAGGGTAAACCCCAGAGGAGTTCTTCAAAAGAAATCCTTTTAAATGTTTCAAGCCGAAAGAAAGCTTGAACAGTTATGTTTTTCCGAGTCAAAAAAGAAGATGAATTTGACGGCCTTATTGAAGGGTAGGGCGAACATGAACAGTTTTCTGTCGGCGATTCTAGCATATCAGGATGGACAGAAAAGTAATATAGAAGAATTGCTATAATATTTTTTAACTTATTAAAGGCCCTTTTAAGGTCCACAATATAAAAATTATGAATCAAATCTTATAAAAATATCATATGAAAATAAAATGCTAAGTAATGCAGTTCACAGATCAATGGAAAGCTACGCAACAAGGTGAGAAGCCGGTATCGTTTTCTTTCCAAATGAAGTTAGGTCTCAGCAGACTGGAAAGCATAACTGGACGTTTCATTTTATTTGAACATTTATGTCTTCAAATACTTCTCCACATCGCCATTTTAGCCTCAGTCCAGTTATTTTTAGCATCTTCAATTCCTTCGTTAACACCCACTTACTCCATATATAACAACATCATCTCTATTCTTGGACATCCCTCAAACTATCCACAAAAAAGAACAAGTGAACATCTAATAACTGGACATCATGTTGAGCCAACTCATACATGAATATTTTATTTGGGCTACAATTTAGTTAACTCTATTTTCAACTGTTAATTTATTCCCTCTGTGCGAAAATATGATATACATTTCAGCAAAACAATGTTTTTGTATTGTAAATGTATACCATATTTTTGTACAGAAGGAATATACTCTTTTATTTACATTCCATGTTATCTATCTATAATCTATCTATATATATAAAGAAGGATGTTTGTGGGTCTGTGGGTGGGTCTGTGTGTACGTTTTTTATACAAATCTACAGTTTTATTCCGATCTTGATGAAATTTCGCATACATGACCTTCAAAGCATGAGGAAGGTCACTGTCTACTTCAGATTTCGAAAAAATAATAATTATTGATAAAAAAATCGATATTCATGGTTATGGCAAGGCATATTAATGAGAAATATCTCATGACCAACAATGCAAGGCAAAGTTGGTACAACAACAGGTATCAACAATGGTATCAGCAAGCAATTCACAAACACACTGCATGAACCAACAATATATATTTCATGACTAACAATGAAAGGCAAAGTTTGTGCAAGTGTAATTATCCCGGGCAACGCCGGGTACCTTTTCTAGTATTTTATATAAAGGACTTTCACAATTTAATTGTTTATATAATTTTTTCACAAACCTTTAAAAATTTTCTCAAACCTCACAACATCATATATAGTTAATTCTTCTGTTACGTGAGACATATTTCTATTCTACTCTTATTTCTGCGACTCTTATATTCAAAGTATTAAAAGCCATACGAAAGAATTACCTTATGGCTTAAATAATAATAATAATAATAATAATAATAATAATAATAATAATAATAATAATAATCAAAATTCATCCCCCCTCCATCCAGACATGTGGGTGTTTCAATATATATCACATCGCGTTTCCATTTAATTCTAATCGTCCGCCATTGGCTCTTCCGGGGGGCTTAGGACAAAAATGGAGAAGTCGCCGCTTAAATTTTGGAACAAATCCACCCAGGGTGGGCGACGCGAAAGCTAAAACTCGCCATCACCGTCCGCCGATCGATTTCAGGCGAATGAGCGGTCGACTCCTCTGACTCAACCCTTTCGGCCCACCGCGAGATAAGGAAGGGCGCAGAGGATGCTGGGTAAAGGGTGAAAGAGTGCTGGACCTCGGTTTTTTGTTACCGTATAAAAAAGGAACATATTAAGTGACAATGGTATCGACAAAACTTTTTTTTAAACTTAGAACACAGTAATATCATTCCACACGGATGCACACCGCGTTTAGTGGTCGAGTCCGTTTTCAAGAAAATTTTAAATTCGTGTATATCAAAGTAAGTAAAAGATTGCAATGTAAAAAAAAACTGAACAAAATAATGAACTCCCCTCTCCCCACTGTTATATGTACGATGAGTTATCGTCTTCTAAAAACGAACTGCTATGGAGTTGATTGAAATTCTGTACAGTGACATGTATATAAATCGAAGAAAGCACAGCATGAATATCATGATATTTTATAACCGACACTAATCTAAACACATACACGGTATATACATACGGGTCAATAAATTAGAAGCATGTGGGAAATTTTGAAAAATTTATTTTAATTATGTAAAACCATTTGAGGTAATGTGTACTTATCACTTTTTAAGGAGTTAGGCAAGTTCTAAGGACTTGGTCAGCATGGAGAAAAAGAAGGACTTAACTGATTTAGAAAAGTGGACTCATAATTAGTGCTTGTGTAACTGGAGCCAGGATTGAAACAACAAAGCAACTGATTGGATTCTCGAAAGGTGCGATATCCAGAGTATTCAAGCGTTGGTGAGAAAATGACCAGCTTTGCCTAGCTCAGTCTTTGATTTTGACAACTGTGACTCAAAGACAATCAATCATGAATGAGACCACCATCGCTTAAAATTGAGCATTTACTATCCAATAGTTGACAAATGATTTTAACCAAGGCTGTTTCCGATCCATATCTGCAAAAGCAAGGGTCGGAAATTGAAGCTGGTCCAAACCAGTTCCTTGATTTCTGCAAAGAATAGGAAAATTCCTCAAACTTTATTAATTTTCATCTAACTGAATATGACTTTCTCAAAGTACAGTATCTGTGCAAACGTATTTTCCAGTTCTCAAACACATTATGGAGGCCATCTTCTGATATCGCTTCTGAGCCTTTCAAGACCTCCACTAAATTCTGCGCGACTTCCTCTCACTTCATAAGGCTGTACGTTAAATCTAAGACAAATTTGGTGGCAAATACTCTATCCAAGCATATGCCATGCGTGGAGATAATCAGTTGACAACTTGGAAAGTGACGTCAATTGATACGTCATTCTTTACACATTGTCAATGTATTGACGTTGTAGAAAAAGTCTTTATAGCCTATTAACAAATATTATTTGAGGCTTTACAATACAACATGATGGAAACTGAATTTGACACGACTAATTTCCGTCTTTCTGAAATGTGCATAAGAGAGAATTTACATGTGTAGAATATTATACATATATTATGTATTATATAATATTACCTCCATGCCATGTAGAAGGAAAACGAGTTAACTACACTTTTTGTGAACCACTTTTATGCTGCTGCTACCACGTATTTTAAGAATTTTTTATCGTAAAGATAGCAGCTGCTCGAGTTTGCATCTGGAAAGATGACCTCTTGCCACTGTCCCTGCCTGAGAAATGTAACAAATAACTTTGCATACACAGTGATCCGTTCAAGCTTTAATCATAATATGCTGTCTCCTTATACAACAACTTATTCGTTCCTTTAATATTCTGAAGGTGAAGGTTAAACGTTCTTTCGTGATCAAGTGCTATAAACAGTCGAGTTACCGTGCTTTGATCATGACCGCTCTGGACATCCAACAACTTACTGACTAATCAATCTCGTGCGTTCACTTTATATGGATTCGATCAAATAGCTCCAGCGCATTAAGTGACTTAACAGCATTACATAGACTGATAATGGCATTTTTATAAAGACATATTATACATAAACAGTAAATTTCTACGTAGTAATAATGAAAAGTTTGAAGGATTAATTTCTTCAGTTAGTTGATTTTTTTTTCTGAATTTTCTTGAATTCATTTGATGGTTTAATGGTAAGAAGGATTTCCAGCTTTCGAATCGGATGCCTGCTCTGCCACTTGTTCTTCTTGAAGTCCATGAGGACACATCGCAACACCTTTACCGTTCAATGTCCCAGGATAGCTCGTTCGTCCCCTAGTTTAGGTCGCAGAATTTTCCTTTCCCTTCTCTAATAGTACTACAATCATTAAGTTCATGGACTGTTGCTTTTGTTGCACCATATGAAAATATTTTCATACACACGTTTACACATATCCACATCCTCCCTCAAAATAGTCGCCGTTGACCGCTATGCATGGTTGTCAATGTTAGAATAGCTGCTGAAAGCACATCTGAAAGGCATTGGCAGAAATATTCCGTAATCGATGATATGCGATATTAGGTGAGTATGGATGGTATGCCAAAATGACGAACTGGTGCTGTGGCAATTTCTCTTGGACAAGCACCTACCAATATACAATGAAGATGTTGTGTAGCAACAGCCAATTCTTGCTGCGCCATTTAATCATCTGAAAGGTTTCATTAGCTGATTTACTTAAATTTTGGCAGAACTTCACGTTCGCTCATTACTCAAACTGCCACAATCTCGAGTTCTGATACTCGCATTCAACCGTCCTTTAAAAGAGAGACCATAATTCTGTTTAACTGTACACATGCGAGAGGAATTTTTAAGATATCAATAAGTTACGCAATCAATGAGATGTAGCGTACACCAGTGACGCTATGCGCCGAGTCCACGAAGTTAATGGTAAATATCGATTTTTTTTAATCAATTTATCAATAATGACCCAGTTTTAATTGTAATTAGAATATAATCATTCAAATTTTTCTGTGTGGAGGGCGAAAAATCATTTTTAAGAAAACCATTCTTTGTGATGAGCATTGGTCATGAAGCAAATTTAAAATGAAGAGAATGCACATACGCTAGCTATTCTCTTCTAACACGTGCTCTGAAAAAATTCGCGAAAATTCGGCCACTGATCCCCTCCATTCCAAACGAAGAGAGAGCCAAAACAATCCAATTCAAAACATTTAAATCTCGCCGTTTTAAAATGCAAGGATTATTTCCAAGAAAAGCTTCACAGCAGTCGAAGAACATTCGTCCAAACTACCAGAGGCTTAAGCCACCACAAACAGCGAAAAGGTCTCGTCTTTCGGAGACAACTTCCCCTTCTGCGGTCGGACAGGGTGACCGGCCTCCCATTTTCCATTCGACCGTGGACGGCCTTTTCAAGGCATTTCAACGGGCGCCACCTAATCCGAGCCCTGATTGGTTTCCCTGGCAAAAGACATTGGCAACGGGGGGAGAAGAAAAGGAGATTTCTGTTGCCTATCTCGGCAAACCAATTAACTCGGCGGTCGCCGCACATAACATCCAGATTTCTCCTGTGGAAAGAAGGAACAGTGAAAAGAGGAAAGCAAGATGCCAAAAGAGGTCTTTTGTAATTAGACTCACCGTGCATAACACGAGGCGGGGGTGTTGGTGGGATTTTCACCCGTCGCTCATTCCCTCGCCCTCACGTGTCTTTGCAATGCGGCAACGGGGCAACCTAACGCTGGCTGCTGGTGCATTGTGTTTTCTGCACGCCATCCTGAGAAACGATCGATCGATGAAAATTGCAATGCAACCGACTAAAGTGAGCCAGCTCACTCCGACTTGTTTTCGCGTTTCAATCGTAATTGCAGGTAAGATATAGGACAGTTATCATTCGTGTGGTCAGGCAATATAAATCAATTTTTAATTAAACTGAAAGCTATTCACCACATATAACATTGTTATTATCTATAATGCGCTGCTTATTGCGCTAGTATATGGAATAAAAGCAATTATTCACGCCCCTTCAACATATCGGCTAAAAACATTTTTCACTAATACAAGCGCGAAAATAAATTTTAACCAACGCAACCTCGAGTTTCGTCCAAAAGACATCCGTGGCTTTCATGGTCATAGGTCTGGTCTACATGGTATGCAAATTGCTTACAAAAAATCTCAGAACATTGCTATTTTCCAGTGATTTAACATATCAAATTTTCATTGCATTTATTTTAAATCTATTCATTGTACACTTGGCCTTTTTACTTGTTATATACAGGGTGTTTCAAAATTATGTACAATAAATTTAGTGACATATTCTTCAGGTCAAAAGAAGACGAAAATGTTCTATAGCACTTTGTCTGGAAACGATTTATTTACGCGATACAGCCAACTAAACCCGTGGCTCCGAATTACAGGAATTGTTCAAAGTGCCCGCCACCAGCTCGCACGCACGCTTCGGCTCGTTGCATGAGCGACCGTCTGATGTCATGGAAGAGTTCGTCGCCAGCATTACGAACGGTTTGGCATGCATTTTCAATTCGTTGTCGCAGATCCATAATGTTAGGAACTTCTGTGCTGTAGACGATCGTTTTCACATGACCCCACAGAAAAAAGTCCAAGGAATTAAGGTCGGGTGATCTTGCAGGCCAGGCTACCGGTCCAGATCGACCTATCCACCGATTCGTGTATGCAGCATTAAGGTGTGCTCACACAACATGGCTGAAATGTGCTGGAGCGCCATCATGCATGAACCACATGTTATCAAAAGAGGAACATCTTCCAGTAATTCTGGCAAAGCATTCTGCAGAAACAAAAGATACGTTCGCCCAGACAATCGTGGCGGCAACACATAAGGGCCAATTAAGTTATTTCTGACAATTCCACACCAAATGTTCACGGAGAAACGCTCTTGATGCGCTCGAGCTCTGGTAACATGCGGGTTAGCATCTGCCCAATGGTGCTGGTTGTGAGAATTTACGATTCCTGTCCGGGTGAAGGTTGCTTCGTCCGTGAAAAGTATCTGGCTGAGACAACTAGGGTCTGCAGCATGACGACGTTGTATCCATTGGCAAAATCGTTGTCGGTGTGGATAGTCCGTTGGGTTCAGTGCCTGAACCAGTTGCAGGTGGTATGGATGCAAAAGCTGACGGTGAAGAATGCGCCAAACAGATGAGTGCGGAATGTGTACCATGGAAGAAATACGACGGGTGCTTGTCTGTGGTTCATCATGTATGATGTCAATTATCACATCCTCCTCATCCGGAGAATGTGCTACAGGCCCCCCTTGTCCTGTTTGACGGCCAAAGGAACCACGCTCCCTCAAATGTCTGTCGACAGATACAAATGTTCGGTTATTTGGCAAACGTCTATTCGGAAAGCGTTCTTGGTAGAGTCTTCTTGCTTCCACAGCATTTCCGTCCGCAAGACCATACATTAGGTGCATGTTAATGTATTCTGCACTGGAATACGTGTACATGACTTTTTTTTACGTAAATCGTAATGCGTATGTCAAAGCACGCAAACGTTCTGAAACAACCGTACACAACTAATGGAACTACCCTAAAGCAGGTTTAAATGGAACAAACCACTCAACCTAGTGTGGGGTCGAAACGCTGGAACTGCTAAAATATCGTCCGCTAACTACCGTGCTTCCCTACTGTATGATATTGGATTACTCGCAAACAAATCGTTTCCAGACAAAGTGCTATACAACATTTTCGTCTTCTTTTGACCTGAAGAATATGTCACTAAATTTATTGTACATAATTTTGAAACACCCTGTATATATATATACATTTTGCTGTTAGTGTGTATCAAATAAACTGATATTGAAATTAATTTATATTTGGCTAGCACTCCTTAGAAGTAAAAAATAAAGAATGTTCTATGAGGATTTATTACTCGCCATACTCCACAGCTTGGACTCGACTAGGTACTTTCAGCTAATCGCGCCGACGCCCTAAGCAATTGAGCCACTTCGGACATAAATGCATTACCTATCTACAGTATATCCTTTATGCTGATTAGAGCAGTTACCTAGTTCGCAGGTCAGGACTATCTTTCCTAATGAATATTCTATAAGGATTTATTACACCCATACCTCAGATGCTTAAATTACACTAGTCTACACACATTTTGTAACTAAGACCACACAGGCTTTCTTTTGGTAATAATTGCACTGTGGTAGTCGGTCACAGTTCCTGAGGATGAGATTATGCTGGAAACGTCGTCCGCTTATTAAAGATCCTACCTATTGCTATTCCTGAACCTTTTTTTCATTACTTGTCACCTAGCAATATAGATCAGAATGCAATTATTACCAAAGAAAGCCAGTCTTTATAAAAGAGGATGGGTGATCAGCACATCCAAGAGCGTCTACTATTTCAGAGGTTAACGCGATGTTTTTAATAGTTTTTATTGTAGGCAGATTGTAACGACAGCAAACTTGGGTTAGAGAATCCGCTTTTCTAGTTTGAAAGCTATGCAAATTATGCGATTATGGGAGTCATCCTGACTCAAGTAAAGTTACATTTGGTAGAAGAGGGCACTGCAGGATAAATGGTAACAATTGTGGCGTAAATAAATTGAGGCAGCAAAAGAACTAATACTTTTTACATAGTAGTTTTCACGGTGAACGGTAAGAATTACCCCGGCAATTTGCTTTTTGAAAGAAAAATGAGTCCTGAAATTTTAAAAGTCCAAACCTATCCTCAAACATGAGAGCGAAAATGCATCTAAACTATTTTTTCCTAAAATTCACAAGTTCTATAACGCAATTACCACTTTTAATTTCAAAACCAAAAAAATTCCTCACAGGAAGAAATTATGTGACAAGAAACCGTTCATAGTCGACGGTAAATATAAATTTCTATTTTTGTGTCGTATCCAACGAGCATTTCACGCTTTTAGCTGTGGGCGTGGTGCCATGTGTTTCGGGCTTTATACGCCTAAGCTGACAATCTGCCAATCAATTTTCATGGCACTGACCATAGGGCAGATTAAGGTTGACGGGGGAGGGGGGTCGCGAAGGCCACGTGCCCCGGTTCCCTTATAACGAGGGGGTCAATCTTGCCCTCGTGCTTGAGTTCCTTCCTCAAACAGCTTAATCTGGGCCCGTATTCACCAAATTTCATATAATCTGAAATCCTCAATTTTTTTCATAGATCTTCACTATATTTAACAGTTTAACCAGGAATTCTCGCTGTGTTATTAAATGATAATTGTATCACATGTTTAATTTTTAAAGCATTGTTTAAAAATATAATAGATTTTTCCCTATGATATCTCTTAGAACATAATTCGATATTATATATAAAATTATTTATTGCGACTACTGTTGGGGTTCTCACTATTGCCGTCATGTTAACAAACTTATTTTAAATTATTTTTTAAATAATTAATTAAAAGAATATTTTAGAAGAAGGGCTGTAACTGTTTTAAAATAATTTAAATTTGATTTTTTGTAGGTTTTTTAGGTTAACTACATTTAAATTTTGATGTGCTTAAGGATTAAATAAAATTATTGTAATTTAAATTCGTATATAAAAATCAAAAACAAATATATTGATCGCCGCTTAATGTGGTCACCTTGGGACCATGCTTAAGTGGCCACATTAACCGGTGGCTGTTTTAAGCGAGGTTACCAAAGGCACTTATATTTTTATCCAACAAGTTGAGCATGTGTTTATACTTACATATAGACAAGTTTGTTTGCTTAAAAAATCATTTATACAATTACAGTATCTTGTCAAAATAGTTTATTTAAAATATTGTCTAACTAATAATAAAGCCCGTCATACGACGGTGCCACAACAGGTGAATCTGCAAATTCGATTTTAATTATAAAATTTCGTTTGTGATAGGACTGTGATAATTGACAGGACTGCCAATAGTAAATATGTAGTGGTTACATCCACGTCCGACGTTGATTTTGATAGTCCTCTGATTGGTTTATTTATGCCCTCTCGTCTTAAACGTCAAGCCGCGAAGAATTCTGGGATTTGCTTGATTCATCATGAATTCGCCTTAAACATCAATCAGAGGGCGGACGTGTCTCTACCAAAATCAACATCGGACGTGGATGTAGCCACTACGTAGTACATAAGTCGCCGTCAATATGAAAGCGAGGCTGAAAATGTTTTCTTATTTAGTTTACAAACTTGATTATTCGTTATTTTCTGCCATCAGGCGCATGTCCTCAATGGTAATACTTAAGCGACTCAAACCCAGATGCTCTATGTCACCTAGGGCGACCTCTAGTTGTCTAGCCACCTAGTTCTAGGCAGACTCCTAATATTCTAGTCACCTAGTTCTAGGCCGACCTCTTGGTCTCTTATGTGATCACCGACATGGAAAATAGCAACTGTCTAGGAAGACAGTTGGCGGCATCCGTACATTTGGCCATACTGAAGTAACTGAGCCCTCTCAATGCGGAGAAGTAGCGGCTCAACACCTAAAGACTACTTTATAGTCATGCTGAACATTCTATCTAGCAGGGAAAAGCTTGCAAATCTCCCAGGATCTCATTTCGGCACTCTTTCGGTCATTACCGTAGACTCATGACCATAGATGAGAATGTGGACAAATATGGATTTGAAAACAGACAGCTTGGCTTTCTTTCCTAGCTCAAGTTTGTTACAAGGGATCACCACACTTCGCTGGTCAGACACAGCTTGTTTCTGATTTTATTCGAAAGCCCGGCGTACGACGGTTACCGCAACAGTGGAAACTGTAAGTTCGATTTTATTATAAAAAAGATCGATCTGTGACTGAACTGTGATAATTGACAGGACTGCGATAATTGACTGTTTGTCAATAGTAAAAAGCCGCTGTCAATATGAGATTGATACTAACACAATGTGTTCTGTTACAATGTGACAAAGGGTGAGGTCAAAACTCTCACGGTAAGAAGAATTAGCGTTTGGTCGAAGAGTTCGGTTTGGTCGGTCAGAAATCCCGGTGAGAAAACTGTGACGTCACTTAACGCGGTATAAAACGCCAATTAGGCTGCTATGCCTAACCAGTTAATCTAAAGACGGCCAGTCCGTGAAATTACGTCATCATTCTCTCACCGGTGAGGGTTTTTGACCACATCCAAAGTCACTACTGTCAATTTAACAGTTATAACCTAACACAAAAACACATTTACAAATAGTAGATGTAAACTTTGCTCTCCAGTGAAAATGCCTCATCGGTGTCTTTTTTACCTCCCTCATTGCTCAATTTTCTCGGCAGACTTTTGGGGGCATATTGCACGAGCAAAATATTTTAAAATTTAAAAAATAAATTAAACACATTTAATGAATATTATAAAATGAGAAAAATATAATGTTATTTGCTTTTGATTTTATGCGATTGGATTTTTTTTCTCTATTTTATGACTTTTCCTTTTTATTATATTTTTCAAATGAAAAATTATTTAACGAGTATCATAAAATGTAAAACTAATCTTTCTTACTTGTGATTTGAATTGTTAGTCAATTTCAACATTTTAATTAAAAAAATAAGAATCGTATACATGTAATGAATTTCGTAATTTAGAATAGCTAAATTAATTATTTAGGATATAATTTGAGTTATTTATTTATTTTTTGTGCTATTTTTGAATGTCAATAAAGTATGGAGTTAAACGTAACCAACGAGAAAGACAGGCCCTGGCGCGGAAAAATCAGCTGATCATCTTAGTGCTAGTAACAATGTAACCTCCATTGTTTCCAACAAACGAAAAATTGCTGATTGTTAAAATCCAAGATGGAAACAATGAAGGTTACATTGTTCCTTGCACTAAGATGATCAGCTGTTCTTTCCGCGCCAGGGCCTGTCTTTCTCGTTGGCCTCGGGACTTAAATCTATGACGACAACCTATTTTAGACATAGCCAACGAAAGAGACGAGCCGAGGCAACACCATCTAAAGAGAGGTGGTGTTGGCCGAGGCAACACCTCCTTGAAAGAAAGCCTCACAACCACGGTCTATAGATATACATGGTCATCGAGCTCCATTGTTAAAATGAAGCTGAAGTTTCTAGCTCCCAATAGGGCGGGAACTCTATTGAAAAGTGGCGCTGCGTGTACAATCGGCCCAAAAACGCCTGCAGCGCCGCCCTATCGACAGACAGAAACTTTACTTTAATTTTCAGTTTCAATGAAAAACCTCTATCGCAGGTCACGGTCGGCCCTGGTGCGATCTATGCGGCACCTGGCGCGATCTGTTTTCCTTAGCTTCTCGAAACAATGGAAAATGGCCGAAGCTCGATGACCATGAATATCTATAGACCGTGCTCACAACTGAAAAGTCATGCATTGTTACATCATCATAAGTCGACCAAATTTAGAGCTTATTATTGGTAGAAATCAATTAACAATAGCCGCTTTTGTGTGATGTAACAATGTATGACGTTTCTATGCGCGGACCTTCTGTCTAGGTGGTGTTGTGTTGGCCGAGGTAAATCGAGCAACAATCCACTCTTCATTGTTTCCATCTTGGATTTCAACAATCAGCGTTTTTTCGTTTGTTGGAAACAATGAAGGTTGTATTGTTGTTCGTCACTATGGAAACGGGCATGGAGCAGGAGGAGTTAGCATTTTATATATAAGAATATTATAATACTCTATTAACTGAATCATAGTTAAACAAGCCTAACGACATCATTTGACCTATTCTTGCGACTGAGAACAATGGCAAGTTCCAGACGCTAATGGGATCGGAAATTTTAGTTTAGTTTTTCCAAAGCTTAAATTTGATAAAAAAAAAGCATTAGGAAATATAAACCTTTTTCATTTGTTACTGAAAGCCATTTTAATCCACTATTAATATGAGTATAGAATCGTTTTATGTACTCATTTGTTATATTGCGAAAAAATAATTAATCGCAAATCTTTATTTATGAATTAGAACTAACAGTATATTCTGTGGACTGGGCGTGTCCAATTAAACTTCTAATTGTTACGCTTTATTAATTTTGATTTGCAACAATATGTAACAATTAAAAACGGAAAATTAACTGGATATGCCCCGTTCGTGTATCGAGACAGAGAGTCTATGATTATAAAAGCTTTAGATGGTTAAAAAGCTATGTATTTCTCTCATATGGAAAATATTTCTATTACAATAATATTATTAATCAGTATACTTCCTAGAAAATACAAAATACAATAGATGATATAGATCCTGTTAATCCTCATTCAGAATGACTGAGAAAATTTTTATTATGGAGAAAAAAAGACATAAAGGAAGGAATTATGCATTTTACTAGCTATTGAATAAACATTGATTATATGTGCTGAGCTAGCTATATTTTGTTATTCTTTTATTCAATTTTATTATTTAATAACTTGTAATAAAAACCGTGAAAACAACTTCTGATTTATCCAGACTATAATCGTAAATAATTATTAACTTTAATTCTAGCTCTATTTATAAGTCCAGTCCCTGAAAAAAAAAGTCCATTTTATTTTCTAAGGAAGACAAGTTGCAGTGTAATTGAGGTTGGTGGGCTTTGCAGTCGAGTTTATCTCGTCGGTGTTTTTCCCTCTCCTCTTGTCATCCCTTGCTTATTCATTTTGATTTTTCAAAGCTTCCCTCCATTCTCCTCCTCCTCCTCCATTCATCCTCATTTCTTCTCTCGATATTGCCTTTTTCGAAGAGAAGAGAACCGCGGAACAAAAGCGAAAAATATTTGTCGTGCTGAGCAACGGCGAAATGAAACATCCGTCGGTCGGACGGCGGCGGCGGCGACGAACCAATTGATCGGAGGAGGACTCCCAACGAACAAAAGCCAAGGGACCCCCAGCAACCGACAGATGGCCCCAACAAACCCACAGGACATAGAAGACACACACACAACCAAAAAAAAAAAGGAAAAAAGACACGAAAACAAAAAGAATCCTCCTCCCCCCCCCCCCCCCCCCCCCACCCATTCCCCCACAGCTCGCCCCCCCCCCCCCCCTACACCTCCCCGACATCGACTCAATCAAATATTTCCACGATGCGCTCAATTAAACTTTATTGCCTTCTGATTACACAAGGAGAGAAAATTTACAAACGAGATTGAAAGGAAATTGCAATTATAGAATTTTATTATGGCTGAGTAAAAAAAATTAAAAAAATAAATAAAAGCTTGATGAGACTTACGCAAATGCTTTCTAATACAGATCACCTGTGAAGAATGAAGGTCGTTTAATCGAAATTGCACTCTCTTATAATAGACTTCACTTCAGATGCCTTAATATTCAATTATCTATTCGCAATTATCCATTGAACCAACATTAACTTTTTAGCAAAAAGAAAAATGTAAATAACAGATTAATAAAAGAAACCATTTTATAAAATGAAAAACCGAAAATTTACCAAAGCCATCTACAGAAGTATCAGATTCATGATCAATAATTTAATCAAAATCACCTCATTAAAACAAAGTTTGCACAACTTCTATGTAAAATTTAATAATGACAATAGTGAACATAAAACCAATAATACAATAACTATTTAAAATTTAAACAGCAAAAATGTAATTCCAATTATCACATCAAAAAAAATCTGAAGATGAGTTCAGGTAAAAAGAAAAAAAAAACATTAATAGTTATGTTATGATTTCAACTTCGTTTATAATATGTACCATTGACTATTATATAAATTCGAATTTTTTATAAATAGACTTCGATACTATAAACGATTGAGATTTTAATCACTGACCAATGTGCATTAAGTAACATTAATCAATTTAACAGATGAGAGCCATATTGTTACAATGGACTGAAACAGGACTTATCTCATTGACAAATACTATTTGCATTTATTGTAGTATCCAATGAATTTGGGAAATCGGCCATTTTGTTGCCAATTGTTTATCGAAGTTTTTGATTTTGACTTCAGATTCGAAAAACAAGTAAAAATTATAATACACATACATGTCCTATCTATTCGAGAACATGGCTAAAATGGTGATAAAAGTTTGGTCAAAATTTTAAATCTGTGATATATAGATTGGTCAATCAAATGACGTTTAACACTAGTCCATCTATGCCTATTTCGGTCAATGAAATGACATTTCCGATATGATTTTGCATCAGATGGTCCGGAAATGTCATTTCATTGACCGGAATAGGCATTAGATGGACTTGTGTGAAACGCCATTTGATTGACCAATCAATATTTATATCATAGACTTAAAAATTTTAACTAAAATTTGACCGCCATTTTGACCATGTTCCCGAATAGTTAGGACACGTATGCCTATTATATTTTTTACTTACTTTTTGTCCTCTATCCGAATCTGAAGTCAAAATCAAAAAATTCGAAAAAAATTGCCAACGGAACGACCGATTTCGTAAAAATAGTATTGATGTTTTCACCTGGCTTGCACTTTTAACATCGTTCTGACGATGCAGTAGGCTACCACGGATTTCCAAATGGTTTAATTTATGTAATTCGTACATAAAATTCTGTTTTTCAGGATTTTTTCTCTCACACCTACTTAAATACCCTCACAATTTTATACACTATTCATCCATTCACAAACTTGTGCTTATTCATATGCATCCACTTCATATGTCGCTCAAACATGCTCATACATAATCTAATTCACTCACCCATATATGCTATCGAATACATTTATTCATTCATATTTTCACATTTAAATTCTGTGTAAACTTTTTATGTTCGTATTGATAGCTTGCGCATTCTCATCTGGTTTTCCAGTTTTTCTGATCTTTCACTCCCTCAAGATATTATATGTTGAGAGAATTTTCTTTTTCTTCTTACATTTAAGGAGAAACGTTTTCGATTACTTTTTGATCTTTCATCAGATTTTTCTTTTCTGTTGAAAATTTCTGGCATCTAATTTATAATTGTTTCAACTCTATTTACAATTTCGGTATTCTCAAAGGATTTATTTATTTTAATTTACTTAAATGATTTACTATCTACGGAGGGTTGATTCAGATAAAATGAGACGACTTTAAACGCCGCATATGACCTTGACTCGTCCACTATTCATGGGGATTAGCTCTGTATACACTTGTTGCTGTTATTTGGGACATTTCGTGCTGAAACATGGCTTCCAAAATCACAGCTTTTTGGGAAGGATATAGGTTTGGCCTTTCCGACGCTAACTTCAGTCTATCGTGCATTGTGGAATTATGCAAACGAAATGGTATTGTGGTATCCAAAGCTACTGTGGGTCGAATAATCAAAAAGAACAAATTGCGACCATCTAATGAACGTGAACGAGCAGAGAAGCAGACCCGAAACAAGCCCCAGCCAACACGCCCAGCTCAGGTGGTGCGAGAAATCCGGTCTGAAGTGCTGAAAGAAAATCCCCTCACACAGAGAAGTCTAGCCCAAAGGAAAGGTATTTCACAGGCAACAGTCTCTAGAATAATTCATGAAAATCTTGGGCTGGAGCGACGTCATAAAGCGCGCGGTCACAGACTGTCGGCCAGGCACGTGCAGGAACGATTCACCAACGCCAGAAAACTGTATGAAAACCATGTTGCAGGTGACTGATGGAAGTGGGTTGTCTCCTTGGATGAAGCTTGGGTGTATCTCGATGACACCAAAAAACCCAGGGCAATTTACTATCGCGAAGAGGGGGCAAGGCCAGGTCCGATTTTGTCCGGAGGTGCAAGGAAAAGTTTTCAAAGGGCTTCATGGTGGTTGCCGGATATTGCTCACGTGGACTGCTCACGATTCGTCGAGTTCCTGGAAACTGTAAAATTAGTGCAGCTTACTTCCAGTTTAATGTAATGGACCACATATATCGGCAGGATATCCCACGTCTGTACCCTGGTGAGCAATCAAAAGTTTGGATCCACATGGACAAGGCATCAAGACACAGCGCCAAGTCATCTGCGGCTTACTACAGGAAGATGGAACAGGAGACGAGCATACAAGTTATTCCCTTCTTTCATGTGCCTGTAAAATCTCCTGACGCATCACCGATGGATTTCTGTGGTTTTGGTCTCCTGAAACGACGGCTCGGAAGTCGCCGACCAAGAACCGATGATGGGCTATAGAAAGTGTGTCAGCAGGTGTGGAACGAACTTCCCATGAGGTCCCTCAAACTCAGCCTACTTCAGTGGAAATTACGGTGCCGGGCGATAGTCCAACAACGTGGTTCTCACATCGAACACAACCGATGGTGGCGCCATGGTATTACACCATCGTAATAGTCAAGGAACTGCAAAGTCGTCTCATTTTATCTGAATCAACCCTCCGTATATATTAAAACGCAAAGCACTTTTTAAGAGCAAAATCGGCACTTCTACGCATGCGCATTGATCATTGTTATCGTTGTTAATTGTTGTATGTAATTGTTGTTAATCTGATTGATAAAGACCACGGTCTATAGATATTCATGGTCATCGAGCTCCATTGTTAAAATGAAGCTAAAGTTTCTAGCTCCCGGTAGGGCGGGAACTCTATTGAAAAGTGGCGCTGCATGTACAATCTGCCCAACTGTGCCTGCAGCGCCTCCCTATCGGCAGACAGAAACTTTACTTTCGTATTCAGTTTCAATGAAAATCTCTATTGCAGGTTGCGGTCGGGAATAGTGCGATCTATGCGGCATCTGGCGCGATCTGTTTTCCTTAGCTTCTCGAAACAATGGAAAATGGCCGAAGGTCGATGACCATGAATATCTAAAGACCGTGATAAAGACTATACTATCTACAACAATATGACAAGCCAATAATAACCGATAATCCACTCTTACACTGAATAGATTGATTTAAACCTTTTTCTGTGAAACCACGCAGGTGTTTGCCGTCAAATTTTGACGGGTTCCATCTAGTTTAGTTAATTGTTATAAATCCTTTAATACCGAAATTGTAAATAGAATTGAAGCGATTAGAAATTAGATGTGAGAGAGTTTCAGGAGAAAAGGAAGACACCGATGATGGATCAAGTAATGATCCGAAAACCTTTATATATTATTATTAATCCAGGTTCATCCAGGGACCCAACTCGTCGGCCTCTGGCCATACAGGTCCTGGATGGACGCATTGGATTACATTGTTGTTTCTCTTCAGCTTTTTCCCATTTCCACATGGGGTCGCTGTGTTAATTTTTGATTTGGCAATGATTTTTTACGGCCGGATGCCCTTCCTGACGTCAACCTCACGAGAGGAAATGTTAAAAAAGAGACAAACACAAACATCCATGCCCTCGGCGGTATTCGAAACCGCGACTCGCTGGGTCCGAGAGCGGTAAGACCTGCGCCTTAACCCTCTCGGCCACCGAGCCGATAACGCATTGGATTACATTGAATGTTAAAAAAAAAAAATTATTTCTTCGAAATAAATTCATTCAAAAATCTGTATCATGTACATCAACAAAAAGACAGAAGTAAAACACATTGGGAAAAATTAAATAAAATACTACTTCAAAAATTTGAATAAATAAAAAAAAATAATAGAAACAGATACAACCTTTGATTAGATAATATATAATTTTTCAGCTTCTTATTAAAACAGACATAATTAGAGATATAGCACTGGTGAGTACAATAAAAACAAGCAGGATATGGCAATTGTTCTACACAGTGAGAGAATTAAATGGAAATTTATTTAACATGAAATTCGATAGCATTGGTAATGTAAACTGATAACTTTGAGATTTACGGATTTCAGCGGTATATTTAAACCAATTAAATATTAAATGGTATAGTTGGTAAGGCAAAGCATTAAAAAAAAATAGTGTCAAAAAATAGCATCTTGAGCCAGTGAAAGATTAGAAGAAGAGGAAAACGAGCAATATCCTGTGCCAGTGGACAGTAAAGAATACAGGAATTTGAACAATCAAAGCCTGTAAAATATCAACTTTATTGAGTTGTTTTGGTCCTATTTTATAATAGTGAGTGAATGCTGAATTTGTGACTTAATAGAATTTAAAATAATAATAATAATAATAATAATAATAATAATAATAATAATAATAATAATAATAACTTTCCCTCCCTCGCATTTGAGTCCCTTGGGCTTGGCCCTCTTTTGGGTCCGCCTCTGGGATTGGCTTCCGGACTTGATCCGAGTTTGGCTTCCCCAAATAATAATAATAATAATAATAATAATAATAATAATAATAATAATGTAACAGCATCGGGATAAAACCCCCGGAAATAAACCGGGTAGAAGTATCGAGTTGTCCACACAGGCAAGAGCCCAAAACGGGGTTGATGAGAAACATTTAAAAGAACTAAAGAAGAGAAAACAAAAAGACAAAACAAAGATTAAAAGATGATTCAAGGGTTAAAACAGCAGGAAAAGTCTGCTATGATCAAGAAAAAATATCAGTTGACTTATGATTATTATTATACGAATGAATTAATTTAAAAGCTGGATCAACGGTAGAAACCCTTGTCCGCAATTTACCGAGAAACACAAGAGATTGATTATTCCTATTACCACTGGGAACATGGAACCTATTAATTCCAGGGTACGCGGAGAAATTAGTTGCCTATTAATTATCTTTCTTAAAATTACACTATTAATAATATGTAAAAGATTAAAAGTATATGTGAGGGAGGTATTGTCAGTGAGATGTAAAGCACGACTAACAAAAGAACTTGGATTGGAGACACTCAAGTAACTGAGAATTCCAAAAAAAACAAAAAAAAAAACCCAGATCCATACGGCCTATATAATTTTGGACAAAATGATTGTTTTATACAATAATAATAAAGTATTTTCCTTTTTAAAGAAATTCGTAAGGCGTTTTATAATGCCGAGGCGTTTGCTGATTTCTGTCAACAGTTGTTGCAGGTGGTCAGTAAAAGTCAGTTTAGAATTGAACACAACTCCCATGTCTTTGATTCTATAATATCGCTGAATTTTATTATGTAACAAGCTATAATCATATATAACATTGACCACCTTCCTAGAATAGGTTAAACAAAAAGTTTTAGATACATTCAAAATAAGTCTGTTGTCACTAGCCCAGTGATAGACTGAAACCGCCGCCTGAGAGAGAAATGACAGTCTTCCCAATTGTGAATGGCAGAGAACAGTTTCAGGTCATCGGCGTAAAGAAGGAAGTTCACCCGGGTACTTTTAATAATAATAATAATAATAATAATATAGAATGTAATGAATAAATGCGGCTGTCATTCCTTAAAACGCATAACTAATTTCCGTTATTCGCATCGAGTTTTCAATCTAAAATATAAACTTCCGATAAAATAGCACCAAATAGCAAAAGGTGATCGAGAGCTTTCCTTGCAAATGAGAATCTTTCTCCATTTTTAAAAATTCTTTGTACGTGCAACATTTATTTTTTTCTCCTTTTTAAAACCATCAAAGCAGACATTAAAAGCAATTGGAGGGACAGTTGGGGGTGTCGGGTTGATTTAGTCGAGGTGGCACCTTTCATCTTCTTCTCTTGGCCCATTCAACTGAAGCGTCTCACGGGCAATTGTTTCAGGGCGAAAGGAGGAGGAGACATTAGTGGACAGTCGGTCGGTTCAGAGTGGGGGTGGGGGAAGGGGGAATGGACATTATTGTGGCCAGCGAACAAAAGCCGAACGAGCGAAAATGTCGACGACCATTCGGACGGAAAGAGCAAGAGCTACGGGGGTTCAGGGAAAAGGATCGTGCCACCGCACCTGGAGAGGAAGGGAAAAGGCCATCGAGAGCACACCTAGGCGAGTAAGGAAAGGTGGGGGTGGGGGTTAAAATAGACATAGTGTGGTGGATGAAGATGGTGGAGAGGGAGAAACGAGAGGAAAAGAGAACAACCAACAAACTACCTCGACTCGGTGTGTTTAGCCAATGCCGATGCCCCGGACGCGGCGCGGGGAAATTAATTGAAGCAACCTCTGACCGTGTTGGTGGCAGGCGCGCACCAATTACGAAACATTTTCCACCAATTACAGTTGTGGTCATTAGGGGATTACGGGGTCATTAATCAGAGCCTTCCGCTATCGCGCCCGTCTCCTTCGACGATACTGCGACACTCCCGACAGATGTTGCTCCCAGTCGAAGGGGGTTTGAAACACACAAATTGCTTCTTTTTCCTTACAAAAACCACAAATTCTGATGGGGGGAAAAACATAACCCACCCAAGAAAGCATAAAAAAATAAATAAAAACATTAAAAAAAATATTCATCAGAAAACGGGTGTTCACTATAACGAGTACGACCGCTTCAAAACCCTTTCCGTGCACCGAAAGCGAATTTTATTCGACAACAGCAGCGTGATTGGCAAACGTTTCTTTCCCTCCCTCTTGTCGCGAGCACCACCTGCCATTGGTTGCGGGCGGAACGTGACAGGTAGGGCTTTGACGGCCCCCTTTTTCCCTCCGCTCGGCTTGGCGGAAATAATTGCAAGTGACAGTGACGGCGTTCTCTCACCTGAGCGACCGTCTATTGTCGTGAGCGCACGCCTGTTATAGGCCCGTTAGGAAAAACAAATGGGGAAACTGGTGGAAAAAGGAGGAGGATGTTGGGCGCATTTTTTAACAAATTTGAATCCCCCCCCCCCCCCCACACACACATAAACACACCTTCCACCTCTCCGATTCAAAAAAATCACTCAAAGTCACACTACCGTATATCATTATACTAAAAAAATAAAAAAAAATGACGAACACATACACAATAGTGACTAAGTGATATAAACTTATACAATTTTATTGTATTTACTGCGGACCATAGTACCTGTTAAAATCTTATCAAATTAATGATAAAATGTGGGAGTTTATCCAAAAAGAAGTTATAAATCGACAACGAAATAGAATAAATATGAGGTGAAGTCAAAAGACGTTTTCAAATTTTTTTGCAAAGATAGTGCAAAAACACATTTGTTATTTCGGCACCGTACCAATTATTTTTCGACATAATTATTAGCAAAGTTATTCAAGCATTTGTCATAGAGTAAACTTAGATCTTTCGTTCCCTGACGATAGAAAACTGTGTCCTGCTCATTAAGCCATTTCACTACTTCGTCTTTCATTTCGTCTGCAATGGAAAATCGTCTGCCCCGTATATGTCTCTTCATTTTGCCAAACATGAAAGTTCGAAGGTGCCAAATACGTGCTGTACCAACACCATCTATACGTCCGTCTCGGTAAGAATGAACTAAATCGAAATGCGCTTGTGTTAGTTTTACCGTTTCCAATTCACCCTAAGAAATATAGCTTTTCCCTTCGGGTGTTTAGTTTGTAAAAAAAAACAAAAAAAAAAACATGAAAGTACTACCTGAATGCTATTCAAATGTAACCTGTTATATTTGTAACATGTCCTGGTGCACTTTAAAAGCATAATTCTGTTATTTCGATTTTTTCACAAGTAAATCTTAAACCGTAGAGGTTACTAATTCGATGACAGCAGCGTCATCTCTTGATGAGATATATATGATAAATAAAAAAAAATCTGAATTTATGTGGATTTTATTTGTTACAAAAAATTTTTGTGCCCTTTTCCATTAGTGGGAGGTTTCAAATACAAGCTCCAAGCATATGCCTTAGAATAGTTTGAGTTTCTTTTTCAACGCGGAATGGTACCAGCTTGACAATGCGCGCTTCGTTTTTAGATCATGCTTACCGGGACGAAGGTATAGATGGTGTTGGTACAGCACGTATTTGGCACCTTCGAACTTTCATGTTTGGCAAAATGAAGAGACATTTACGGGGCAGACGATTTTCCAGTGTAGACGAAATGAAAGACGAAGTAGTGAAATGGCTTAATGAGCAGGACACAGTTTTCTATCGTCAGGGGTTTTCTAGCAAGACCAGACTTTAGATAAAGGCCTGCGCACTGTGACTTATCACACTTCTGACGTCATCAAAGGAAGGCAATCATAAATAAACTAATATCTATTTTTAACTAACAAGGGAACCCCACATAGCCTTTTTTTTTTTTGCGCGCAAGCACAACTTTGAAACGATAGTGTTGCGCGGTAGCGAAGCGCTCCGGAAGTGCAGAGTTCAACAATCATGGCGGTAATAAAGGAAGCAAAACCGTTAGCGGCGATCGCCAAAGAATTGCAGTTAGAGCACTGTTATTAACAAAGATATGAAATGAGTAGATCGCTTATGTGGCCGCCATCTTTGGGGCAATTTGAAGGCGGCGAAAAGTGGAACTAATCTCTATTGTTAGTGTAGGCGCCATTACTGTGGTTGACAGAACAACATCGCCAGCCAAAGCGCCTTAAATTTATATCCGCTTTGTCGCCAGCTGAGAAAGCACCCCCACCCCCACCAACATCGTGCTTGCGGTCTGAAATTTCTTAAGCGACCCCTCCCAAATTTAGATGCTTTTTAATAAATGCGGTATATAATTTCATAAATACCTCTAAACAATCATTCTGGTATCACTGAAACGATGGTAACATGGTTGAATATCGACTTCTTTTATGTATCAACAACCACGATATAAAAGATGACCAGGATTTTTACATGAGAAAAACATTTTAAGACGCAGAAAGATAAAAACACATCTGTGAAAGGTCAGTGGTGAACCTTTAATATATCTATTACTATAATTTAAAGCTGGACAAGAAATCGGCATTGAGTTTTACCGTGTTTGTCTACGCAAACTTCAAACGTAAACATACGATGAAGGCCATTTTTTTGCCAACCAAAGCAATGGCCGACAGGCTTTCAAATGGGGACGCGTTGGTGGCGCTGAAAGCAGCTCATGAGCGATCTAATCATTTCATATCGTTGGTTATTAAGCATAAAACCTTAATTTTGCTGTACATTATTCGTCTCGAAATAATTTATAAGATGAGGTAAGCATCCATGAATACTATTTTTATTGAAAATTATAAAGCACCGCGATATATACCCCCTCATCAACGCAACGTATTACTCGACGTTGCACATGAAGCCAGCCCTGTGTTTGATTACCGAATTACTTAATAAAATGAAATAATAAATTAAGGAAATGGTTATTAATTACTATACACATTTTTTACCGGAAGGCAATTAGCGAATTGTAATAATCTATTTTTAAAAACTAAGTTTGTTTAGAAACTTGAGAATCCATTCAATTGCCGTCTGCTGCTGTCTACTTCCATTGATTTCATATGAAATGGATTCGTACTTTTTGCTGAGTAGTGGAAGAAGGAAGTTCCGTTAAGCGCATTAATACACTCAGCCCGCTTTAACAATGGAGTCCTTGTATGGCTATGTGTGCTCAAATTTTTCGTTTTCGCGGTCTATTTTGAAAGAAACAAAATTTCGCAAGCATCTATAGTAGCTTCAGATCAGTAACATAATTCAATTTGGTGGAAATCTGTGACATACATGTTCGAGGGATTCCCTTGTAAGTTCCGGTTTAGAAATTTTAAACATCCATGCAGACGAAGTCACGGGCAGCAGCTAGTTTTATCATAAATTTATCAGTTGAATTTTAGATATTTTGAGCCGTTAATATTTTTTCAAACTTTCATTGGTTAATTTAAAATTTCTGACAATAATGTAGTTTAAAAATAAATTTACGAATAAAATTTATAAATTTAACCTAACAGTAACAGCGGATGTTCTTCAAATTAGAAATCTCTGTTCATATCTTCAAAATATGACTCTTGAATTATTTGATATGTCAGAATATCCCAAAGTTAAATTATCCAAACAAGTATCATGTTAAGTTGAAGCTTTCGTATTGAATGTTTAAAATATCATTATTGGCTTATAAATATTTAAACTGGCAAATTTAAGATACTTTTATTAAATAAAAAAAATTGAAGGTGATTTGAAAAGTTTTGTTAATTTATTAATTTGGTTGAAATTGGTTATATTCATTAAAATAATAATAAATCTCAGAAGTTACAATGCACGACTTATTTTTAATAATGAAATATTACTTTAGGTAAATTAAGTGTTGAGTTAAAATATCTGAAATTGTAAATTAATGTTAATTCGATTATCCTATCCATGATCCTATCAGCCTATGTGGGACATCAGCTAAGGGCTACTTGCAATACTCTTCAGTAAAACACGATTTCCAGTTTTCTTTTGATGATGTAAGAAGTAAAGCAGGCCTTCTTCTAGATGGTGATACCATGCGTATTGTACGAGGTCCATATAAGGCGGTACGAGATAATTTTATTTTTCTTTACTAATACCGAGATTCTTATGTACGAGTGTACGAATTAACCTGATTTGTATGTACTAGGTTACTTATAACGCGGTTTCCATATAACGTGGTACGAAGGAGTCGCGTTACAGGAGGGTTGAGTGTATATATTATCTACCAACAAATAATTAGGCAACTACACAAAATGTTTGTCTGGGATTTTAGAACTGTCAAAGCCTAGTGACGCCACCACTTGCGGCTATAACAGCATACACCCACTGAGGAGTGCTGGGAACTAAGTTGTGGAGGACTCCATTGGAATTTTTCCTCCATTCCTTTTGCAAATTCTCATAAAACAGGTGGATAATGGAAGTTGGCCGCTGTTCCCGAGACCTTATCCGCCTTGCTCGATGGGATTATTTTTTTCAGTACGTTTGCATCATTCGCAAATTTATGTAAAAATTCTCAATTGTACTACATTCAATTCTTTACAAACAGGATTATTTTAAGGCTTACAGCTTTTTAGAAACTATTTAAAAAATTTCTTAAGATTAGTTTTGTCAAAAATCTTTTTTTCAAGTTGAAATTTCGCGCCAAAACGTACGAAAAAATCTCAAATGAAGAAATAAAATTCCTTCTATAACGTATTTTTATATTACGATTGAAAGCGTACAAACGCATCAAAAAGTAAAATGTGAAAAACACAATTTTTCATTTTCTGGTGCGAAGGAGTGAGAAGGGGCTATAAACTACCTGAAACATATTTTATTGCATCAGAATGATCATGCAAAACTTTCAAAACTTTCGGCTTGGGGCAATTTTAACAGGCTTATCACTGTAGAGCCTTTATTTTTGATATACCCTTTTTAAACTTTATAAATTAATTTTATAAATTCATTCATTTTTTGGTAGATTATGTTATTCATGCATAAATAGTTTATGAATCTTACAATTAGTAACTGAATTGTAAAATTTAAAGAGTCGGAATTGGATTGGAATTTGAGTAATAAAAACTTTAGGAACGTTCCATATAAGTTGAGATAAATAGATTGTTTGTTTAATATTTCAATAAGTAGTTGTTTTAAATATGTTACATAGAATTGTTTTATTTTCATAGGATTTTAATCAAAATAGAATCTTCCTCAGTTTATGAATTTTTATTATTACCTCTGACTCGCGTTATTAACCTGTCACCGTCTACGTAATCAAATGCAAAATCCAACGACTCTATAAACCAAGTAATCCAATTCAAAATTGCTTTGTTCTCTTGGCATCTGTTCATAAACATAACGAACAGATGTTAATAAGTTCGTGTCTCAGCCATATGGCGCGCCGAGTTCGTTCCCAATTGCGCCACCAGTGCAGCAAGTGAATAGCGCGAACACCTTCTCCCAAGCGCCCCAAGATGTTTGTCATTCACAGTTTCTTTATTCAAACAAAGTCTTTCCAAAGGACGCCGACTAGAAGAGGGAACGGAAGTGGAGCAACTCTGAAGAGGATAGTTCTTTCTGGGAGGTGGAGTTCGCGAGCGTCGCTCTCCGGGTCCTTTGGTGCACGCAAAACACTCTTCAGCACAAAATAAAGTCATCCTGGGTAACACTTGCCCTTCTCCACAACCGCATAACTTTGAATAAACGATTCTGTCACTCAAAGGCCACCATTCTACTCCTCTTCTCCTTTCATCTAGAAAGCATTCATCTAAAATTAGCTACAGCAATGAAGAAGAAGAATCACCAAGAAGACTCAATTTTATTAATAACACTTAGTATACAACGACTATATTTTTCATATATTCGGTATAAGAAAACTCAAGTGACAGTGTAATAAATCATGCTAGTCAATGAATTAGAAACATCTGTGGCACGTATGTAAATTTGTATTAATTCACTTTTATGAAAAATTATTCACCTGATTCAAGCTTTTACTTTAGTTGAGCGAGTCTAATCACAGAACTTGATCTGTATGGAGAAAAAGAAGAACCTAACTGATTTCATTATTGGTGCTCATATAGCTGAAAGCACGATTGAAACAACGAAGTAGCTCACTGGATTCTCGATATCCAGAGTATTCAACAATTGAAAAAATGATCCACAATGGTTATTTAATTATTGAAAAAATGATCCTAAAAATGATAAGTGTGTCTCAAAGACACTTAATCATGAGCGAGCACTTATACGGAGACACAGGGCATCCACTTTGAAACAATTAAACGATTTTAACCAAGGTTATTCCCGACCAGTCTCTGGCAGAACCTTGCGCCGGGAATTAAAGCGGTTCCAAATCGTCAAACGGAAAACCCTGATTTCTACAAAAAAATATGAAAGTGCTGCAGGAAAATCTCTCTCCCTCTCTCAAGAAGGATTAATTTGAGGTTAATGGGGTTGACCTGTGCGAATATACAATACTGCTATTTCAAATTATCTTTTTATTTCTTTTTTATTACCTCAACTTAGCACTCTTGATTTTTGGGCGTTTTTTTCATTTCAAATTAGAACCCGGTATGGGCCTTCTGGACTATTTGGGGAATACTTATCGACAGCGCTAGACTTACATAAGCAAACTAAGCACGTGTTTAGGGCCCCGTTAGACTAAGCATATGAATAGGGGCCCCCGAATCATCAGAAAAACAGGATTTATACTGCATACAGTGCTTAGGGCCATTATAGGTACTAGTCCGGCCCTGCTTATCGACTGTTCGCTAGCTGTTTTCTCGATTTCATCCCACTGTCGAATTGTTACAAATTATTAAAATGTATTAATAAGTAATCTCTATTTTAACAAGACATGCAAATCTTACAAAACCTATATAAATCTTATTAAATGTTATTCCTACGCGAGTTTATAGAAGTGGGGGGGGGACCCTTCATCATAAATAAATTTTGAAAATATCTTCAGTCGACTAAATACCTGGAATTGTTCAATAATTCTACAAAATAGATAACATTTGATAAGATACGCTGATGCCAAGAAATAATCTGCTTGTTGAAACACTTCCTATAGACACTTTCCTGTATGGCCATCAACACTTTCTGCAAATTTGTTTTATGGCTTCACTGGATTTAAAAGCCCCCGAATAAGTAATTTGTGTTTGGGGAACAGGAAAAATATCACAGATATACAGTGCTTAGTCGATGACATGCTTTTTTAGTTTTGGTCAAAAAAATTCGCGTACACGGTTCAATGTGTGGACAGCGTGTTATTGTGGTTCAAAACTCAAGAATTGTTCTTCCACAAATCTGACCTTTTCGAACGCTTCAACACAAGAAATTTCATTGGCAACACAAAAAGGAGACAAATTTCATCAGCCTCTTCCAGCATTCACTGCATCAAATGTTTCGTCTTTCTTTAGAGATCAATGAGTCGCTCCAATGCGCCCGAAGTGATCGTCCGACGCGTGTTTTCGCTAAAGAACTTTGTTGTTTGGCAGTGTATTCGGAGACTTCACAGATTATTAAAAAATTAGGATAATGCAAATCGCGATTATTTATTTAATTTTTTTTTGTTTTGCATTGGTGACTGGTGGTAAGTTATATTAAAATATTGCTATAAACGGAAAGTAAAGTAAAATTTAAAAATACATGTTTCAGCGTTTTGAAATAGCTTTATTTTGAAAGTATTTGTATATTATTACTTTTATAAAAATATATGCAAAAAATCCTCCCTCCCCCCACCACCGGCCCAATTTTTGAATTGAAATATCTGTTACAATTGGGAACATTGGTGCCGTCTTACAGCAAAAAAAAAAAAAAAAAAAATTCCTACCTTTACGCGTGCATTTTAAATGAAAAATCCGCAGTATTTATTTCACTGAATATATAAGGTTATCATTTTATTATAATTACGCCAGTTTCTTCTAACTTGCATTGAGTTCAATGTAAACTTAAAAAGTTATTCAGAAGAATATCGTTTTACGAAAGAGCATATCAAATGATGCAGGCACCACCCAATTGTCGAAGAAGAGTTTTTGTTTTTTTTTCATTAAATCGATTCTTAACTGTCTATAAGAGCGTGAAGAAAGATGGGCAAACCTATTTTAAGGAAAAATAAACTAAAAGGTTATAAAGAATGTACATTTGCAGCGTCTTTGTATTTTTATACGGAAGCACACGACGACGTTGACCGACGGAGGGCAGGGATTCTTCGCTGCGGAGCACGAGAGCCGGGCGGAGCGGTTCAACCCCCGGGGCGACTCCGCCAGACCGACAGACGGAAATGAAATCGACTTCATTTTTCGCCTCCGAATGGGAGGATGCGATTCTGAGGGAAAAGGTAATGGAAAGTGAGGGAGCCAAGCAGGTAGAGAGAGAAGGAAATGACGAAGGAGAGAGAGAGAGAGGAGAAGGGGAGGTTATGAAAAAGAGAGCGCGGTGGAAGAGGAAGCCACTAAATCCCGGGCACTGGAAAAGCACAGCCTGTTTGATTGAGCAGCAAACCGCTTTTCTCGTTTCAAGTCATCTGTTATCGCTCATCTTTTCTATCGAGGATGAGAGCATGCGATGCCCGAGGAACAACATCGCTGACGGACTCGCACATACACAAAGAGAGAGAGAGAGAGAGAGAGAGAGAGAGACTCGCGCATGCAGCTAAGATGAGCCCACACCGAGACAGACAGGAAAAATATTTGTTTCTTTTGAATATGAAAAATAGATATTTCCCCCTTTCTTCGTGGCTCAATCCTTCAATCGAGCTCATCCTTCTCCCTTCGCCATTCATTGCTACTGCTACTACTACTCCATTTTTTCTCCTCCTCCTTCCTTCGGATTTCTTTTTCACTTAGACCTATTCTCTTGAATAAAATTCATTTATTCCGTCTCCAAGCGGAAAAGAAGAAGAAGAGGAGGAAAACTAGAAAATTCTCGACGAAGAGCGTGAGTGAGTGAGTGAGTGAGTGAGAGGAGAGAGAGAGAGAGAGAGAGAGAGAGAGAGAAAGAGATAAAAATGACTAAACTGTTCTCTCGGTTGCTTTGTAATGGATGAGGCTTGTCTCCTTGTCAATGCACTGAATAAATTACCTATCTCCATTTTCACGAATGATTTCCTTCTTTTTTTCCCTTTCCCAAGGAGATGGAGTGAAGCAAAGGAACAGTGGGAGGGAGAAGAAAAAAAACTCTCTATATATCCATATCAAAACGCAAAACCTTTTCCATTTCCATATCAATTCCATTCACCCGCATAGTCCATGCATAATTCCAGCCGAGTGTTTTTACATACCATTTGGATTATTAAAAACTTTTTTTTCGTCTCCGATCCATTTTTCCCTGTTGTGTGGTCATCTCGACAATTTTTCTTCAGGGGGACATTCCTTCCTTTCCCCGCAGGATTGTTATATTTTGGTGTTTTCTACCCCTTCAAGTTTCCTGTAGCAATGAAAAAAAAAATCATTTTTTAAATGTTGACTAATTTTAGCTGAAACGAAAAGAAACTTTATGCAAAGCATAAATCGTACCTGAGAACAATTAGGCTTATTATCAATTATGCAATAACATCAACATTTGCTTCTCAACTTTAGCACGAGGTAAATTAAGTAAATATAAATGGACAAAATTGAAAATTGAGATTGAAAGTTAGTTGGTTTAAATTTAAAATTTAATTGCTGGTGGAATTTCACTGCCATCAAGCTGTAACAAACTAATTTTTTTAATTGTCTGTACACAAGTCTGCGATGGTTTTATTGTCAAGAAATTTTTTTACTAATTTCAACTAACCTGCACCTTAGTGATATCGGCCATCAAACCGGCTACTGTTAATTATAGAACAGTAATACAGCAGTACAGATAAGTTAAAAAATTTGGTTACTTTGCCATTTCCCAATTTATGTATGTAGTATAGAATATGTTACACCGAATCCAGTCTGACCGCAATAAGTGAATTCAAGGAGTGTATTAATGCGTTCACTTGCTAAGCTAGGAAATGGTATAGATAGATTCCATGGTATTGTTGCAGCCTGAAGCCAATAAAACTGTTTAAACAGTGCTTTAAATTGAGTATGTTAATTAGGTGCTTTCTCACTGATGAAAGAGGCTTTGATCTCGAACTATACATTTCAGTTTATTTTGTATCTACACTTTGTGCAACTAAAGTTTGACTGGAGTATCCAATGAAAGCAAAATTAACAATGTCTAACAATTGAAATTCGGAATTTAACTGGATACGCCCAGTCAAACATTCGTTGGACAGAGCAACACCACTTAAACGAGAAGGCCTGTTCACGAAATTTAGGGCTTCTTGTTATTGTTATTAATTATTATTTTTTGCTATTTATCGTTACATCATCATAAGAAAGTCAAATTTAAGGTTTCTTATTGGTAGAAGTATGATTATCAATGGATTATTCTAGATGATGTAACAATAAATAACAATTTCGTGAACAGGCCTTCTTGTTTAGGTAGTGTTGGACAGAGTATAGTCAGAGGATACTATAAATGGATATTACACAAATACAATAAATGATGACGTCCTATGGAGAAAAATAGATAGTGGTCACGTGATTTTGCCCGAAGCTACCGCTAGGTGCGCTACAATCAATGAATAAATTATCATATTCAATAAAAAACCAAGAGATGTCCACTTTCCACATCATAAAAAAGTATATCATATCCTTTTCGAAATTTTCATACAGAATGCCTTATTAAAAATCAAAATACACCTAAAAGCTAATGTTTCTGAATAGCGCATCTGGCGGCAGCCTGGGGCATTGCTACAATCGATAACGTCAAAAATATAAGCCATCCAGTTTCCACTACTTTAACATTAATTGTCGCATCTGTGAATAAGTAATCTATGGTATAGCTGTCTACAGTTTCTAGCTCTCGTTATTATATTTGTGGTTTTGTGGTTTTATAAGAAAGCTGCTTGTCACTCGAAACAATGCATCTATAATTAAAAAAAACTCTCGCTGAGATATGTTTGTATGTGTGTGCGTGTGTGTGTGTGTGTGTGTGTATGTGCATGTGTGTGTGTGCGTGCGTGCGTGTTTAAGTGTGGAGATGTGGGTGCGCGCAGAATATTCTGACTCAGAAATGACTTGGTTCAACAATAATCGTAATTCACTTTGAATTAATGACAATACTAACAATATTTACAGCACTGTTAAAGTTAAATAAAAGGGTCATAATTTTTCGAAGAATTACAGTATTTAGTTTTCAGTTATTCCCAATATTTGAATACACAAATTTACTGGAGTAGTAATTTATCAGCGGGTGGATGGTGAGTTATTCAAATAAACAAGAAAATTTTTTTTTTTTAGATTGAACTAGTTTCTTAAATAAGATTATCTAAAAGAAACACCGATTTTAGATGTCATCATGAAATCTTCATTAAAAATCAGCTTCCACTAAAATTTTAAATAATTAGAGATAACAGTCATCATTAACTAAACTGAGAATTGCAATAAGGCATTCTGATGAAACCAGGGCCCTAGCTAAATTATAATCGCAACATTCACAGACGCTAACGAATTCCAATTTATTTTCCAAATTATTTATTACAATAATCTCAAATATCCGAGCAATCACTTCTTGCTCATCAGTAGACACTATATTAGAAGAATTTTTCTCCAAAATATTGATTAAAAATTAAATATTCCAAGCAAGTAACGACGAGCATGATAGAAGGCAAAAGGTAAGGCGCCAGTACTTCCATCCACACCGCTGCCATATTTTTGCTTTTTTTATCTTCATGTAAGAAAAATAAAAATAAGAAAAGGAATTACCCCCCTAAAAGTGCGCCTTCCATCATCTCCCATGGAGCAAAGGGGTTAAGAGAAGGTCCCAGGCGGAGACGATGGGCTCAACCCCTGCAACCCTATCGTTGTGGGAGGGCACATTTCCTGCGGTTTCAGGGGGAGGAGGGAAGCTGTTTCATCCGTCTCTCATCAAACGCA
This sequence comes from Rhysida immarginata, assembly GCA_023313115.1. Taxonomy (NCBI): domain Eukaryota; kingdom Metazoa; phylum Arthropoda; class Chilopoda; order Scolopendromorpha; family Scolopendridae; genus Rhysida; species Rhysida immarginata. The sequence goes on from JAHWFO010040648.1 coordinate 1,184,433, forward strand.
TTGTGCTCCTTAATTCGACTATTTCCATATGAAAGCGTCGGGTGGCATTTCCATGACAAAAGTGGGAAAATAATGAAATGAACAGCCAGCGAACCCCACTCCCCAGTCTCCTCCACTCCAGCAATAGGGGCTCCCGGATGGCTCCTCCTGCACCGCCGAGAGACTGCCTCATAACGGAAATGATGACCACGACTCCGGAGATAGACGGCATTGTTTGCACGTGTTGCCATAGTGATATGCAAATAGGAATATTCAACAATTAACAAAAGCCGCTAAAAGGAGAGACACCACAAAAAAGAGAGAGGCAGAACGAAGGGAACCAGCCGATGACATCATCGACACCAAAGGCTCTTGACAGAGAAACAGTCACAGCCATCACACGATTCGTTCTGGCCTCTCTCTCTCTCTCTCTCTCTCCCATCCCTGTTGTCCGTCTCATTTTCATTGTTCTCGTCCCTTCTCTGATTTTCGTCTCCGCTTACAGTTCCCCCCCAAAATTTTAGCCCCCCCCCCCCACCCTCTTCCACAGTTACTTTTTTGGTCCTGTCACGAATCATCTATCTCATGTATGAGCATTTCATCAAGAGAAAAGTGCGTTCGAAAATACAGTCACAATTAAGCAAACAAAGAGCATTAATCAACTGAGTTATTAATTCTTTAGAATAGACCCTCTCATGTCAACACCTCATTCCATGTTCACCAACAAATGTTTCCAAATTTTAAATATTTAATTTACAACAAATATTAGTACTACTCACTTATAATAAAGAATATCGGGAATAAACAAGCTATTCCTCAAAATGCTTGTCATTCATAAATTCTATTTTAAACACTTTAAACAAACGATTCTTAAATTTTCTATCATTACAGACCAGACTCGAAAGGATTGCCTTATATAGAATGAGGATTATACTCTATTCGCCGGATTGTCGAGAACATCATCATCATAGCCATCATCATCATCCTAAAAGGTACTCGAATGACTTCAAAGGACGTGAAGAGCTTGGATATGTTCCTATCATTTAGTCCCCGTAACCCTAATTAAGACCCTTACTTTAAACGTTCCAAATAGCTTCCTCTAAGGTTCTATTATTAAGAGCTTTAGCCAGAAGCTACTATTAAGAATGCACGCTTGGTCTATATTTTTATCCCGCCAATAGTCCGCCGTTTGCACAATAACTTGAAAACGGGTTAACATTTTTTCAAATTGTGTTTTCGAAATATCATCATAAAGGTCTTAGCGCGTATGTATTAACTTTTCAGGCATTTTTGTGGACCCCTGCGCATGCTCAGCAGTGACCATTAAGAATATCAAGGTCCACGAAAAAGCCTGAAAAGTTGATACGGCCGAGCTAAGACATTAATGGTCATATTTCTGAAAACAGAAATTGAAAAAGTTAACCCGTTTGCAAGTTATCGTGAAGAAGGCGGACAGCCGGACGAATAAACATACAGACCAAGCGTGCATTCTTAAGAGTAGCTTTTTGCTAAAGCTCCTAATAAAAAAATTACTTCCTGTTTATTTTTAGGCACTGTTGACGCGAACACGCGCACGCGACGATCACTTTGTCGAGGCACGGTTGCTCAACTGCTCATGATTTTCTGAGTCTCAGCTAAAGGAACTTCTTGGAATGTTTGCAAGATTTTGTTAGTATATCCTCTCAGCTCTTCTTTAACACTTTGGCAATAGGTGGTAAATGAAGAAACTCGTTAGGGGGGGGGGGGGACTAAAAATTTTGGCGTCGACTACAAAGGTCATTTTGCGCCTTTTACACAAGTTATAACAGTACGCAGCCCGGGACAAACACGAACATCCATGCCCACGGCGGGATTCGAACCCGCGGCCAGGCGGACTCGAGAACTAGAAAGCCTACGCCCTAGCCCTCTCGGCCACCTGGCCGGCGAAACTCGTTAGGAAAACTCATTACAGTAGGCTCCTGATTGGTAAATAAAATTCTCCGAGTAATCCGGAATACAGAAGAAAAATTCGAAAATATAACTTAAATGTATATTTATTTACCAAAGTATTAATAAATAAAATCTTGTAAACATTCCAAGGAGGAGCTTCAGCAGTGGAGCAGAAATACATTTATTAAAAAGAAATTAATCCCCCCTCCTCCCGAGTAGGGTAAGGCAAGTAGCAGATCCTGCGGTCATCTATTTTTATCCTTTTATTTACACTTTTTAACCTCTCCCGAAGTTTTTTAATCAAAAAATTGATTTTTCTCGAACGTAATATGCAGAAAATGTAAAAAAAAAACAAAAAAACAAAAAAAAAACTCGTATCTTCTTTCCTTTCTCATCATTTCCGAACGTATGATATATCACATGCCATATGTTATCACAGTTCTTAGGACCAAGTGACTGCCACCACCGCAAATCCGATCCCGCTGTAACAACTGGGCCTAACTTATAGTAATGTAGATCTTGCCTAGAGGAATTTGGATACTGAATTTCACGCCTTTACGTATACGTAAAGTAGCAGAGAGATATGTTGCCCTCTCTGAATCTCACCCCCATAATTCCAACCCCGGTGTACCAATCAAAACCAAACTAAATACTGCAGATGGACATGCCCATAATAAGCTACATCCCGAATTTCAACCTTCTACAGATAAAAATGTAGAAATTATGAAGTGGACGGACTGACAGTATAAAAACCAAGAAGTAGCTCCATTCTTCCGCTACTTAATTATAGTTTATGAGCACTTGAGCAATCGTGCGTCGTCAAAGCGATTTCACGTGCGCGCGCCGATGCCAGTAATGCCTTAAAGGATGAACAGAAAGTAACAATATATTCCTTCTTGACAAATCGATTGTTAAATGACATGCCTTTATCTTTCTATTCTTTACACTCACTGTTTTAGCACGCGAATTCGATTTGAAGGGGTCTACGAAAAATTCTGAAAAGTTGATACGGCCGAGCTAAGACTTTGATGGTCATATTTCTGAAAATAAAATTTGAAAAAGTTAACCGGTTTTCAAGTTCTCGTGCAAACGGCGGACGGCCGGATAAACGTACAGACCAAGGGCGCATTCTTATAAGTAGCTTTTATGCTAAAGCTAATAAATATACAGGGAGTCTCACCTGAAGTGAACCTACAGTCAACTTCTGAATACAAATCTGACAAAGTATTTTCAATGGAAGAATTATTGTACTTTTATGTGAGGGGTTTTTATGTGTGTTCCATTTCCAAAAAAAAACGATGCCATTTTCGAATATGGAAATCAACTTTGAAATACGCAATGGAAACCTCTATTTAATGGTCTGTTCAGATTCTACACAATATTTGAGAAATGTATTATTCTTGGTAATGCAGTAATGCAAAAAACAATGGTTGTACAATAAATGTTGTTTTAATAAATGTTCAACCTTTGTTTTCATTTAAATTGATGAACTTTAGCCTACAAGTACAGTGGTCGCCGCTTAATGTGGTCACCTTGGGATCATGCTTAAGTGGCCACATTAACGGGTGGCTGTTTTAAGCGAGGTTACCATATTTTTATCCAACAAGTCGAGCATGTGTTTGTACTTAAATAGACAAGTTTGTTTGGTTAAAAAAAATCATTTATACAAGTACAGTATCTTGTCAAAATAGTTTATTTAAAATGTTGTCTAATGTTTGTTTGACAACCTTGCCTTCACGTTGACTACACTCCAATGAATGAAACAGTTCAGAAGGTCAACTTTTTCACTTGCTGATAAAATCACATTTATTCTGTTCACCTAAGCTAACCAGTATTGCTCTAATTTCAGAAAACAATTTCGCTTAATAAAAGTTCTAAAGGAAACAGTTTTCAAGGAAATAAGGAATTTAGTGCAAATTCAAAGAAATTATAAAACAATTTATTACAGAAATGGTAAGTAATCCATTTTTTCCCTGAATTCAGTTCGCACGTATAGAGTTTATAAATATAAATTAATAAATCACAGGTCTTAAGAGGATTGTTTCACGCCAAACCTGAGATGTTGATATTATTGATGAAAAATAGGAAAGAAAATTCCACAGCCTGGGAACGAACCAGGAACCTTCTGCTCACCGTGCAGATGCGCCAACCAATTACGTGGACATGGAAGCATTACGCTATCTACATGTCCTTAGGGCTGGTTGGAGCAGTACCCAGTTCGCAGATTGGGACTATCTTTCATACTGGCGTAATAATTGTAGATAGCGTAATGCTTCCCTGTCCACGGTGGCGCAATTGGTTGACGCATCTGCACGGTGAGCAGAAGGTTCCTGGTTCGATCTCAGGCTGTGGAATTTTCTTTCCTAGGTTTCATCAATAAATATAAATATACATGTAATTGACCAATCAGTACAATCTGTAATTTTGAGCAGCAGTGCCCATTGGCTTAGAGGGAAATGAAAAGTGGATATTATAAGCGGAGTGTTCATTTATCCGGAGTGAGATGAAAAAGTAGAATTCGTGAACTACCTGAAAAAAAGATGACCATATTAAGCAGAGCCACAAAAAGCGAAAATTTGTTAAATAGGAAACAGTTAGAAAATTCCGGACCGAGCTGGAGTGGGTGGCCATATTAAAGGTAACTACATTAAGCACCGTAGTAAGATAGCCTGCCCACTTTTCCTTGGCGGCCAGGTGGCCGAGAGGGCTAGGGCAAGGCTTTCTTGTTCTCGAGTCCACCTGGTCGTGGGTTCGAATCCCGCAGTGGAGATGGATGTTTACGGTTGTCCGAGCTGTGTACAGATATAACTTGTGTAAAAGGCGCAAAATGACCTTAGTAGCCGACGCCAAAATTTCTACTAAACCAATCAAACCAACCAATTTTCCTTCTTGTATTGTCTTTGTGTCGACTCTCTTCTATTGTTATAGATAGTGGAGTGAAAACAGCACCTATACAGAGAAAAACCGGGAAACTGCAAAAATTGTTTGAATAGTTTCAGTTTAAACAGACCAATCAGAACAAACGGGTTAAATAGTTTCACTTTTACGTCGTGCCTTCATAACTGCAGGTGTTGCTGCAGGTGTTAGGATCCTAATATCTCGGACTTTTTGAGAATGTATGTTAGGAAGTTAAGTTTCATCATTTTTATTAGGTTTTGTTAATGTCCACTATTGGTAAATACATAATTCTTGTAGCATACGGCGACAGCAACAACTGAGACACATGAGGTGCACCTTGGAGCAGAGAAAAGTCAAGTTAGTATCACCAAAGCAGAAGTCAGATGGGCAACTAGGTCCCTGAAGACTGGTAAAGCTGCAGGTGATGATGAAATCCGGCCCGAGATGTTAAAAGCCTTAAATTAGGATGGTATCCTGTGGCTGACTCGGGTGTGTCAGGTTGCTTGGATATCTGACCAGGCCCCTAAGCAATGGCAGACAGGAATTGTGATCCCTATCTTCAAAAAGGGAAATCAGAGAGATTGCAGCAACTACCGAGGCATCTCTTTGCTCAACATTCCTGGGAAAGTGTAGGCTAAGTGTCTGGAGAGGAGAGGTCGGGAAATAATCGACTCCAAACTGTCGGAGGAGCAGTGTGGTTTCCGCCCTGGCCGAAGCACGACGGTTCACATCTTTGCTCTAAGGCAAATCTTTGAGAAATCCTGGGAGTATGCAAAAGATGTCTACGCTTGCTTTGTGGACTCGAAAAAGCATATGACAGAGTTCCTCGGGAGAAGCTCTGGCAAGTGTTGCAAGAGTACGGAGTGGATGGGCAATTACTGGTTGCTAGCATGTCTCTGTACGAAAGCTCTGAGATGTGTGTCCGGATAAATGGCATTAAGTCAAGACCGTTCACCGTGAGTGTTGGACTCCGCCAGGGTGCGTACTGTCGCCCCTCTTGTTCATTATCTTTATGAACTGGATAGACAGGGGCAGCCGAGGCGATGAGCGTTTTGTGTGGGCGACTGCTTGGTGGAGAGGTCGCTCTTTGCTGACGACCGGGTCCTCCTTGGGTCTTCTCGCACAAAACTTCAGCATGCACTAGACAGATTTGCAGCCAAATATGAAGAAGCTGGGATGAAGATCAGTGTGGCTAACACTGAGGTTTTGGTCCTTTCAAGACAGCCTGCTCAGTGCGCTCTCCAAGTTAGGGGAGCCCCATTGAGACAGGTGGAGAAATTAAAGTATCTCGGGATTGCATTCACGAGTGATGGGCGGCAGGAAAAAGAGTTGCATGCTCGGATCGGTGCAGAAAACTGTGTTAGACGTGAACTGTGGCGATCTGTGGTAACGAACCGCGAGCTGGGTGACAAAGTCGAGCTCTCCGTCTTCAAATCTATCTTTGTCCCCATTCTCATCTATGGTCATAAGGCTTGAGTAATGACCGAAAGAGTACGATCGCGGGTACAAGCGGCCGAAATGAGATTTCTGAGAGGTGTGCCAGGTGTTACCCTACTAGATAGAGTGCACAGCAGCAAAATAAGGGAGTCTTTATGTGTTGAGCCGCTACTTCTCCGCATTGAGAGATCTGTTGCGCTTGTATGGCCACGTGATACGGATGCCGCAAACTAACCAGTGGGTAAGAGACCAAGGGGTCGGCCTAGAACCAGGTGGCTAGATTACATGGAGAATCTGGGTGCGAGTCGCTTGGGTATTATCAGGGAGGACATGCGCCTGATGGCGGAAGATCGCGATCGCTGGTGATCCTCCATAGGGCTGCTGCCCCGTGTCCCTAACGAATAAGCGGGTCTGAAAAGTAAGTAAGTAAGTAGCATATGGTATTGTTGTTTTACGATTATAATACCAGGTAACCATAAATGTTCTTGCCGTTTTTAATTCCGGAAAACAAAATGATGTACACAAAAAATAGCATATCGCTACTCCTCAAAGTAATCCCCATTGGCATCTTAGCACTTTCTGCCAACGTGTCTCCAGTTGATCAATCCCCTGGCGTGTAAAACTTGCCAGTCTTGACTCAAAGAGGTCCGAGAGTGCCTTTCGCAGGTCTGTATCATTGGTGTAGGATTTTCCACGAAGATGGTTGTCCAGAGAATGGAAAAGGTGATAATCCGTTGGAGCAAGATCGTGAGTAAAGTGGATGACAAAACGTTTCCCAGCCAAGCCGCTCTATGGTTTCCCTGGTCATTCGCCGGGCATTATCATGAAGGAAGAGTACCCCTTTGCGATTCACCAATGCTGGCTCTTTCTGCTGCAATGCCTGTTGTACACGTTCCAACTGCTGGGAGTACAGGTCCCCAGTGATGAACCTCGTAGTGAGCCAGTTGATAGCAGCTCGTAGTGAACCATTTGGCGTCTAGTCCACCACACACGGAGCCTAATCTTGCGTGGGTGTCCCGGGAAGTATTCCTCACATGCAGAGGAAGAAAATATGTTATACGGACATGGGTTAGGAAACGCTTTATTTCCATGTAGAACACATTTTCTATAAAGCTTCATTACTTACATTAGTCGTGGAAAACACACAGGAAAAGAACGTACCAGCATACTACATGAAACTCTTTCTCACATGAAATGTTCAAAATGCCCTTTCGGTTACGTCTGGTTAGAATGTACAAAAATTAAGCAAAAGCTGCGGAATGGAACATCCAAAAAGGGAAAGGGGGGACTTCTAATCCACAAGGAAATTAGAGGTTCACTCCCCCCCCCCCCTTTCTGGTGGTTAGAATTTAGTTGTAATTCTTATGTTCACCGCCAGTGTTGTTTGTTCCAATTGACATACGGCATGTGAATCACTTCATTATTGAGATTGCTAACATGGAAATAAGGAGTTTCCGAACCCATGTCCATATAACATATTTATTTTCTTCCTCTACATGTGAGGAATGTTTCCTGAAAGTTTGGCTGTACCTTTTGTATATGGCATTGTTCAAAACTGGCAGATTAAACGATTTCAAATGCTGAATAACGGATGGATTGAATATGATAAATTTATAGAGACTACATATGTATATTTTAAATTTCCGCCTGGGGCATTTCTCCAAAATGTTCAATCCTGAAAGTTATCCATGTCCACGGTGCCCAAGGGCGTATCCGAAAATCGACCGCGTAGCGACCATACGCGACCACTCATGCCCAATCCTTAACAACAGTGACCACGAGGTGTGAATGGTCGAAATAAAGGAGTCTTAAAAATACTTTGCTCAAAAAAAAGACCCTGCTCTCATGGGACATTCTTTGGCCTTTTAGAAATCAAAATGGCGGAGCGATTTGGGTGGCTGTTCCATTGAAGAACAAAATCAAATAATCGAGGGGTTATGGATTTTAATTTGTGAATAAAGGAGAATTTAATTTAAAAAAAAAAAGAATAAATACTCAGCCTGTATTCATCCACTGCAGGACATAGGCTTCTTTGGTCTAATCTCCCACGCTGACCAGATGCATTTTTGAGCTTCTGCCAGCTTTTGACGAATGCTACAAGGTGGCGGTCGTAGCATGGGGGGAGGAGTAAGAGCTCTCTTCACTGAATGGGATCACCCATCCAGTTACAAGCCATGCTAGGCGAAGCTTAATTTCCAGAGGTGGCTTGCCCACGGCACCCCCCATTTAGGTATTATCATTCATTAAATACATTTTATATTAATTAGTATTAAGTTTATTTTAAATGTATATGTCAGTATTTTAGTACGAATTGCAATGGCCTTTCGATAGTTACGAAAAGGGACAACCACAAACATCCATACCCTCAGCGGGATTTGAACTCGCGACACGCTGGTCTCTTATTTTCTACATTAAAATATAATTAAAGTTTGAATGTTTATCATCATTGAGAGAAGGGTTCACAATACTGTTTCTATCAACGAAATTGGTAGTAACCTTACAGTATAACAAAGGGACAACAGAGTTTCCAACTAGTTTCGCCATTTATTCCCGGCTTTATCAAGGATCCTGTTGTCCCTCTGTTATACTGTAAGGTTACTACCAATTTCTTTGAATATTTAGATCACAATATTAATGACTTATCGAAGCTATCTAGAAATTCTAAATTCCAAAAGAACTAGTATTATAGGCAATCGAATATCAAGTCTTAATTACGGTATAGGAAAGAGAAGGAAAAATTCGGCGACTTGAACTCGAACTAGGGATCATAACTATCTTCAGTTACAAACGATCATCCACGTATTTGATGTTACAGGATAAGAAGTATTCCCGACTTTCGAATCGAGGTCTACTCTACCATCTGGGCTATTGTGTGACTTCATAGAAATCCATAAAGACGCTTCACATCAACATTGCTTCGATAGCTCAACTGGTTAGAGCAAATTACTGGAGTGTTATCTTCAGTTTATCACATTATTTCCCCTTTGTTGTTTTAATGAACAATTAAAAACTTATTATTTAGATTGTATAAAAAATTGAGAAATTACTAATTTTAAATATTTAAAAATGAACCTTTTAATAAATCTCAACAAGAAAAGCAACTACATAATTTAATATAAACAATCAACTACCTTATATTCCTAAACATATTTTAATTTTTACAAATTAGATTTTATTTTTGTTCCTTAGTTCCATCCTATCAAGATAAGTCCTGAAAATCCTTCAATTACGTTTTCTTCAGAAGAACGAATTCCCAATTGAAGATCTGAAGAATTACTATAATTCCCCGTAGAACAATTATTGGCAATTTTGATGAAATTCAACTTTAAATCCAGATATCAATAAATTTGTCGCACATACTCGTATCCAACAATTCACGGCCAAGATTTATCCAATTTTAACGCTTTACTATTTACAAACTTTTCAATAAAAATCCCCTGCTCAGTTGTACAAAATGGTTAAAATAAACTAAAAATTATTAACGTTTACGGGAGAGCAAACCCTTTCATCAGATTTCATTAAATTACTTTATTAAAAGGTTCATTTTTTCTAGATCTTAAGCCGTCAAGATGGATAGCATTTTCCCATAAAGCAACATTATTATGTATGATAAAAACACTTGTAAACGGTACAACACTTTAACAACCTTCTCCGTAAAATTTATGTTATGAGAAAAGCATAAATTTGACATAAAGTTTACGGTTCCACACAAAAAATTATTTTTCAAAGTTTTCATCCTTTGACTATTAGGCCTAGTATAGCATGGAAGAAAACTTTTTTTTTTACAATAATTTAAGATTCCCATTGAGAATATGAAGATTTCAAACTTATTATACGCACCCTCTGCTATATCAATATCATATATTAATACCCAAAGCCATTAGTGACATACAATCATTATCCCCCCCCCCCCCCCGTGCTTCGGAGGGCACGTAAAGTCGTCGGACGCTGTTGTTGTCATCTTACAGCAGTCGTTATTAGGTTTCGAATAAACCTGCACCAGTTCTAGGGACCTTTATGCAGTATCAGCCCAAATGTATATGATATACGCTATATCACAACGCATATCATACCCTCCCTCACATGAGGAGGGTACCTTAGATATATCTCTTCTATCTTCTTAAATGACTTAATATAGCCATTTTTTATATTTTTAGCTTTTACGCATATTCACTCGTTCCATTTACCTTCTACTTTAAAGTAGATTATCGAATATAAACTTCGTCGTCTCAGCATTTTCATGTTCTAGCGTATCCATTTCTTTCTTTTATTTTTTAATAATATATTTTCCCCTTCCTTTTCTTTCTCTAAGTGCCCTGCGCCAGCTCGTGTCAAGTGCCTCGACCGCGTTTATGTACCTGCGTAGAGTTCATCCCCACCCACACTCATCGGATCGCGTTGCTAGACAACCCTTAGTCAAGGAGGGCCCCGTCCGCCTATTTGCTGTCTACACCGAGGGTGGAGTCCAAGTCGCCTCCGATCGAAAGACAAACAACAATAGTAAGTTCGTTTGTGTGTTTGGTGTGTGTGTGTGTGTCTGTGTGTGTGTGCGCGCGTAGCACGAGTGAACGACAACGACAGAGGAAAAGGGGAGCCCCTCCCACGCCATGTCAGGTCACCTTATAATCATCCGATTCTGTCTCGAGTTCAAAAGATGACGGCCCTTCCATTTTCTTCTTCATCATTATCATTATTATTAAAGGTTACGCACGACATTCCGGTCGAAATAGAAATAAATAAATAAATAAATAAAAGAAGCGAATAATAGCCCCTCGTGGATCCAGTTATTTATTCCTTGCAATAATTTATCGGCCCATTTCAAATATACAAGGTGAGCAATAAAACGTTATGGAAACCCCATATATTAAATTGATGGGTTCCTCGTTTCGACAGGCAATAAAAAGCCACAACTGAATAATTACATTTCAATTGCAACGAACATAAAAGAAGGAAAAAAGAAAGAAATCAATAAAGAACCAGCTGAAAAATTTATTTACGTATTCGAGTATCCCACTAATCCTGAATTCTTAGCATAATCCAATGAATTAATTAAGCAAAATAATTGATTCGCTCATACTCCCACTTGACCTACGGCGAGAATTCCGTTCCTTTATTCGACCCGGACAATGAATACGGCACACACATACAGACAGTCTGCATCCTGTTATGACGCTTTAATAGAATAAATGACTTCATTCTTATACCGATTCTAATTTATTAAGTTTAGGTGAAGGGTGTGCGACGATAACCGACCCCGACCACCAAAGAAGGCAAATAGCAAAAAGACACACTCGCCTATTAGTGGAAGTACGTAAAACATTTTTTTGCGATTCTGTAGCGCGATTAAATTTAAATTAAAAAATTAAAATCCAGACATCTTCAAAAATATTGGGTCTTAGTTTCACTCGATTTTCTGTTGATTATTTATCTATTGTTTTAAAATTTCTCTTTTGTGTTTAATATTTTACCACTCCTCCCTTTTATTTCTGCTTAATTTGTATTGGGTGTTGTATCTTACGTAATATACTGAATAAGCTAAGAAAGAACAGCATGGAATTTTCTACAATGGTTCTAAAAGTATAAATAATCAAAGTAATCAGTCAGAAAAAATTTATTAATTTCTAATTTGTTTAATTTTTTATCAAAGCTACTATATGCGTAAGAATTCCAAAAAAAAAAACATGTCGTGAAATTTAAAACTTTTATTATAATTTGGTAGTACCTAATGGAGTATTAAAATTCCCAAAATATTTTTGAAAAATTTGCATTTGTTAAAAAGTTATAAACAAATACATTTTTTTGGTACTTTTTGTTTAAAAAGTCATATCTCAAGCTAATTTTATCAAATCTCTTTGAAATTTTAAACATAAAAAGTAAAACGTATATATTTCATAACAAAACAGAATGAGAAAAAATATTTTGTGTAAAAAAAAAAACATAAAAAAAATAATCATTTTTTTATTAAAAATTTAATGTTCTCAATCGATTTCAACAATTTTGAAAAAACACATTGAATCTGTAGTTATTAACAATTTAGAATTTGAAAAAAAATTTTGGTGATTTGTTTTTAATCAAACTATTCAATCGTACCACTGGACTGCTAAGCAATTAACTCTTCATCATTCAATATTGACAGCAATAGGGAGCTTCCCTGTAAAGCGAAAATCATGGCAAGTGCTTAAAACAGTTGCTTTATAGCCCAGTGGTACGATTGAGAACATTACTAAAACAGAAACCACCAAATTTTTTTTTCAAATTCTAAACCGTTACTAAATAGAGATTCAATATGTTTTTTCAAAATTGCTGAAATCTATTGAGAACATTAAATTTTTAATTAAAAAATCAATATTTTTATTTTATTTATTTATTTATTTATTTTTATTTTATTATTATGATTTTTTTTACACAATTTTTTTTATTCTATTTTATTATGAAATATATACGTTTTAATTGTTATCTTTAAAATTTCAAAGAGATTTGATAAAATTAGCTTAAATAAAAAGTACCAAAAATATATTTGTTGATAACTATTTTTAACAAATGCAAATTTTACAAAAATATTTTGGGAATTTTAATACTCCATTAGGTGCTACCAAATTATAAGAACAGTTTTAAATTTCACGACATGTTCATTTTTGAGGGGCCCAATTCAGGAATTCTTACCCATATCAATCTTATAATGTCCCACCAAAATGGCGTTTGATTTATGAAGAAATTCTTTAAAATTTTATTGATTTTTTCCCAAAGACATATAAAATTTCTGCCCCGTAAATATAAATAACTGGGCAACTTGATCACAAAAATTATATTTTGATTAAAAATAATTAACATGCAACTTTCAGGAGAGCTTACTATGCAATTCGAGGTGTTTCAAATTTGTTAAAAAATGTTTTGCTATTGCCAACCAAAAGTGCCAAGTTCAAAGCAGATAACGGATACTGAGGTAGCAGAAATTTGAAAATGCGAAAGTGAAGGACCAAGTATTGTAGAAATTTCAAAGAAAATTGATAGAAATGTTGCTGTCATCTATTTAAACTTAAGATAAGACCTTTCTGAGCCTAAAAAAACGACGTCTGGCCGATCGAAATCCACACTTCAGGAGATGCTAGCCAAATCTTTCGATTAGTTGCTCATCAAGGAATGTCATTTGGAGAATTCAATGAGAATTAAACATCAACATCTCTAAAGGCATCATCTCTAGAAGACTGCAAATGAATAAGAACCTGGAATATAAATCAATGATCAGGAAACCACCAGTGATTGTGATACAACTGCAATGGGCAAAAAACACGTCTTGAACTGACGAGAAGAGGATTAATTTGGACGGTCCTGACGAGCGCAGGTATTACTGATATGAATTGCGGATCCAAGATCGTAACTTCTATTGCAGACAACAAAGAGGAAGAGCGTTTATGGTGTGGGCTTCATCGAAAAAATTTACGATTAGACTATTGACAAATTTTTTTGGGACTTATTCTAAAAATTCTTATACTCTTTAGCGCTATTTTTAAAAGAAAACGTACATAAATTTAAAAAAAATCAACCAATACCCATAAACGAATAAGAAAATTCTTAGCAATGCATAGTCATAATCACGTAAATCCCTCTATAACGTCGCGCCAATATACGGTGTTTAATAATTGATTGATGCGTCTTTCTGTAGCACAATATCAATTTCTTACATAATGACACATCAACTAATTATAAATGTCGTCGTAATTAATTTTTACACACAGTCAAAAGTTATAAATTATTTTTTGGGATACTCTATAAATTTACTTTGAATCCATTTACAAACTTTTCTTGAAAAGAGTCTCAAAACACCCCACCTCAGTTATAGATGGTGCTACACTTCCCCACGGAGCAAGAAGGGCTTCTCCATTCCCCAGACGCCATATGTATACCTTGAGGGCAAACAATAGTCTCACCTATAGACAATGCCCCTAGTAACCTCGATTTTTATTCAATCACTTGTAATCGCATTGGGCAACGTGATACTTATCGGCGTTGAGGTTGACAGGAGGACGGAGAAGAAGGTGACGACGACGACGACGATGGGCGACTCGAATGTCAACGCGCGTCACCGTCGATTATTAGATTGCAATGGCTGCTGGCAACGAGGGGAGTCCACTCCACTCCACTCCACTCCATTTCTCATCGGAGGGAGGAAAAAATCTCTTGACATCCATGTTATTTTTCTCTGCTTGTTTCTACTGGTATGAGGTCCCTCACTTTTAAGACCTATTTAAGTAAAACTTGCTCACCTTGTACTAAGTACTCTTCATAATAGTAATAGATAACCCTTAGTTCCGACGGGATACTCAGTTCACAAGAAAGAGTTATGTACTATACGAATTTTGCTTAATTATTAGACTATGACAAGTAAAAGTTGAAATCTGAAAGTAACATGACTATTACTTGGTATGCAACAAGGTTATACAAAGTAAAGTTGCTTTCTATGCGAGTGGAACAGTCGCAACAAGAGAGAGCATTATGTTCATAAAGAGTGCATAAGCGAAAATATTTATAATCCAGCTAAACCTAGTCTCTCCTATTAAGTAAACCCACAAAACGTTTATCTCCCACTCCTGCATATTAAATGGGGCTAATCAAGATGTTTGTGAAGGCACTGGACAGAGAAGGGACAAATTTTGCATACATGAGGACAATTAGCGAGGCAAACATTAAAGAAAGCGTTTCTTAAATACGAGAAATTATGAGGAACCAGTTTTCCTCAATTCGATAAGTGATACGGAAAAGGATGCTTGGAATGCCTTCACGTCCGTAAGTGCAAACTTTCTAGGAAATGACAAAACTGATAACTCTAAAGAGATTGCAAATGAAATAATAAGATGCTTCTGAAGTATGAATGACAGCAGATTACCAGGCACGTATGCAAGGGGGGGGGGGGGCCCCGCGGGGGGTCGAACGACCACCCCAAAAATGCTGAAGGTCCATGATTTTGATTTCTGTCAACCAAATCTATTTTTTAAATTGTTAAAAACTCTGAGTGAACAAGGAGTAGTGGAATGGTTGGCGAGGGGTTGTTTTTAATTTCAGTTTTTTAATTTTCCCTTTTTTTCCTCATTTGGCCTGTTCCAGTGCCATTTTCCATCCCCCACCAATCATCCCATTCCTTGCTCACTCCAGGTAAAAAAAAAAGGATTTTTTCCCCTTTGACCTACACAGAACCGGACCGACAATTCCTCATTCACATCTTTCATTGCCAGAAGATGACTTAAGTCGAAAGTGCTTGCGATTTTAATTTTATTTCTTTTCACGGTTTTTTAATTTTTATTACAAGTTTTTTTTCCACAAAAATGAAATCCAAATTTTGTAAGCAGACTGATTTTTTTTGATATCAACAATGTATAAGAGCATAAACTTCACAAACAACTTGACAAAAATATCAGTGAAATATGTTCATTTTAAATTAGTATTACTGTAATTAAAACATAATAAAAAGCATGGATTATTCGAACAAAAGGTCCAATAAATCGAGAGTTCGACCTCCCCTGAAAAAATTCTTGGGTACGTGCCTGATTACATTTCCCTCAAAACTTGGGGGGATATAAATAATGAGTAGAACATTTCATTAATATATTGGTAGAATATTACTGGTCCTTAATGCAAGAATCTCTGAAAATGAATATAAAATAAGAGTAAAAAAATTTTTAAAGCAATTTTATTAATGTTTTATAAGGGTTGTCCAAATAAAAAGTGGACCCGGTCTGCACATGTAATACCTTTATTTGAAACTTAAAAGTAATCACCATGTTTGTTGAGACATTGCTCATCGTTTACACAGCAGGTTGATTCCCTTGGCGTAGAAGGACTGTGGTTGTTTTTTGAAAAAAAAGTGTGTCACTGCATCCTTCACGTTTTCGTTCGTTTGAGCGGCCCTTGGAACATCCTGCAACGTTTCTCTTGCAATATCTTCTTGAGCGGCCCAAAGATGTGGTAATGGTGACAAGTCTGGGCTGTAGGCAGGATGCTCCAAGACGTCCCATCCGAATTTCTGTAACATCATGGTGGTTTCACGAAAGACGTGGAGGCGCACATTATCGTGCAGAAGGGTCACCTGTTGTGAGAGAAGACCTGGGCGTTTGTTTTTGAATGATTGCCAAAATTTCATGAGAGTATTGCAGTACTGTGCAGAATTGATGGTGTATTTAGGAATGGTATTGCCTCCCGAATAGCTTATTCTTGCCTAAACCAGCTCCTTTGATTAAACACTCATATCAACTAAAAAGTGTTGCTACACTCTAGTTTAATCTTCCCCCTGCAAGACGTGCAGCTTCCTCCCTTGACATTTTTAAGTCCAGACTAAAGAAGTATTTTTCTAACTCTTCCCCCTAACCCTCTAACCCTAGCATTTCGTTTCCATCTGTATATATATTTTTTTGTTCCGGCCAGAGAGCTCGTCGGCCTTCAGCCATACTAGCCCTGATCGGATATTGTATGTTACACTTAAATAAATAAATAAATAAATAAAAATAAATAAAAAAAATTTCTTTGGCAGAAAATCAATCAACAGTGGTTCATGGTGGTCGAAGAAAAAGATTAACATTAACTTTCCTGGACGCATCCACTTTTACATCTCCTTTTCCTAACGTTCGTTGTATACATACGAACAGGTGAAGTCGCAATTTATGCACGCCCTTCATTAGAGCGCTGTTGACGCGTCCACTTTTCATTTGGACAATCCTCATATAATAAAAATGCACTCAAAACTATAAAATAAGTTTACTTTACTTAATACTTTTTGTGAATAAAAAAAATGTTGTTGCACATATTTGTCCTACCTCAAGAATGTGGAATCCAAGAATCATCAAGACAAATCGACTCCTAAGAAGAGAGGTCCTTTTTGTATCTTGCAAAAGCAACAAATAAAACGCCTAAATAAGATGCTAAATTCAGAAGAGCCTCCAAGATATCGCAGCTGCTGCGGCAGCAAGGCTAAACATCAGCACTAGAATCGTAGAACGCTAGGGTAAAATGGGGGAAGTCGCCCCACTTAAGGTTTAAACCTTTTATATTTAAATAAACGAATTTGTAAACATAAAAATTCACGCGTAAAATACGTTTAAGTGATATTTAGGAAAAATTATGAATGACAATACTAATTCAAATTCTCACCCCCTCTTTCAGGGCGTCTTACTCCAATACTCCAGTATAAAAAATGTTTAAAATTCGTGAAATAGTCTGTAATTTTAAGCTTATTTTTTATTAACCCCTTAATTTTCCTTCCACAAGCATTACATTTGTTCCCATATACAATACAAGTTTCATGAAGCCATTTACGGCAAATGATATATTCTATCCAGTCATTTCTTTTTTAGTTTTGTGATAATTTTTTTTACATTGCATAGAGCAATTTGAATCTTTATCTTTAGATTTTCTTTTTTTTTTGACTTGGCCAAGTTGTCTTCCTTTGATAAAGTGTCGCCTAATGTTTGCGACAAGTTGATTTTAGGACAGGCAACGTCCGTATCGATGATACCATGCGAAAGACTCTGTTGGTAACCGGCTGCGAGAGAAACTTGGTTGAGGAACATGGTTGGGCGAAGCAGTTGATTGATTATTGTTTCCCCTCTGTAACATCAGCGACTGCACCCGAAATAGCAAACGATTTGTTTGGAATTCGTAATGAGTTGAACGGATAAATTCGTTTACGCCCATTTTGCATTTTTCAAGTCCTCCAAAGTCCACCTTCCTTTAGTATTTCCAGTAGTCTTTCTAATGTAAACAAGAGGCATGGCCTGTTATAAGGAATAGCAAATTTGCATGGAGCATCTTCCACCCCATTTAACAATAACTAACATTTTCGATCGAAACAAATTAAAGTTTAAGTTAAGATTAAGTTTTCCATGCTATACCTGCTATCATTCGAAAGTTCTCGAAACCCTCTACACATATCTTAAGCAAATTTCATTTATAGCACGTGCTCTCTGTACAAGAAAATTTAAGCGGGGTGGAAAAGTTATAAGTGAAGCAAAAATACACTCTCCAAATCACTTTTTCTAGCGTGGACAAGCAACAGCTTTGTGGATTGCGGAATGGTTTTGTACCAAAAGTTCTTAACCGATTAAAAATGATTGGCACCCTTTCTGTTGAGAAGTTGTGTTAAAAAATGCTGAAATCCTACCTGCAGGAAACAGTTATTTGGATAGATACTGTTTGAGAACACCTCTGAGTTGCACAATTCTACCACTAAACGACAGAAACGTTTGGGTGAGTTCATTTCTGAAAAGGTTGGACAGATCTAACGTCACATTATCGGATATTCTACGACAACCACACGGTATTCGCGCAGATCTAAAGTGCGTGGATTTCTTTCTGTGAGGACACTTAAAGACATTGCTATACGTGACTACCGATTCTAGCTACCAGTAGGATCCGATGAAAAGCTGGTAGCCAGAATCGCCGTAGCTGCGCACCAGATTCGCGAAGAATCAGGAACTTTTGAACGTGTACGTAAGTCCATGCAGCGACGTTATGAACCATGCATTCATACCAGAGGGAGCCAATTTGAACACTTATTGTAAAACATTTGCATGTTTCATAAAAAACAAGTCGCATAATTGTACTGTATGCAATGTGTTTTTGTTCTTTTGATTACATGATTGACCATGATTTTGACGTGTTCCAGAAGCAAAACGGGTTGAGTGGCATATAACGTCTACTCGACGTCCAACATTTTTTATCTCAAAAACAATGCCCCAGAGAAAAAACGAAAGAGGAAAATGATCCCTCTATCACTCCCGCCCCAAGTTTGTACACGTTTTTTGAGAACAGCCTGTATAAAAAATTTGGCATGAGACTGGTTAACAAGCCCAAATGCCATGGGATGTCCCAAGACAACTTGTGGCCACCACTTTACCTGATGCTGAGGAGAAACCGCTGACAAAGAATCGTCATTTCAGATGAGTATTGAAAAAGGGCAAGATCCAATTTCTCCATTACTCGAAGTTTCAAGATCACACCCGAAGGTCGCTTTTTGAGCAAAAGTTATCCCCACACCCATATTTGTGGAGTCAGACGCTAAAATAAGCAGCAACTACTACATCAAAATGGTGCTGAGACTTTTTTGAAGACGTGAAGTGTTAACCCTGATGAGAATTTCATCTTCCATCAAGATTCTACACAGGCGTCAAAACAACGTGTCTTCTATCAAACGTTCCCAGCGGATGCCTTCATCTCCATTTGTTGCTCTATGTAATTTCTGGTTGTAGGGATACCTGAAAATATGAATTCTCTGCTGACTTAAAAGAACTGTAGTGAAGGAGGAGCTCCAGAAAATTCCTCAAACCATGACAAATAGAAATATCAAGTCCTGGCTAAAGAGATGACGCGAAATCTACCATGCAAAGGGTGGCTTTTCGATATAGCGTTGATAAAATTTGAACACTCTCTAGATAACATTGTAATTTGAAACTTGTTCGCTAAACCTGCCTTACTCTGTGTAGAAAAAAATGTGAAAAAAACCATGAGATGTAGACGTTTCCAATTTAAGCACTTTTTGTATTTAGATTGAAAGGATGGAAGTACCCGGAATTCAGTTAAATGTAAATGAAATGTCTGTTATTAATAATAATAATAATAATAATAATAATAATAATAATAATAATAATAATAATA